>CM043022.1:72907036-72942476 GCA_023690525.1 Holotrichia oblita | reverse complement strand
TTAGTAAATTGACCACATAACACATACTTCTTCCTCTTCTAGCAAAATTGAAGATTTACGCATTCATCATTGCTTAAATGACGTGCTGGATTCACCTGCTTTGTTAAACGAAATTGTTAAATATTGACCTAGCAAAGTAATCCGCACAAAAGAATAACCAACACATTTAAACATCAACTTTGAATAATACACTCATCAAAGTGAAAAACATGACGTGTATGAAACACTTAACTTTTTTGGCTTAGTTAAATGACATATACAGTTATAAAAATAGTAAAAAACTAACAAAAACAACTAATTGACACAACGCTAAATATTTGAGCAACATTTTCTTAAATAATAAAAAAAGTCAGAACATATATAAGTGGTGCGTTAATTTTGAACAGAAGTTGTATTCTCATTTAGTAAACTTTATTTGTAACATTTTGAATTACATATCCTGTATATATTCTATAGAGTGAAAAATAAAACGAATGAGAAATAAAATAAAAAAATTTAATTTGAAAATCTAGTTTAATGTATAATTTTTAAAATACACAATTATTACATATATATTGTTTATTATAAATTAAATTTTAAACAACTATTAAAATACAACGAATGTCTAATTTTTATGCAATGGACAAATCGGTATTAAAACAATTCAAAATGCTAAACAATATTTTTAAACGAGTCAAAAAAACTAATGCAGATCAGTGGAAAAATGCAAAATAATTTTCTTACTTAATCATTTTTAAAATAGTTCCCAAATTGATATTAGAAGGTTTAATCTTTCTTTGCTTATATTCTCTTTTATTCTAAGAAAACGTCATCTTATTCTTTAATGATGAAAGATAATGGAAGAAATTTGTACATTTTCAAAATTTTTCCTTAAAGAATATTTATTTTAAATAGCATTATATTGCAGCAAGAGTTCTTAAGTTTTTTTGACTCATAAAAATATTTATTATTCTACAAATGTATTATAACTATAGGCCCACTACTTTTATTATTTAATTTAATAACTACCTACCTAAGTATTATAATGTATAGTCATAGAAAAAACTGTTTTATTAATGTACTTTTTAAGAAACTGTTTCAAACTGAAAATAAATATATTTTAATAAATTACATACCAAATAAATTTCTTGCTCAAGTGTTTATCGTTGAAAAATATCAGAAAAATTGAGTCGTGCAAAATTAGACATATGTATGTGGATTTTACTGTATTTCTTTTATAGTGTTTGTTTTTTTTAGAAAAAGAAGCAATTATATAATAATCAGTCATTTTGTTTCATTTTATAATAGTAATAATTCAAAAAACACCTAATAAAATGCTAAATGTACAATATAATACATGCTGCACTCCATCAAATCTTAATATTGTAATAAATAAAAAGAAAAAAATACTTACAGCAATATAATTGAATTAATAATAAAATTTTGCCTGACAAATAAAGATTTCAGCAACAATTAATTTAGTGAATAAATTTCATAATTAATAAAATTATTGCTTTTGCTTTAAACACATTTAATATTGCTATTAGTAGAATTAGTATTTAATTTCTGAAACTCGTATACAGATTTTGGTTGAATGATACGGTGATTATTGCTACTTTAGTAACTGCTGCTGAATACTTTATTACATACATTTAAGGCTAAAGCTTGATTATTATGTAATTCAAGAAATATTTTATCACATTTATTAGTACTTGTTAGATAAAATTTTTAAATTTATGGGATTTGTGTTTTTAATTATTGAAATTTATAATACGAAATTGTGTTAAAATATCTCGTCTTCCATGTTCATTAATATGTAGTAAAATTTTTCTTGAATTACATCTGATTTTAAGGGGATATTTTAAGCGTAAATTTTATATTCTACATCATTATTAAGTAAACAATCATTTGATATGTTTAGCAGGTGCAGCACATACATTTTTATAATTATTAACAAATAAAAATTGAAAAATTTATTATTCCTAACTAAACTATAGAATTTTTAAAATAATCTCTATGTAAAATCTATTATTGGGATAATCGTGTACTATTATGATTCACTCTATCAAACGATTACGCCGAAAATTCAAAATTTTCACCAATTTAAGTGAAGAACCGTTTTACAAAATAATAAAACACTTTCTAATTCATTAATATGCCTATTAATAATTTAGTGATAAACCTAATAAAGATAATAACGACATTGTATTTCAGAAAGTTATTGAGCGTTGTGTAAATTGACGTTAAACGATGATTAACTCGAGTAAGCGCTATTTCATGTGGTATTTTGATATAACTCTGTTGGAATGAGGAGCATTATTGTCTGCGTTTGTAGTTTAAATTCATTGGAAAGACTACTAACACAACTTTGATTACTCAAGTTAGTTTTATCACAGCCAAATCTTATAATTACTGCCATTCTAAAAGAAGTTTCATTTTTTTTTTCATTTAGTATTTCTATAATCGTTTTTGTAAACTATTGTTTTTAAAAGTATCTTATTGTTTAGAAGATTTTTTTTCCGTATAAATTATTAATAATAAAACAATATCTTATAGAATCATTGACAAGAGAAATTTCACTGTATAGCATGCTAATACAGGGGAAAATATCCATACACTGAATGGCTAATTAATGCGTTTGCATGAAATTCCCATAATTTTGTAAGAATAAATGTACGAGTTTCGGTATAAATGAGACCATTAAACATAATCAACGTAATATGCATTAAATGAAATAAAAATAATTTTATTTCAACTCCACTTATAGTCAAGTGGTGTAAGTAACAAAGCGATGAAACACTTATATATGCATAAAATGGACAAAAAAGCTGTTGCAGCTGTACTCACCATAAATTTAAAAACAATGTAATACCCAAAGAGAACAATTTTAACGTAATAAAGGATAAATATTGTGCAATTTCTTAATTTGGACAGAAAATGTGGCGGTTGCGGTTAAATGATGAGATTATAAGTTATATACTTGCTGGAATAGAAATGACAACTCTTCTTTTATGTAAGAACCGGAAAAAATGCAGAAGAGATTATGAAAATATGGTTGTACCCTTAAATTTAATTCTGATTCGTTTATGGCGTTCTCAGATTTTTTCGCACAAAGTATTCAGTGAAAGAATATTTTCCCCAATCCAAACTAGTTATTAAATAAGTTTCTTCGTATTTTGAGAAATTTTGCATTGGTGTATTCCTAGTTAAAATACTTAAATGTTTGGATGCGAATGAACAAAAGAGAGAAGCGGGGTATAAAAATGACGATGTCAAATATGAAGTAGACACTATTAAAGGTGTTACTAAATTTCGATACCGCTATATAAGAATGAGGTAGATACATATTCAGATGCACCCTTCATGATTAGGTTAAAAATTAGTATTAGACAATCTATACAGAAATATATCTCACTAAAATAAACTTCATATTCTAGAAATTGCATGCATCGTGTAACACGTTAATTGCTTTATAATGAGTGTCTAACTCAAGAAAAAAAATGAAAAAACAAAATGATAAAAGTGGAAAAACTACAGGATAAGCTAGATTTGTGTTAATTTTTTTAAGTACTCATCAAAACTACTAAGTACATTATTAAAAAGCTATAGGATAAATTTTATAAACGCTACTAATCATATGAAGACACAAATTTTCAGTTCAAAATGGTTTATTTCCTTCATGTTATTTATAATATTTTACTTTCAAAAATTGGAAAAAAAATCATCTCTCGCATATTCATATCAATATTATTCACGTATCTGGTGTAAATTTTGAAGTATTTCTAATAGCTTTTACATAAAAAATACACAACTATAAATTATAGCGATCCTTTAAAAAGGTTTATTAACTTACGTTATCTCCTTAAACTAGTAAATATATTGTATATAAAAATTGATTTCGTCAAACTTTAATCACAATACATAAAAAGGTGATGCAATTTTCATAATTTTAATACATCCTGTTCAGTACCTTAAACACAAATTTAAATAAAAATTCATATGATGTGTCGTGTGGTGTAAAAAGAAGGAAATAAAAAAAAACAATAAACGATTTTAAAAAATCGCATAAAATTTGTTTTAACAACAAACCTACAAAATTATCTTTCTGTTAAATTTGTTAAATGTATGCAATATAACTGTGTTTACTTATTTTCATTGCGTTCTCTTTTTGTACGATATCTGCAACTATCACGATATTTTTTTTCCGTACTTATTTTTTTTTTGTTCAATAAGGAAGTGTCAAAAAAATATAGAAGACCTTCTTTTTGTATTTTGTATATAAAAATATCACATCGTTTTGAATATACAATATAAATTGACTTAAAAAATATTGATACTTCTTTCCTTTCTAATTTTTATAACTTGATTTGAGTAGGAATGTGCTTCGTATCCGTTCTTAGCTTCTTAGTTTTCATTTTTCTTTTTTTTAGATTTTTAAATCTAGTTCTTTTTATTCATGATTATACCTTAAAGTCATATTTGAAATAGTACGGTATACAAAATTAAATATTAGATATAAATATGTTATAAATGAAATATGTAGATGAATGGAACAAACACAGGATATTACTTGAAATTCGGCTAATTTACAAGCTTTTGTCTTTTTATCCTGTGTAACTGTATATGTACATAACGTTTATCAAATGAAAATTAGTTGGTACAGATGTAGGAAGTATGTTATATAGAATTTTATATTTATTCACAGTCACTTAGAAAATTGAACGCAGAAAAGATATAAAATGCGATTTACGAGAAATAGAAATAAAATATTGGAAAAACAAACTCATGAATAAGTACAGATGTGTGTTAAAAGCGCTAGCGTTCCTCAATGATATATTTTAGGACTAAGGTTTTTATCAAACATCCATTTAAATATATCTCAATCAATAAGTGTTAAATTTCAAGATACACACACAGCATTGTTGTTTAATTGTATTGTATATTTGTACATCGGGTGGCCAGAAATGGAATCAATATAAACTTTATTTCATTTCAGGTCAGGCCTAGCGTGTTTATAGAATCTGGACATTACGAACTTGTGATCCAAAAGCCATCTGGCTTTAACCAAGAATGGATAGCCCTATTTAACATTGACATAGAAAGCATATTACTTGCAGTCATCCGTTCACTATATATAAATGGTAGTTTACCAGAAAAAAATCTAAAATTTGCTTAACTAAACTGGTAAATAGGCAAATCCGCTGAAGGCCTACTTTTGGAATATTTCGCCATTGTATTCATACCTTTTCTAGCATAAACTTCCGGTAATTGTATTTTTGGATAGGCACTCATTTCAGTTGAATTTACCTTGTGTGCTTATGTCAAGAACACCTAATTATATTAGTGTTTGTACCTTAATACCGTCCATATACTGAAGTTTTTAGACGAGTTTCTCTTTTTGTTTAAAAAAAAATGAAAATCAACATTAGACCTTAATTGATATCTGCACGTCCTTTTTAATACAATAATAAACGACTCCAAACATTTTGATTATTTTCATGTTCTTCAGATTAACAATGATCATTTGAATAATATGAATAAAATCTGGCCATCATCTAGATAATTTTAAGTAAAAAATAGATCCCAATATTTTAGCAATAAGCAAACAGATTCAATAATGTCAAAGAGAGAAATTGAAAAAGCTATAAAGGCGACAAGCGAAATTGTTTATTTTCGATTGTCGCGTTTATATAAGATAAACAAATAGCTGCAAGCAGGTAAGAAAAAAATGGAAAAATGCCAGGTAAACAAAAATTGTACGTTTTCTCAAGAATTGTATGCGCAAGTGAAAGATTGTTCTTCCTGGAAACGGATTTGCCATAATGATGAAATGTGATAGTTATTGCTACCAAATTACCAGTTTCCCAGATGCTAACTTTTTGAAGTATCAACGTCAATACAGATGTAGAACTGGATGTGAGTAAGAGGCTCGGCATAATCTCCAATATCTTGCAGTTTCTGGCCTTTCCCAAAAGGCTATGTTAGTTGGGGATTCTAAAGTACAACTTAAGAAAGTTCAGTTAGACTTAGAATGAAAAAAGGAACCGAAACCACTGAGATTAGCAAAATCAACTGTCGTGGATCAAAATGGAACCTAGAAAATTGGTTATGGAAAAAGTAAAACCTGAGACTGCAAAATGGTGTTGGTAAAAGAAGAAGTGTTATACAGAAAATTACTGTTCTATGAAAGAAATCAAAGATAAATCAACGCCTCAACGTTTCTACAGGCTACAATAAAATGTGAGCAGAATTGATACTCATTGAATTCATTGGATAATTTCCTGTAATCATATATTTTAGCATCAGTGCAGGTCCAATATCAATCAAAATGAGTACCACTAAGAACAAGTTTGGTCGAGGCTGGCTTATACAGGCGGATTTTCAATAAAACCTATCCATTTAAAAGCAAAACAGAAGAAATAATTTAACTTGCGAGAACACTTCCATTAAGCTGATAGAATATGATTAGATGATAAACGATATGACATCTTGAAAATGAAGGATTTAATTCATTCATAAAATTGGGAGGATCGTTATTCATTTGGTATAAATTGTCATAAGCGTTAACTTAACTCACGTTCGATATTATCAACTAGCCAAGTTCCAGTCCACAGAAAGCGCCTTTCACATTGCACAAAACTTTCTTTAAGAGATGATAATGTCTTAGATATGTGCTATAGTGTACGAAGAAAAGGGTATCCCATTTAATATTCAAAATTTTACTTTTTATTTTGTTTGTATGCTGTTTTCTGCAGTATTATCATTATTATAATTATTTTCGTGAAACTTTAATATTTGTTTTGTTCAAAGCAAGGAAATAGTCTTAATCGTGAGTTCGTTTGCCAATTTAAAAGAAAAGTTTCCATATTTTATATTGTTCACATCGATATTAAGATAAAAGTAAATGCTGTGTGTATTTTACAATTTCAGGAAATCGCATCTTATACAAAGAAATAAACATTCAATTTCATAAACAAGTGTATCCAAATATTATTTTGTACGTGGGTAAATATCACAAAAGCACAATATAATGCAAGAAAACTTGAGTGCTCTTCTTTTCGCGATTATTGCACTAATCTTAAAAAGAACAAAGAACTTCTCGTGGATGTAACACATAAAGCTAATTGTCACTATTCGCTCTTTGGATCACGAAATATAGTTTAGATTTTTGTTACATAATTTTTTTTTTAATAATTAAAGCAAAGAAAGTGCAAGCATTAATCGAAACAATGTTGGTGGTAAGTTAATTATTTGTGTAATATAAAAAAAAAATTGCTACGTAAAATTTGTTATACAATTTTTGGAACGTATAAGTATGACAACAAACCATCTGTTTCTAAAGCTAGTTTTTTGGAAAAAAATCGAACTAAAACTTATCAAAAACACAAATGTTGTAAGGAAAAATGCATCTTGGTTATTAAAAGAAATTAACAATATTATAATAAATAATCTTATTAAAACAGAACACAATTCGTTAAAGTTAACAACAAAATTGATAACTATTTATTGGTCAAAACATACTTATTAAGAAAAGGTGATAATAAGTAGTTTAGGTGTAGAAGTTGAAACTGATGGTTATTATAAATACAAGAATAAATGCATTGAACATAACAAAGAAAAAGAGAGAAATTAAAACGTTAAACAGCAATGACCCCTTTTAGTAACTTGTTTGGCTAATTCAGGAAGTAAATTAGAATGTGTTCTATTGCATGGAAGATAACAGTATGTTGTATTGTTTTGTAATTATTTTAATTACAGCTAAAAGAAGTTTTACAAAATCGTAGTGTTCTAATAAAAGCTTCACATAATCCATCACAAGACATGTTAATGCCAGCAAATAGAACCCCATAGACCACAACACTAACAAAGAATAATAGCGATAGAACGTTGAAAGCTCTTATACCAACAGAATGGAACTTAAATAGACTTTGATGGATAAGCTTCTTAAATCTTATTAGACGGAATGTCATTAAAAATATTAACACGCTCAATTGTAAGACTTTAAGACGTCAATAGACTTTTCAGGCATTTAAAGTAACTTTTTTGATTAATAAACAGGATGAAAATTTAACAAGATAAAATTGAATAGCAAAAGATATGCACACGTCTCTGTTTTCCTTCAATTTTAATATCCTCAGCTAGTGAGAAACATATTTAAGCCTTTTTTTCTTGGGGGAAAACTATGCAAACAGACAAATATTTTGTGCTAAGTGCAAACGCTAACATGAAAGTTTGGTATTACAAAATTGAAAGTGTAGCATATCAGTTTGTACCATCATATGTTGTAAAAACAATGGAAATACAAATTGCACTCAACAACTCAGTTTTAACTTGCTTTTGTTATTTTTTTAGGTATGCATATATCTAGAAAAATAAAACAACTATAACATAAAATCCATTTTAAAGTCTATAACAAGCATTTATTCAAAAATCTACATAAACATTTTCGTGATCCAAAGTTGTGTCATTACGAAAATAAAACATTCATAATTCTATATTGTAATTACGAATTGAGTATTTTATAATATAAAGTACAATTTCATAATAATCCAGTTGGAATCTATTGCGTTTTATTCATATCTGTATTTATAGATAACGCGATAATAGAAAAGTAAAATAACGTTAAGAGTAACGTTCGTATTTGTACAATTTTCCTTTTCTTCCACTATATATTTTCTATTTCTCTCGTTTTATAGTTTTTTTTGTATATAGTACATTTTCAAATAAACTTCTTGCCCGAGATATATTTGTATCTTACGACCCCGTGAGCATGAAGCAATCGAAAATAGAACCTTAACACAGTGACATTGCACACAAGCCTATGCAAATTAACCTCACATGGTATTCATGGGTGTTTGACAATATGGGCATTCGCTTTGACTTAACGCACAAGTATTACATAAAACGAAATGATTACAATTTAAAGTAACAGTCCTATTCCTTTCTTCACATACCATACATTTCGATGCAGTTTCCCTATACAAAACCTTATCGATCTCTTCCAGATCCTGCCTCAGCTGAGCCTGTATATTCTTCAAAACACTCAGAGGCAACTTACTTAGCTCGGAAACTTTCTTAATACTGTGTAAATGCGGTCCACCTTGCAGCTTTTCGTATTCAGATTTTAAGTTGTTATATTGAGCCATCGTCTCGTTTAGCTTGCCCTCAGTCATTTGTACTTTTCGGTTGGCCTCCTCGGTCTCCCTCTGCCATGCCTCACAAGCCGTCCTCGCCTGCCCTAAACGATCTTCCCATTTCGATAATTGTATCCTAGATGTGCTTAGTTCTTCCCTCAAACGGGCTATTTCCATATTGCTACTTATGCTTGGTGATATACTAAAATTATTATGATTCCTAGAACTCGGTGAGATGTTTGTGTGGAGAAATCGAAGAAATTTGAAAATGAATTGATTTTTGATGCACTACTGCTCAACGGCATCTGAGAATGATTCAAGAACGGATCTATATTATCTGATTGAGAAAACCTGTTATATAGTTGTAGAGGGCTATTACTGGTTGGGCTGAAAGCTCCTAAACCGCTTCTTTGTGCACCCGGTATATTGACAGGGGCTGAACTACCTAATAGACCACTTGAAGCCAAACCGACAGAAATTGAATTCGAAACCGTTGGGGATTCCGCATCCAGATCACGGTCTAGCGATGACAAATTTAAGGTATTGTCTAAATGTAGCTCATCTAATGCGTTACCTAAAATGAAAATATAATAATAAATTTGCATTTGAGTTTTGAAAAGAAACTTTGAAGACAGTTTGTTATATTTTAGTACATTCTCGTTATATATATTAAAAATGAAGTTGATTATACTCACTGACTACACTGTCTATAGTGTCACCAAAAAATGAGGATGATCCAATACCTCCATATGCTAAATAAGTTTGTTTCCTTTGTTCTCGTTCTAATACATCTACAACAAAATCATAAGTTTAAGTTTTTCTAAATATTCAGAGACTCCCAGATAAGATACAATCTCACCTAAAGAAGAATCATTTTCGATTGCTAACAATTGTTTCAATTCAAGATGATTAAATGATGTGTTTGGCCTATTATAAGGAATTGGTTTGTGTGTTAATTGCGCTCCTGGAGCTTTGCTATGTGAACTATTCGAACCTAAAGATGACGTGGATGCTGATTCTGACACTTCGCTACTACCGTTCTGCAACAGAAGTGATAATCTTAGATCTATGAAAATTGTGAAACAGTGATTTTGTAAAAACTTACACTGCTATCACTGCTTTTTTCTTTTACCTTATCCACTGATGGTGGCAGAACGTTGGATATAATATCAGCGAAATTCGTTCCGGTGTCCAATGATCCAGCGTTTTCTCTAGATACGCCCATTTCTTCTACAATAAAAGCTATTATTTACGTTATTATACGATAACAAAGTAGTGACACTGAGATATGTAGAACAAAAATTGAAAATGAAAAAAACGGAAATATTTTGCAAAGGAAATGCAAAAGAAAAATATGATCTTTAAAATTTTAAACGGTCCAATTTCTGTTATCAATATAATTTATGTTATCGAGGAAGGGTGGAAAGGTAGCGCAAACCTAATAATAACTCGTGGCTTTTGAATGTACACATCAGAACATTTTTAAAGTAATTAGTATTTACAAGCAAAAACATTGTGTTTTATCACGTTAACACAGACAATGTAATAAATACACAAGCGCTCCGTTTAAGATTTAGTAGATCATAAATGATATGCTCTAAATAATCGAGTTATTTTCAAAACCTTAAAGCCTAGCATTATTATATGGTTTCCAAACAAATTTCATCATTTTTGGATTTTTCATTTGAAAGTACAGTAGTACACTGGAACCTCGCTTATCTCCGCGCTCACCTATATTCACCCTCATTCATATCCGCACTAGAGCGCTCATTTATATCCGCTCGGCATGCACCACCCGGTAGTGCATGTATTCGCATGAGCCAATCAGCGCGTAGCACGGCCTTTCCGCTCCGCTAACGGGATAAGAGTGGGGACCTCTCTTGAGCGAATGTAAGTGATTGTTTACGTTTCCCGACCGCGGATATAGACGAGGTTCCAGTGTATACATAGCCTGCGTTCCGTTATTCACTGAAAGTGTTGGGAATTCTGCGAAGATCGTTCCGATATAACTGATAACACACTGTCAAAGTAGAATGAAAAATTTATGACATCATTGATTTCGTCATCATTATTTGATACTTTAACTACTGCGGCAGGACAGGTGAAACAGTTACAGTACGAAAATGGCGTCGACCAGTAATTAACATTACACAACCTACTTGAACAACTTTTACGATTCGTTCCGTTTTTAAATCTTACAGTAACCTCTAAACACGCTTATTTAAAACGGAACAGTTTTTTCCAACGGACTTACACGTCATATACGAAGCACTTGCAGTGAATAACAGAACGCAACCATAACCTGTACAGAATCTGTCAAAACAATTTATGTACAAGTTAGTTCGTCCAATTGCTCACTGTTGTGTTGAGTTTTTGATAACTCACCCTTCACTTGACTTTGTTCACGCTGTACTTTGGCTCACTGTTGCTTTTAAGCGTAAAAGACAAACTTCACTAATGTCACTTATGCTTCTATAAAACATAACACCTCCATAGTGTAATTTACGAGGGGTTAGTATACCTGTCCTTGTAATATATACACTGTGTCCAAGATCAGAATGAACTGCATGGGGATGTCGGGAACAGTAACAGATACATAGTTGCTTAAATTGGCGAAAAGTTGCGCATTTTAGTGAAATTTTATATGGCGTTTATTTAATTGAATTAAGTCGTTTTGTTTTTGAGATATTTAGGATAACGTGTTTTTCTTCAAACGTCAATAAAATTGACATTTCTCGACTGAGTAGTCGGCCGGAAAGTGTCAGTTTTCCTCCGCCAGAGGTTTACTTTTCACTTTTCCGCCGCCGCGAGGAAAAGTGTTATTATGACAACGTACAAACCAATACAAACTCATAATTTCAATGTTGACAGTGTCCACTTGACAGTTTTATGATGAGTTACTATAGAAACAGCTCGTACCTAACCATCGGTCTATACGTCCAAACATCCTACCAAACCCGCTTATCTTCAATAAAAATAGATATTTTTGCATAAATTTGCCGACGTTTGAAGAAAAAATAGCATATTTTATGTGGAGGAAAAGTAACTTTTCCTTTTGGCACTTTTATAGCTCTACAAGACCGTATTTTATATTTTTTGTTTGACGTTCCGTTTTTAAGAAACCACCATCAACTTTTTTTTTTATATGGACGGAGAGAATAGCACACCCTATATTTGATGGCACTTCCCGATATTTTGAAAATTACTTTTTGGCTAAAAGAAGTATATTTATTTTTAGATTCTTTTATAGTAGGCCTGGTAATAATAATGCACTATGACAGGTAGCATAGGTTCGATTGTGTATGGATAGGCGCTGGAAAATAGCAGTTTACTTCTTCCAAAGAAACGTTTTTGTGTTATTATTGTTTTTATTGTTCTTTATTATTTTTGTTGTTCGTTGTTATTTATTATTCATTGTTGTTTGCTGCACGCTGATTTGCCGAATTGTTCATACGATATAATTTACTTTTAAACATGGAGGAGGAGTGATTTAGCAATGAAGAAAAATATGATATCCTAACATGCTATATTCTGTGCCATAAAAATTCTGTGAATGCCCAGCCAATGTACTTTAGAAGATTTCCAAAGAAAAGACAACCAAGTGTATTCATTTTTAGATGTTTGTGTGTCAATTTAAAAGAATATGGTTCATTAACAAGTCACTGAAGTTTCGACAAAAACATTCAAAGGAGGAAATTAAAAAAAAATGTTTTACAAGCAGTTGTAGCAAACCCGAGAACATGAACTCGACAAATCCAAAATAAACTCCTGGACAAAATTAACACATCACAGTAATTGAGAAAATTCGCCAAAAAATTTTATTGTTGACATTATAATGCATGAATGGTATCGAAAAACACTTGTAACTAACTTTTAATAACATTTTCAACCTGATACAATGTTAATTTAACAAAAATCTGACAGTAATATCTAAATTTGATTGCACAGTGAACACTTATACACAGTTATAAAAGGTTCTTCTAAAATCAAATTAAACTTTAATTTTATAAAATTAGTATAACTGCTTCTATTCGTGTTGGCATACTACTAATTAAGTTGCAGATGGTGGCTTGAGGTATATTTTCCCATTCAGCAATCACGGCTTCTTCAAGTACTCTAAAAGTCCTAGGAGCAGGTATGTGGCGTCTAACTGCTCGTTTCAGTGCATCCCATAGATGCTCTATGGGATTGATGTCCGAGCTTTTAGGTGGCCACTCTAAAACGTGTGAATATTCACCTCACGAAGGTAGTCCGTTACCACTCCAGCAACGTGTGGTCGAGCGTTATAATGCATAAAGAGGAAGTTGTCGTCGATAAATGGACCAAAAGGCATAACATGCTTTTCTACAATGTTTTCGATATGAAAATCTGCATTAATTGATCTCCTGTAAATAGGTACGAACTCCGTGCGAGCGTCAAAGCAAATTTCTCCCCAGAACATTACTGACCCATCACCAAATGGAACTCTTGGAGAGATATTGCAGTCAGCAAAACTCTCGTGTACTCTTCTACCAACACGGTTACGTCCATCTGGTGACCTCAGACTGACTCGTGTTTCATCAGAAAACAAAGCATGTTTCCAGTCGTCAATAGTCCAATTCGCATGAGCTCTAGCACAACGCAATCTCGCAACTCTATGTTCCCGGGTGAGCAGTGATGCAATTGCTGGTCATCTATTCTTCAATCTTGCTTCATCGTGCTCCTGACCGTTCTTCCAGAAATCTCTACGTTTCGGACTTCTGCTAGAGCTCTGCTTAACTCGAAACTGGTCGATCGTTTCGTTCTTAAGGCAAGTTGTCTGAGAAATTTATCATCTCTTCCATTTGTCAGATCTTCTACGACCTGGTCCTCTTGCTCTAGAGAAAATCCCATGTTCATTAAAACGTCGAATCGTCCGACTAACGAATTAGCCACATAACGCTGGCTACGACCATAGTTAACCAGAGCTATTGCTTGTGCTGCTTCATGTTAAATTACGTTGACGATCCATATCTTCCACTCTAACTATACTAGAGAGTGTATTTTATTATTTTAAACAAATGATAATCAAAGTAATGATCAACAAATTTAAATTAACCATTTTTTGTTGAAAAGCTTTTTACTAAATCAACACCACATAAACGTATTTGCAAACATATAACAACCTCACAAACGTCAAATAATTACATCATTTTTTATCAATAATTGTCAGACGAAATCCTAAGCCACACAAAGCTGCCTAGATACTATATTTCACGAATAAAAACTATGAAAATGACAATTAGTATAGTAAAAATAAAAAGTAATGCGTTAATTTTGTCCAGGAGTTTAGTTCCATCATTTTCATTGAAACACTGTATTTTGTCTAATTAACCAATTAACTTACCTACAATATGCTATCTGTCATAATGCGTTATTATTACCAGGCCTAGTATAAAATAATCTAAAAATAAATAAATCGACTTCTTTTTGCCAAAAAGTAATTTCAAAAAAATGTATAATTTGTGATACATCGTTGAATTCGTAACGAAAAATGCCATCAAATATAGGGTGTACGTTTTTCTCCGTCCATATAAAAAAAAGAAGTTGATGATTGTTTCTCAAAAACGAAACGTCGAACAAAAAATATAAAAATACAGTCTTGTAGAGCTATAAAAGTGCCAATGAAGAACTTTTATGTATTTTTCGATAACTTGTAAAATAAAGTCAGAACAAAATAAAAACGAATATTGAAAAAAACACGTTTTCCTAAATATCTCAAAAACGAAACAACTTAATTAAATTAAGTAAACGTGATATAAAATGTCTCTAAAATGCACAACTTTTCGCCAATTTAAGCGACTTTGTATCTCTTATCGTTCCCGAGATCCCCATGCAGTTCATTCTTATCTTGGACACGCTGTATAATGTTATGTTTTAAATTAGTCACAGCTTAAATTTTCATATAACCTGTAATATTTTGTGATGAAAACATTGCAAATTCGGCAACACTGTGTCATCAACGGTTAAATAAATCTGTTATATCCGTTAACGCAGTGCTAGTATACATTTTGCAGCGATTGGTCCAATTTTTTTAAAGGTACATCTTACCTGTTGAGAATTATAGTAGAAGGTATATATACCGGGTGCCCGTTTTTCGAGCGCATGCATGGGGAACTCGGTTATTATAAGAGATAGGAGATCGGTTAAATTAGGGCAAAGTTGCGTATTTGGGAGAGAAAAGATATGCTGCCGAGAAACTTAAAAAATGTTCATGGGTTGCTGAGATTTTTGGAAAAAAGTGAAATTTTAAACTTTCGTTTTAACGTTGTATATCGAAAACCGATCAACGTAGACGTTTCTAACTCAGACTAAGGCACTTTCTTACAAGGAATCCAAATGTGCCATCCATTTTTTCAAGACGTTCTAGATTCAAAAGTTACGGTAGTCAACTTTGTTTTTTCTTATGGGCACTATATTGGATTTTTACATTTTTGAGTAAAGCTCTTGATTCTGATTACGATGATGTATCATACGATATGGTCCAGTTTCACAATTTTATCAAAATAATAAAAAAACCGATTTTAAGAAGCATGCCTTGGAAATAATATCCATACTTGTATTTAACAAATGCATTTGTAACAGTTCGATTAAGTTTTGCTTGTTGTCACTTACATTTATTAAATTTGCCCAACTTTTTCGACAAAATGCCGTTTTCAAGTAAAGAGAAACGAGATATGCTAGAGATTTATTACGCTTCACATCGAAATGTACAAGTTACTTCAGAAACATATCTTCAGCGGTATCCAGACAGGCAACAACCAGCTCAGACCTATTTTCTGCTACTTCACCGAAATTTAGGCGACTTTGGTTCGTTTTGTAAGCCTAGAAAATATGATGCTAGACCGCCGCATGAAAATGAAGTGGAGATTTTACAAAGAGTAAGAGAATTCCGAAGAATCTCGCACAAAATAGATAATATCAATGAAATAAATTTTTCTTTAGGTACAAGAAAATCGTTCTACCTCCACACGAGCCATTGCAGCAGATCTAAACATAACGCGTCAGAAGGTATGGAGAGTACTAAAGAAACATAAATAGCATCCTTTTAAAAATCACGTAACCCAAGTTCTGCATCCTGGAGATAGCGATAGACGGGTAGCATTTTGTAGGAGTTTTATGGACCAGTTGGAACAAAATCCTAATTTCCTTGCTAACGTAATATTTACGGATGAGTGTAAGTTTTCAAACTCAGGCATGTTTAATCGACACAATGAACATGTCTGGTCCATTGAAAATCCTCATGTGCATGAAGGACGTCGACCACAAGTACGGTTCGGGATAAATGTATGGGTCGGTCTGTTAGGCGACACAATCATTGGCCCCTACATTTATGAAGAGACTTTGAATACAGATGGCTATTTACACTTTTTAAGGGCATATCTTACGGATTATATCGACAACAACATTTGCCTCAACCGATTGAATAACCTTTGGTTTCAACAGGACGGTGCTCCGCCGCATAACTCTAGGAGAGTAAGTGATTATTTGTCTGAACTATTTCCTCGAAAAGTAATTTCAAATAATGGGGACATTCGTTGGCCAGCGCGTTCACATGATCTTTCTCCGTTGGATTATTATTTATGAGGAACTATGAAAAATATTATTTATGAAACAGTGCCTGCTGATATTCATGAGCTGCGAAGAAAGACAATTACCACTTTAAGGACTAAAATAAGAAGAAGGAATATTTCAAGAGCTGTACAACATTTAAGGAGACGCGTAGAATTGTGTTTAGAAGTAGATGGTGAAAACCTTCGAGTATCTGTTATAATGTTATTTTGTTTTATTTGTTTATTAAAATCATCATTCTCTGGATAAATTTTGTGAACGTTAAAATTTTAAATTTAATCGAACTGTCACAAATGCATTTGTTAAACACAAATATGGAAATTGTTTCCAAGGCTTTCTTCTCAAAATCGGGTTTCTGGTTATTTTTATAAAATTGTGAAACTGGACCATATCGTGTGATACATCATCGTAATCAGAATCAAGAGCTTTACTCAAAAATGTAAAAATCCAATATGGTGCCCATAAGAAAAAACAAAGTTGACTACCGTAACTTTTGAATCTAGAATGTCTTGAAAAAATGGATGGCACACTTGGATTCCTTGTAAAAAAGTGCCTTAATAATGTCTGAGTTAGAAACGTCTACGTTGATCGGTTTTCGATATACAACGTTAAAACGAAAGTTTAAAATTTCATTTTTTCCAAAAATCTCAGCAACCCATGAAAATTTTGTAAGTTTCTCGGCAGCATATCTTTTCTCTCCCAAATGCGCAACTTTGCCCTAATTTAACCGATCTCCTATCTCTTATAATAACCGAGTTACCATTGCTTGCGCTCGAAAAACGGGCACCCTGTATAATTGCAACATAAAAACTATAATTCTGATTTGATTATTTAGAACATATTTCAGTAAAAAAAAAATAAAACCGATTTAAATTAAAGTCGTTCAAAACAGGGTACAAACTACAATGTGTGTACACATCCCAATTAACTTACGTTCAACATGAGCAAAAGCACAGAATACACCCCTAGGACAGTACCCGGCTTGTTGAACATCATTACATTTCGTGCTCTTGTAAATTTCCGGGTGGAATTGCTGTTCAGTCCTAGTATGACAATAAGAGCAGAGATCGCCGGAATCGCAGTTAGCCGGTTCCCCCCATTCCTCTCCATGTTTCACGTTCGGGCATGGTGTCGATCTGTAAGATTCATTATAATCTCGAGGCTTTGCGAATAAGTCCCGTTAAATAAAAAGAGGAATAAAGGAAAACGCAAAAAAACAGAATCGCTAGAGAATAGTTTTGGAAAATTACCGGTATTTGAATTTCCGAGGACTTCGCCTCTTGTCCTTACTATTGTGATATTGAGGGCAAGCATAACCTTGCCTGCATAACCTAGGGGGTCTCTTACACGGTTCCGTCTTATAATTTGTTAAGACATAATTTGTATCTACAAATAGTTATGTGTTAAGTTGATATCAATAAAAAGCTATAACAGACCATTATGTATACACCAAGCAGAAAATATACCAATATAGGAATGGATTACCTTGCCATTTAGGATCTTCATTCATTAAGTTCCTTTCTTTATCTAACGCGTTGGGTCCATTAGCGGAGCTTCCGTCCGCTTCCGACGCTTCCAGAGCCTGAATTTCCTTTATATCATATACGGGTGGTCTATGATCATGACTGCCATGCGCAAATGCACAATGCATTCCATTCTTAACACAGTAACCCCTGGCATCAGTATCATGCACGCACATGCACGTCTTATAATATCTTAAGTGATATCTTCTCTCGGTATCACCTGCTGTTCTATGTAAAAATGGGCATCTGAAAATATATTTCAAAATATTATAAGTCGAAAAATAAATTAATTGTAAGTACGAAACATAATAATTTGAAATTTTGTTTAAGATTTACAATTCTGTCGCTAATGCTGAAATATTATACATTATAGCTTATTTCAAATTATTAATCATTTAAAGTACCTATAAATAGTAACTTAATTACATCCAAACAATTGAAAACAATACGTAAAATGCAGCGTGAAGTAGCGATATAGGAGAGTCAAGATAAAAGTGGAGAAGTACGAACAGTGTGTCATTTGAGTATGCATGCAGAACTTAGGAGTGGTATAGCTGCCACTGCATATGTATATAATGCAGTTTGAAACTGTAGATTATTGTTAATTTTCGACGGATTATAAATTATAAGTACTGTCGAACGGGGCAAACGTCTGTGCATTCTTTATAGATGCCCGAACTGGTGGCTTGTCAACAGATGAGATCATAAGCGTTGCTTTGTGGGTAGTTGAAATGTTGTAAACGGGATAAATACCTTGTAAATAATTATTGAAATTTAGGGTAAATTCCAAGTATTTTAAAACTGTCAAAACTAAACTATTACATACTAAGAACCAACAGAGCTGTGTTTATCACTATTAGTGCATATATTTGCGAAACAGACATGTCGTAATACAGGCATAACTTCAAATTTCATTTCAAGACAAGTGTTTGTTTCGAAGAAAACAATAATAAACATATGTCGCACATTGCCAAAACGTAGCTTCAAAGAGACTGAATATTCATTAAATGTCTTTAGGAAGAAATATGACGCCAAACACGACGTTTGTTACCCGAATGTTCCAGATGTTTGTTAAGTTGTTAAAATAATCTAAAAAGTATTCAGATATTCTGGCACAAAGAACCAAGCAATAACTTTTGTCTAGACTAGCACGACCATATAATTAACCAGACGTGATATTTGTGTTTTTAGAATATTTTGCAGCTCCTTTTATTGCTAATATGTCTTAGCTCCTGCATAATTATATAAATATTTTTAGTTAAAATGTTTCTATTGTTATATACATACGTTTATAAAGGAATGCTGTTTATGCCATTAAATTCTTCTTCTTTTTGATAGAATTTTGTCTCCGTTTTTTCCCTTTTTTTAACAAATTTAGAAGGTAGGAATATTTTTCGGTTCTAAAGTTATCCACTTTACTCATACTAATATTAAAGTGGGTTTCTACGTAAAAACTATGAAACTGAACCACTTTACCCCATGTATATTACAAAGGAAGGGTATAATAATCGAATATATTTTAGTAGACACCCTACACCATGATAACATAAAAAACGGTAACTATTTATTTTATATGTCCGGTTGTGTGTACACGCAGATGTTCCTTACTTTAGTTATAATTAATAAAATAAGTTTGTGTGAGTATACACAAATGAAGTATTTTTAATAAATACGTTTATCAAAGACGTTTTGTGTGCTATAAGAAGAGATAGCAAGAAAGTAGTAGAGCTAATTTGCGCTTTTTGGAGAGGTATCATGATTATTAGCAACAACAAAAACTCAAAAAGAAATGTTTTGCTAATAATAATGTACAGTAGCACTGACAGCGCATGGTGTGAACAGATTCTTCGCAAAGCGAATCAATCGGGATGACACTGACGTGTGTATGTATTGTGGAAGTGTGGACACGGCGGAGCACATCATTTTTGAGTGCCCTAGATGGGATGAATATAGGAGATCTACCTACACGAAGATAGGTAATGACTTAACGCCCGAGAGCCTTGTCCCTTCAATGATGGAGAGTAGATCCAACTGGGAATATATACACACCATGATAAGGGATATTATGATCCGAAAGGAGACAGAAGAACGTGTAAGGCAGGAAAGAGTTGGAATCTAAAGGGAGATAGCCCGCCAGTCGTACCTGATGTAATGTTCGTAGACAGTTCCGGGTACGACTGAGAATGTTTTTGTGTGAGGCAGGAGGTTTTAGTGGGTAATCAGTACATTGTACACCTACTGGAATCCTACACACTGTCCATAAAGGATTTCCTCCTGGGTAAAAAAAAAAAGTAGTGTCCGGTTATAACGAACTTGAACGGACCTTCGAAAACAGTTCGGTTTAACCGAGATTCGCTTTAACTGAAAACTCACAAAGAAAAGTACATACATACGTGATCTAACTCTTTCATTTTTTTTCCTCATTTACAATATAGGAATATATGAGACAAATACAAATAAACATACAACAAAACAAAAAAATTGTATACATACCTACATACATAGGTATAGCAAATAAATGTTATAAAATTGTATTCAAAATATTTACGTAGGTTAGCTTGTTTTGTTTGTTTGTTCAAGTCAACTGCTTTGCAGCCAATCGTTTACAATATTGATATTAATTGCGACAGCTTTGCCAACAATTTTTCCGCTAGTAATGTTATGTCTTTTTTTAAATCTTTCGATCCAATTTTTACTAATTGTAGTTTCACTGTTCGTTAACAATTTCTTGCCGAAATCTTCAGCTTTTGTTTTTAACCCAGCTCCACTAACAGTTACATTATTATTTCTTTGTTGACTAAACCATTTTAGTAAACTTTGGTCAACTTCTGGGTTGGCAGGTTTTTAAACTTTTTTAGTGCTTGTCATTTTTTTGTCTAATACAGCGTTAACATCACTCGTTTTTATAACTCACGCGCCAGTAAACGTATGGCATGGTTTAGAGACTCGATGTTGACTGTCAACTGTTGGGCTTTCTGGAAAGTCCCTTATTTTATCGTGAAGAGTTCGTTATAATAGAAAGAAATTTTATAGATAAAATGCGGTTCGCTTTATCCGAAAGATCGTTTTATACGGGTTCGTTGTATTAGGTAAAAATTATTACTATTTTTATGGAGCTTTGATGTGTACCTTGGAGGTTGGTTTGTTATAACCGCGAGTTCCTTACGATACTAAATCTTGGTCATGTAGACTTTGACGAATTGACTTGCAAGATTGACATATCAATATTTTAGCATTGTTGGAAACGGTAAGATTTCCAAGAAAAATGAATTTTCTTTCACTTAATAGATAAGTTAGAGCTTCCTGCGTCGACAACTTCTCAAGAATTGGAAAGCTTACTGGCTAATAGAATTGTTTAAGGTTTCATTTAAAAGATCTCGTCGACTGCTAAAAAACAGTTTATTTTCTATTAGATTTTAAAATTGCCGTATCTTGCAATCACGTTTTTACTACTTTAAGGTATTCAAAGTTATTAATAAATAATATGTAAAAAAATTTGTATTGTTTCTAAAAATAACTGCTTTTTCGTAGTGTCCAGTGTGTTCTATTACCACAATAATAGTTGCAATTTTGTAGCACAAAATATTTTGAGAAGATTTTTTCCACTTAGATTATTCAGAAAGTTTTGATCGACCAACTTTATGATAGCGAAGCATTGTCACCAATGTAACTAATTTAGTAAAATAATTTGGGCCTTTCTTTTGTACCTATGTCTTACCTATAAAATTATTTATTACTTAATTTCGGTGCATCAACTTCACGCTAAACATTCACTGACTTATCAACTGCATTTTTAAACGGTTCAAACAAGCAGAACTATCAGCACCAATTAATTTAATAATTAAACAATACATATTTTAATGAAACATGTTTTTACTCATAATAAGAATATAATACAAAATCAGCATCTTGATTATCTTCATCTTGTTCTACTTCAACCTGTATTGTTGCTTGCTGCCCTTCTTCCAGCTTTTTAGAAACATTGTTAGCTGTTGTTTCGCATATTCTTTTAAATAATATTGAATATGGTTATAAACTGTATGGTAGATGGGAGGAAGAAACTCTAAAACGGATTGTAGATTTTTCCATTTGAGTGTATTGATGCCTAGACCTCGGACTCTCTTGTTTCAACGGCGTGAAGTCGTTGTGAAAGCTTCTTTAGCAGGACACATAAGTACACTTAACGAACTCAGTGTCAGAATCCAGAGTTGATTTAAAATAAAACCAATATGATTCAGGTGATTATTTGAACAGGAAGTATTGAATGTTTTTCCATTTTACTATGTGCAAAAATGTGTACTGATCATATGATGAATCGATATTTTTTTAATTGTATTAATACAAAAAATTATTTTAGAATATGTTTATTATTCTGCCTTCATGTCACGCTTACCACATAAGAAATTATAAACATAAAAGTCATATGTCCGAAACTACCTTAAATAAAAGACTTGATATCGTTAGAAGAGACTTTGGTAAAGGTTGCTGAAGGTCAAGACATATAATAGAAATGTTTATACAATCTTTGTATTGGTTGATCATAATTTTTTTAGATGCTATTGCCTTTTCTAATTTTCTATATTGGAGCGATTGTTTTTCCATTGTTTATCGAACAATGTTATCCGAATTCGGTTGATGAGAACTTAATTTAAATTCTGCAGCACCAAATGTACTGTACAATTGGAGCTTATAAACGATAAATTTCAAATGAGAAGACTAAGTACTTTAGTAACATATTTAGTAGACTGCGTGAGAAAGATTAACTAGGCAAGAAACCATCACATTTGATTCAAGAATTTTTTAACTAAAGTAATCTAAAAACAAGATAGATGGGTAAAAAATCAGGTGAGGGTTTATTGCATTTTCTTTTCATTCTTAAATGAGTATGTATATAAGAATAAATGTGTAAGAGGAGCAGACTCCTCCGCTGCGCATTGCTTTTGCAAAAAAAAAAGAGAAAACTTACAGACGAAGGCGGAGGTTTCATTTATAATTGTAATGAAACTTACGATTTGCATGTACAGTAGTCAAAAAGGATGCAAAAAGAGTATAGAAAAATGTGACGGACTTTATGAAAAACTGTACTGGTAAAAATAGAACTGAAAGAAATAGCATTCACAACCTAAAAGAAGAGCTGGATTAAACGATTGAATCTTCCAATCGTTGGTTTCTTCAGGTGTTTCTAAGAAGCATCACCCTAAAGGAAAACCGCATTGGAAAAAAAGGTAATTTGATCTTTGACGATGTTGCCTTTAACATTAATTACAATCTAATCAAAGCGGTAGTTGATAACAATATCACTAACATCAAACTGCTATCGAATCTAATACACTTCAGATAACCATTAAACAAAACAGGATTTAGTCCTGTAAGAAAAGCTTGAAACATTTTTTTTCAGTATTTCAACATTCAACAAGAAGAATTTTCTTTTTGCTTTTTCCATACTGGCCGTTTCCCAGTTGTTCAAACCAAAAAGGCTTAAGACATCTATTGTTACTACAATGACAGCAACGACACCTACGATGCTTACTACACCACCAAACACTTTGACGTCACCCAAGAACTTCTAAGCTTGGGATCTCTACTATATTTGCTTGTTTAGACCAACTTGAAATTTCAACTCAAGATGTAGGTAACTGTATTAAAATCAGATTCAACATATAACAATAACCTTTACGAGGTTTAGATCACCTCTATTGCAGATATTAATTAATCTGGGTGTTCAAAAGCTAGCCATTTAAGCCAAAATTTGTTGTTGAAAAAAAAACTAAACACAATGGAAACATTCTAGTCAATATTAATGGAAAGAATCAAAAACTTCAAAAAAAAAACAATTAAATGGATCAAAATTCGCTCTTCTAAGGGAAAAGTGCTTAAACCTATTAAGAAAAAAATAAATAAATAAACAGTGTAGATATTATGTATGAAGAAACAAATTTCGGAATCTTAAATATTTTGGAGGCTGTTGTAAATAATTTTGACTATTAAATAGTAGTGTCAAGATAAAATTTAAATATTTCCCCTCTTATGAAGTTCAGGTTCATATGCCCCTGTTATTTTTTGCATTTTATTGCAAAATGTCACATTTTTATTTATAAAATAATTATCGAAGAAGAAGCATACTTTCAAAAAATCTAGTATAAGACAATTTAAAATATTACATTCAGTTGCGATTCGTTCTTATCTGAACATCTTATCTTTAATTACTGCCAATCTTCTAATAGGAACATAAAATATTCTAAATGGAAAAAATTGTAAATGCTTATTATGAATAATATAAAACATTTCATGTCATTTGTTTGAAAGCAATTGAAAACATTAACAAACATATAGTATTAAGATAAAAATATCAAGATTATTACTGTTTTAAAAACGAAGAGGTCACAGCAGAGTTGACATTCTGAAACAATGATAATCATTGTTCTAATCTAAAAATGAAATAAATCAATACTTTAGAGAAATTTAAATTAAAAACAAACGAATAAAAATGTAGAAACAAGAGATATTTATTCTATATTTCTGTATTATAGCTTATGCAGTAGGACTACGTGCAAATACCAAAACAAAAGATTGAAATGTCAAGCTTTGGCACAGTTATTTCCCCCTTCCAATGGAATTTGTTTTGCGCGAAAAGTAGGGTTATAATAAACAACATACAATTTCCTATTGTCACATCGAAAATACTGCGTGAAACGGACGGATTGCACGGTTTTTTCGCGAATTTCGGTATGGATTTCGTTAAATTTCACGCGATATAAGAAAATCAGGTAATGTTTTGTTTGAGCTGTCACACCCACAAGACGTAAAAAATGACAGATCCAGTTAACCAAAAAAGGTGTACTCACTCATCTCCATCGGGACAAATACCAGTCGTTTCGTCGTACTTTGTACAATAATTATCGGCGCTATAGTTAAATGTACCATCCCTCCGGCGGACCGGCCTGCGACGTCGCTGATTCATAAAATGCCAGTGAAAACAGGTGAATGGACGATGCTGTGTACATTTGTGCTGCAAGAAGAGCGGGCATTGCTCTACGCGGAATTCTTTCAAATATCTAAAACAGCAACGGCGTTGCGGCGTTAAAATGGTCACCAAATCGGGCCAAATTTAGTATAGATTACGTCATGACTGTGTACACGCACTAAAAATACACTTACGAGTAATGATTCGGTTTTTCCGTTTGAGCTGTCAACAATGGTTTAGACTCTGACGGCATTTTGTAATCACTGACGCGCATAACTAGTGCGCAGGGCACGCTCACGAACCGCCAATTGAAATTCAAACATTCAATCACGTGCGTACGAAAAATGTAAAATAGTTTGATTCGTCAAGGACGTTAATGTTTTGGTCAAAATTTTCACCTGCTGATCGCTACGTTTTTATATACGGCTTATATAAATAGATCGCCCAATTGTCAATCGTTATGCCGTGTAAGAGAAGTAAATAATTTAGATGCGATTTTATATAATTCTTCGCGAAGATAGAAGGAGAATTTCGATTGTATTGCATTCACTCGTAAGTCACGTAACACAGTTTCAAATAATTCATGAAACTATTACATTTTTAAATAAAATTCATCTAAAGATACTTTTTCTAAAATTATATTTTTATTTTCTATTTATATTTAATAAATTTCAATAGAATATTATTAAATTTTGTTCGTTATATAGTGAAAAAAGAAGATTTTCATATTAAAACAAATTATTACTTTTGTTTTTAAAGAACATTGTTCATTATACATGTTTTTCAATCGGGTTTAAATGATAATACAAATAATAAAACATACTGATTGACACATTGGTTGACATTGTTAACCTAACTTTTCTGTTAGTTTGTCAATTTATGTTGCCAACTGAATATGGATAAAAATAAAATAATTGGACAAGTACATGAAATAATTGAATAATGGAGGTCATTTATTTCTTAACAAATAAACCCAAGCGACCTAAGATAAATAAATAAATACCTACCTATTTTAAAATCGCCCCGCCGATAATATAATGCTAAGAGAAAGACAGAAGATAAGTGAAGCTTGTATCATGAAAAATGAAAGGAAATATTTTCTATTGGCCAATTACAACACTGTTATATTGTTCAGTAACCAATAGAGGTAGTAAATCACAATGAGTTGCGCGAGAGGTAGGGGATGGCGGGAAATGCTTGTCATATACGAGAATAGTAATTTTTTTTTAATTTTAATGAATTTTGTTTTTTAAATTACAAATAAGTTTGATAAAAGGAAAGTACTTAGGAGTTATTTGACATAAGTTGTTCACTTAAAAAAAGGAAAGCAAACTACTTCCAAAAAGTTTCAAGTTCAGTCTCAATCCAAAGCTTAACTTTAATTTTTTTCTTCTACTACGTACTTTTCTAAATTAGAAATATGTTAGTAACATGGCAACTGAAGTAGTAGTAGAATGCACATGCAATTGAGGTATTTTTTTTACAGAGCCATCTATTCGTGGTTTAGGCCCAGATTTATAGTTAATGCTTGGTGTGGCTTGGTTGTGCCGATGCTTGGACATGCGATTTTGACGCAAATCAGCTACAAATTTAGACATTACTTGTCCGTATTATTTATGAAGTCTGTACAAAGGTTTTCACGACCACGGTTACAGTTAAAGAAGTATTTCCAGGACAAAGCCGTGTCATAGTGATAAAGGAACAAATTTGAATGGGTAAATAGAAAAGGACTTCAAGAAACAGTACAAAATGAAATACGATAAAAAGAAGAAACAATTGAAATAATAAATAAACACAATAATTTACTTATATATTTGTACTTCTTAATTAATTTGTTAATTTTTTCCTTTTGCTATATTTTTCCTTTTTTTTGCATTTCAAAAAGGTTCTCTATCTGTCATATGGACTGTCAATCCTTGCTCTCACATTGACACATAAAATATACATTGATATTTGCGTCATAATAACCTCCAAAACTTTACTTTACCTGCCTGATTTAAATTAGGTACACACCATTGCTATTTCCATTAAATTAAACTAAAACGGATTTATTAAAATGGTTTATTTATAAGTTTTTGCCCGTATTCACAAGTTAGCCGCGAATGCAATTTCTTCAAGCTGGACTATCAAGCATTTAGTTCAGATTTAGCTTGATCTGACGTCTCAAATTGAAGGAAAAGATCCTATTTTGAAGACAACAGAAATTACTTTTCGTCTTCTTAGATAGAAAACTTTTCTAATTTTCCTGGCCATACCGCTTTGCATGTTTTCGAAAACGATTTATTAATTGATACATATTTACAATAAAACACAAAAAATCAGTCTTAAATGCATTTAATTTCCATTTTTAAAAGGACAAAAAATTTCAAAATGTTTACAGCATTTATACAAATACAAATCATTATATACATAAATAAAATATATAATAAAATAATAAATATGGTTGGATTTCCTGTGATGTGAAATGTTTAAAATTAGAGAATATAGATGGAAATAGATAAAATCAACGAAAAGCAAGTTGATTCGGATATACTTTTTTCGTAAAACTATAGAAAGTGCTTTTATTGAAGTTTCTATTGTATTTAATGTATAAGAAACTGTACAACTGTGTGTTTAAATTAATACTTAATTCTCTATTGTTCCTGTTACCCAAATGTCAAAAAAAGAATACCCGAACAGGATAAAGATGCATATATTCAGTGACTAGATAAGCTAGTCAACTTAATAAAATAACTCTATAAATATTTAAAAATCCACAAGATTTCACTCAAATAAAAATGAGATTGTTCAGAATCACACCTAACAAAATAATAAATGTAAATTTCACGTACAGATCATAAATAAATTTAACAGCGAAGAGATATTTTTGTTGCATGATTTAATTGAAATTTTTAAATTTAATTTGCATCAAAATACAATAAGCCTGATATCTCTGTAAGACGTGAAATTAACACTTATTAATAACAATTATAGCAAAGAAAATGCGAAGTGCAAAAGTTTTATATCTTTGGAAAACAAACTCGTGTTTCTACAAACTCGTGCCGCTGCCAATTTCTATACAATAAATAACTAGTTTTATTAATCTCTTTTTTGTTTCTTATCTTGTTTAAATCTTATGCTCCTAAAGCTATAATAATAGTAATAATTATCAAAGACAACGATTTGTACAAACAAAAAAGCGGAACACTTTTCCTATAGAATTGTCAACTTCGAACGAACAACACTGAATATTAAAAAAGGTCAGATCTAGATCTCTACGTTTATTCTTTTTAATATTTCTATCTGTACTCATACTTATTTCCCTTATAATATCATTAAGAATGACAAATATCCTAAGGTCTTACGCTATCTTTGTTTAAACAACCTACAGATACTCTTCAGAATTTCGTACTTTATATTCAAAAATAACAGATCTTTTCGATTTAGAGATTATTGCAATTCTACACATCACGTTTTTTTCTCTCTCTACCTTTTTTTGCATTGAAAATATGTAAAATTTCTTTTGTAAAATAAAATCTTTAAATTTACACATGATTATGATTATAAATCTACAAGCTGTTTCAATAGTGTTGCTTGCTTCCCGTAAAATTGATTTATTTTGTTCCACGTTATTTTTACTATATCTATACTAATGAATACAAATAGGACCTCACTGGACATAATTGATATTTGAGTGATTGTTATGTCTCATTTTATTAAGCGAGGTTAGTAGCTAGCATATCAGCAATTATTATTTACAAAGTAATAAAACCTGTATACTTACTCGCCTGTCGCTTTACTAAACCGATAATGTTCGCTCGTATTAATTCTGCTGCCAATAACAAAAATTGTGTGGAAAATGCGGTACTGAAACAATTAATAATTTAAATAATATTTATCTTTATATCGCGCTGAAATTAAAATAAATTAGGTGGTCCTATTTCAAGATGAAACTGATAATCTGGAAAGAATCACAAATACATCGACTACAATATTAACAACTCAAATAAAATTCATAAAACCAAACATTTGTAATAACTACGCTAAAATATGCCTAACTTATACTAAATAGTCGATATTTCCATGTTTTGAAGTAGGGAGATTTTGTCAGCTTCATCCGGTAAAAATAAGTGTAAGAAGTCATAGTTCAAGCAACGATAAGCAAATATTATTTGGGGATACAACAATCTATGATGCGAATATGCATATAAGAGACACGTGCGAAAGTTAGGCAGCCCTAGTCTATCTGTCGAGTACCATACGGTAAAAAGGTCCAACATTTGTGTTGGGCGCTAGTGATACTTTTAACGTGCTGTATTAGTAGAGCATGTTAGCTCAGCATAGACCAAGACAATCTGTAAGATTATGCTGTTGTAACAAGGTTATTACAGTAATACGTATTTCGGTATTTACCAAGTAATTGTGTATGTTAATCGAACCCTACTAACAGGTAATTATCGTTAGCCTTGACCTTTATTATCAGGTATGTGGTCTTTATTTTTAGAATAATTATTACACAATATAACTCGTTTACTGTTTCATTTGTGCTCTTAGATGGTGAAACCAAAATTTAGCTGTATTCGTGCCAACTGAAATGATGGAAATAATGGAAAAAGTTGAACTGCAATGTCGGACACCACGCCAGTCTGGTTGTAAACCAGCATTGCCCGATGAGCAAGAACAAGTTTTAGAAAGCAGATTAATTCGGTTACCAAACATCAGAATGTCCGTTACCCCAGAAAAGCTGTGGACGGAGCCGCCCACAGCTTTTTTGCGGTGAATGGTGAAACAAAGCAGACATCCTTGTTTAATTCTGCCAGATCACAAAATTGAATCATTTGGTAGTTAATGATTACTTTGTTAAGTTAAACTCTCATAATCTCAAGCACTTGGCAAAGATCTTCAATACGCACGAAAAAGGATGTAATTTAGCATTACACCACCAGCTATGTATTAGCTTTGCGAAGTGCTAGAAGACTGCATTTAGTTGCACACGTACTCGCAGAAAATATTACAAGCGTAGCTTGCGCAAACGCTTTAAGGAATAAAATAACTCCAATAATCCTTTTTTAAAGGTGTTTTTGCCTGGCACACAGGTGAATACGAGCTCAATAGGAAGGATAACTACAGAAATATACTGTAAGTAGATAAACCAGTACGCACAATATAAACCACCAGGAAAAATTGTCGTATTAGACGGTGCCTCATGTCGCTTAGACATAATAGTAGACTCTGGTAGAATAGCATGATATTGAATTATTTTTCCTTTCCAGCAACACGATCCACGAATTGCGACCGTTACATGAAGTATTGAGACAAACACCCAAACAGCGGATTAAATTTAAAAAAAGTTCTCCGCTGTTTCGATGCTTGTTGTTTGTTGAAAAATACAAACCCATTAAACAAAAGACATTACTTTGACTACGCAGTTGAGCCGAGTTTTGTTATCTATGAAGCATTAGCTTCTTCAATTCGAAACTGTGGACAACAAAGGTTGGAATGAAGAAGATGATATACTGCTAGGTGTCCTTCGCAAGAAGCGGAGCTTTTCAAAAGAATCGAAAGAAAATAATGGAGTACGGGAAGCAACACCTCCATCTTCTGGACAAAATGACTTTTTCAGAACTCTTTAAAACGCTATCATACAAAGAAAAAAGGACTATAAGAAAAAAAAGCTTTAAATAATAAAGCAAGCAAAATATATGATAAGAAATTTATTTAATCATAGAAGCTAATGTCACCACTTAAGTAAGAACAAAGTTAAAAAAACACAAAGAAAACTAAATAAGCAGACATGCTACTGTTTCCTTTGTAAATCTTTGTAAATTTTTGGATACCGTTGTATTATTTTGGTAACATTAGATAGAGTTCAAATAAAGCTCAAATGTAAAGGAAGGTGCCTTATTTGCATTACTTGAGAAACATGTTCAATGTTGTACTAAATAAGCGCCCACAAGTATTGGTCGGGCCTTATTTCCTCCGGTGTCTTATTTATGGGTCAGTGAGGAACTACATTGAACTGAAAAGCTCGAAGATGTTTAATTTGTATCTAGTTATTCGTTGATACTAGTACAAAATATACCATCAATTACGTCAAGAGACTGCTATAGTTAAATACTAAGACAACAGACTATAATTACGGTTTTAATACACTATATGGCATCAGCAGAGATAACATATCCACACAGGATATTAAAATATAAGTAATAGAAATCAGAGCACTTAGTCTATTAAAAGACAAAGTGACAAAAATCTATTTGCACCTTTTATTTAATATTGTGTTAATATTATATGTTCTTTTATTATTTATAATGAATAGTGGAAGTATAGAAACAGCCTGTAGATGCTACTTCACGAAAATCATAAACAATGACATACTTTCCTTAAAATTAATGAAAGATTAAAACTTTCTTGTCTACGAGAAAATCAATTTTAACCCGATTATTGGCCCGAATTTATACTCATTTCATAATCGCTCAATATATATATAAATCTAACACTATTAGAAAAAAATTACTATAAAGTACAGATTATAAAAGCAGATCACTTAGACATGAGAATTCATCGTTGGCTATATGTAAAAGCTACAGAAACGAAAATAGATTCCTGTATGTTGTTACATTTATGTACGAAATAATCACAATCTTCGACGTATTATTGTTTCGCTCCATTTCTACCTCTATCAAACCGTTGTTCCGTACGTGCTGAAGACAACTCTTGTACTGTCACTGTCTAAAGTGACGTCTTCTGGACTAGCTAAATCTACGCGGACGCTCCCTGAATTGTTTCGTTTTCGTTGACCCCAATTGCTTAACGTCCATTGATAGACGCCTGAGTTACGATTGGATTCGTTTGATTCTTCGGCTCCTGTGTTTGGTGTTTCTGCCGTTTCTGAACTGGAACTCGCCGTTTCGAAACCATCTCCGCCGCCTCTAAATCGACCTATACCTTCAATAAATAATGAAGAAAGAAGGGATTAACACATTTATAATAAAACAATTACACGGAGAAAGAAATTTCATTGCAGTGTGTCACATAATTATCTAAAAAATCCAAAATAACATAAAAAAACGTAGGCTTCTGATTGATTGTTACAAACCAAAAATTTATACTTCCTCTCGTATCATCTTACCATTTTCATCGGGCGAAGAATGACTCTCCTCGATACCCCGCAGTATACTCTGACATATTTCCGATTCCAACGGAATAGGATCATCCGAATCACGATTATAGATCGTGATAGCTATGTGAGCTGGATGTGGGACCGGTAAAGGTATCACCAACTTATCAGGTGAATACGGCCGCGTTTGCTTCTTCCACGGCATCCACAAAGAGGTCCTTGTGCAATTCTTCAGAGATCCAAGAGCAGTATTCGATTCCCTTTAAACAAATTATCATTATCGTAAATTATTAGCTTAAATTAAGTCGTAACTTACGCTCGTTTGTCTGGTATCTTTCCTGTTGCTGACCATTTCGTTCTTGGATTAAACGCTGATACTTCAAGGTACGGCGAATGGACTTGTATGTTTCCCCGCGGTGTGTAAACATTTCCCAATAAATCCGGTCCTCCAGCTCCTGTAGTAAAAAAAAAAAAATATTATCGAACTGTAATAGAAGTGATTGATCATTTTTTATATTTACCCAACTGTGCACTGTGGACCATTTCGGTATATCTCGTTAGATCAATTTGAGGTAGCGGATCTAATCTAAAACTGGTATCTGTATGATCTAACGGAGTTAAAATGTCTAAACTAAACAGTTCTGAGTACAATAAACCCGCTAATCCTGCCCAGTCAGCAACGCTTAAAGCACGACTATCCCAAAATTGATCCTCGGAGCAACCCAACTTGGGTAGGATATGTGTTGGGTAGAATCTTTCCAGCATCAGAGCTCCCTGTTGTATAGCAATCTAAAAATAAATAATTTACATAAATAATAAATAAAAAAATAAACAAGCAAACGTTACTTTTAATTCATTCGTAGAAAGTTTGATCTTGCTCTTAACAGTTACGCTAAGTCCCGTCTGCAGATCTCTCCTTCTTCTATCAAGTTTCTCATGTAGTATTGCTATGAGATCTTGACCTTCCTTTTCTAACGTTTTATATGGTCCATTCTTCGCCAACTGGGTAGAAAAGCTTCCGAAACATGCTTCAACGAATTGACTAAAATCTTTTTGTGGTTGTAAAATAGTGTTTTCCGTGACAGTCTGGTATGCAGCCAGCTCATCCCATTCCATTTTAGCTTCGAAAGCCGCCAAAGCCTGTTCGGGACTTATTTGGAAGTAATAGTCGGAAGCAAGTCCCGGTCCGGCTATACGTTTCACTACAAAACTATCACTTGCTGGGATTCTGCCACGCTTCTTTATTATCATATGAAATATAGCAGCGTCCCAAAGTAGTCGCAGCCAGTACCGTGATAAGCCACCTGTTAAAATAAAAGGGTTGTTATAAATAAGCGTCACCTATCACCAAGAAACGGACTAATCACTATCTAATAAAAATAAATACTGAGAGCGGATACAACGCTGCATTGTGTAATAGCATTTTTATCTGCAAGGAATTTCATTCCAGTAAGATCTCATCTAGTCAGACAGTGAAGTAGTAGTAGTTCTTAAATATAAACACCAGGCACACTTTTAAAACAACCACTAAATTACATTAAATTATATTTAATTTCCTATTACCTGCCAATATAATAACTGACACCAAAGGACAAATAACAGCAGCAACAAAGAGGGCAACGAGTGGTTGTAGCATTCCTTGTATTCCAATATTCCAAAGTAAAGCTTCTAAAAGAGTAAAATATCTGTTCCTTCTCTGCTCAGGACTATCCAGATCGTAGATCACACCATTCGTAATTTGCACGCACATTGTTAATATAGGCATCCATAACATGGCGCTAAGGCTAATAAAGAGGCTGCCAGCGATAACCGCAACACAAACTAACGGAAACACAATAACCAATCCAACAGTACCGAATAAACCTTTAATTAAATAATTCCATATCCTATTCAAATGTCTAGTAAAACCCTTTCCGATAAATCCTGTATCGGGCTTAGTTTCGAAATGCGTCCTAGATTTCGAAATGTGCCTCCATAAACTGATTAATCTCGACCAAAGCGTAGAAGTCATGCTACTTTTTCTTGGAAATAGGGTTCCATTCACTTGCGACAGTTCTAAATCGGGCATGAATGGTTGTATGCAGAAAAGCGCCCTCAAACCAACTGGGCTGCACCACGGAAGTACAATCCCGAAGAAAAACATTGCGTTCCACGTCCAACACCACGTCCTGTGGAAATAATTGAATATCCTCCATAACGGCCATCTAGTGGTTGTTGTTCGTACGATTTCTTTTTCTACTAAAAATACCTGAAAATACCACAGAATCAAATAATATTTAATAATTATATTTGAAGACAAACCGGTTGACTAGGATCTGATCTTGGTGTTGTGATGCTTGTAGCTTGCTTGCTAAGGACCGTAGGTACTATTTCGGATTGTCCTTGAAAACTTCTACGTATTATCCAATTTGTTGGCAACCATATTTGCGTCGGCCATAAAAAGCTTCTGGTTGGTGTTTTTACTTTTCTTAATTCTCGTAGTAATGCAGGTTCTCGCTTTAGTGAGGAAAGAAAATACTGTTAAAATAAACTGAAATAAATACTCCAATTAGTACTGACCTCTTTCATGAAAGCATAATCTCTATGCAGGAAATATATGGCTTGATTGAGCTTTTGATTCGTGCAATATGATAAGGCTTCTTCATGCGCACTCCATTGATTCTCCAAGCTGAATTTCTGCTGAGCGGCATGCAATCGAGCTCTCAGCCAAGGACCTATCCTGGACAGTACGGGATGCGAGGTACACAATCTGTTGCGAACGTTCTCCTGAGATTTCATCAATCTATGCTGGACACTTTCGACGGCTCTGAACAAACAAGAATGTGTAAGTAAACTTTAACGCGGATGGAAAACATTGCAGATATCTACCTATGCATCAAGACAACACATCGAGCCTGTTGAACCAAGAGTTGGGAAATACCTTCTCCCAATGCTTGAAGATCCGGATGTGATAGAATACTGTTGTACACTCTTTGTAGATATTCCTTCATCACTGCTTCGTTTACTTCCTGCAATGATTTACCGAAATAAAGAGGACACACGTCAGTTTTTAATTAATCAATTGCAATCGTACCACTTTCAATATCTTCATCAGGCATCTTTTCAGCGCGCAATTCGGCAATCAAGCGTTCCCGAAAATGTACCTTTCCAA
>CM043022.1:72762509-72906536 GCA_023690525.1 Holotrichia oblita | reverse complement strand
CTTGCAACATCTTCAATATTTTGTATAGCTTGTAATGAAAGTTCTTTCACTTCCCACATATTCGTGGATGCCACACCATTTTTTATTTTTTGCCCAAATCAATTCTATTTGATTAAATTTACAACGATAAGGTAGCAATCTTAAAACATGTTGTTTTGTCATTTCATCAATCACATACATACTATACTATTCTCTGTTCCTGAATTCAATCAGCTTAGCTTGCATCCATTCCTGCTTGACCATTTTTTTCTTAGATGTTGAAATTTGCTCCAGTTTACGACTATAGTACGATGCATTGTCTGTGACTATAAAAGCAACAATCCTCCATCAGATCTAATGTACACTTCCAACTCCAGCCTCTTTCCTGACGGGTTTCTTGATCCTGTAGAGAGCCCTTCAATGAATGCCTGATGTCGGTTTTCTACGCTATGGTGTATCCAGATTTTTGCTTTTGCATGCCCTTTATTCTTCCATGTTTGAACTTGTCGGTTCTCTATCCATATTAAGAGCAACGGAAACATATACCAGCAGGCACTATTTTGTTCTTTGATAGAACAGGTTTGTTTACATTTGGCAAAGCAATAGAGCAATAGAATTTAAATCACTCCTCTTAATTTAAAACCAAACTATAAGTTATTAGGGAATTATGAGGGAGTGGAAACAAGAACTACTTATAATGGAAATTAATCACTACTAGCTATAAAAAGTAGATTATATACTATTATAAATTTCACACTTTCTACTTTTGCGGGGAGTTTTCACCCCTCTTTTCATTCCTCCTCTCAAATCGAGTATTGTTTATCATTTTGTTATAATATCTATATTTATTTTAATGATAAGATAAAAGCTAACAATTCTATTCACAATAAATGTCATTCTCTTTTGTATAATTATTGGTATACCAGAAATGTTTGCTGATTTCACTAGGTAAACCGACTCCTTAATATCCCATTTCGTTGCTGAGTACCTGAAGCTGCATAAAATATCACTGACATTGACAGCTTGAACTTTCTATAAACGTCAATATATTGTGTATTCGTATATTGTTATTAGAGTGAATCATGGCTCGTACCAAGCAGACAGCCCGTAAATCAACAGGAGGAAAAGCTCCCCGTAAACAGCTAGCGACCAAAGCGGCGCGTAAATCAGCGCCCTCCACCGGAGGAGTAAAGAAGCCACATCGTTACCGTCCAGGTACAGTAGCCCTCAGAGAAATCAGGAGATACCAGAAGTCAACCGAATTGTTGATCCGTAAATTACCATTTCAAAGACTGGTGCGTGAAATTGCCCAAGATTTCAAAACTGATCTCCGTTTCCAATCGGCCGCTATCGGTGCATTGCAGGTACTATACATTACACTTTATCTTCGTTTTCGTGATTTCTGCTGTTATTGATTATATATTTTTTTTGTTAATTTTTAGGAAGCTAGTGAGGCTTACCTCGTCGGTTTGTTTGAAGACACAAATCTGTGCGCTATTCATGCGAAACGCGTGACTATTATGCCTAAAGACATCCAGTTGGCACGCCGAATCCGAGGAGAACGAGCTTAAGCTGTTCACAAAGTAATAATACTTATAGATTACTTTTCACATCATAACAAATATTCTCCGCAATATCATTCAAATTGGTTTTTTTTTACTTTTGTTAATGTAACGATGTGTGTGTTATTATACACTTGACTATTATATTCACTATGTAGCAGTGATGTGAAGATAAATTATTGCGTGTTTTTAATTTTTAACGTTTATATGAAATTTGAAATAATGGGCTTGGTCGTTTAATCTGTATGTTTTGCCACTTTCTAAATCGTTCTTGCGCGTAATATACCAGCAAATCTAAGAAGGTGGCAATTTGAAAGATACATATAAAACGACCAGAGCGGACATTTTACATCTCGCATATAATAATAATGTTAGGTTTAGGATATTCATTTGAGAAATAAAAGTATTGTGGAAATTGGCTTGTCTAGATTAGTATAAAGGATTAAAAAGAAGATTAGTGTTTCTTTTTCAAGTGCATGTATTTCAGTTGTAAGGTTGTTTTCATAGCAGCGTTAATGCAACTTTATGAGTATACCTTACAACTGAAAGGCGTTCATTTAAGAGTTGTAATATCCAGTTCGAAGTGTATGTATTTTAGTTCTAATAATACATTTTTTCTATTTGTAAGATTGTATTTAAAATAAATTCTTTCTGGTAATCCCTTCTTTTATTTTTTTACTTGCGGGGGAAATTATCGCGGAGTACAGAACATGTTTTCACTTTTTATATATAACAATAATTAGTTTGAATACAAAATAGTATTCAGTACTGATTTTTAACACAATTATGTTTCGATTCTATTTCAGCATATTTTGAAAAGCTTTTTTACCAAAAAAAAATGAAATAAACTGGCGATTTCATTTTCAGCCTAATGCCACCTGAGGGCGAAAATGATTGATCAGTGGCGGGGGTATCTTACATTTTGACGCCCAAATTTACCATGTACCGACAATATTTTTAAAAAAGATTTTAGTGGATTCTGTTAAGGACGTCTAACAAAATCCAAACATTCCCTTATTTTTTGAGTATCGTGTTAGGTGCAGTAGCGACTACCTTTAACGCAGCTATGTTAATTTATGAGAGAATAAGTAGTAACATATAATTAATCGAAATTAAACTTTGTAATTTTCGAGATTCGAGCCCAGAACCAATTTAGAAAGTACTACAATATAATCCACTTATAATGGACAAAGTCTATAGGTCCCAATTTCAATGCTATTTAAACATGTGTATTTTAACCACATAGTAATAGAGAAGTTTCAGAACTAGTTGCTTCAAAAATACTGGCACTCTGTAGATTATATTCAATAAAAAGGCGTGGATGACGTCATCTATTTTCGAAAATTATCGGAGGAAATGAAATCTTGAAACGTACAGTATGATATACCTATCACAAAAGTAGTTGGTGTAACCTACATATGTATGTACAGTCTGTTCCAAAATTAATGTAACCCCCGCAATTAGAAGATCCAATAAAAATCATCTTCCCTATAATTCGACACAGTTTTTGATTGATGAATATCAATATTGTAATTGCGCTCTAAAATAAATGTCGGTCAAACCTAGTGCATTCGTTTCGCAACAGAAGTTATGTTGTATCTTCCATCACATCAAGTGACATTAATTTTGGAACAGACTGTACATGGACTCATACTAAAAACTTAAAAAGCAAACAAATTTCAGATCGGCACACTACTTGCTCATTATCAAATATCATCAGTGTCGGCATATCAAAGTAATGTAAAGAAAGAAGCCATTGAAACTAAAAAAATTTCTGGCTTAGTTATTACATGGGCGATTTTCAAGTTTCTCTCAGACGCACTGTATGTGTAGATATACATACATATGTATAGTGCTTTTCAAATTGCAAGAAACTAACTTTTAAATCCTTAATGCTTTTATTGCACCTCCGGTAGTAATACTCTTGAGAAGGGTACTGTTTACCTGCTTGCAGCATATGAATGCAGGGGCCGGATTGAGTATAAATTACGGCACTATAAGGTAATAGTAAAACGCTATTTTAATTGTAAATATATATAATAAATAATATACATTAGGTTTATTTACAAAAAATAATAAGTGAGATATATGAAGCTTAACAATTAGTTGGTAATGCACAATAAAATTGTAAGTCATGTTTATATAAAAGTAGACCGTGGCAGTATTATACAATATAATACTTAATATACACCGTATTTCACAAATAATCATCTGATGTGATTGAGTCGTCTTGGAAATCGATATCTGAGTCTGACTCTGACTCTGAATTGTATTGCAAGTTTATAATTAAAGTTGGTACTATATTATACATATCCATGTATTCGTTTTCTTTTGATATTGCGTGTTTAACGGCATTTCTCCAATTATCAGCAGTTATATGTTCCATCGCATTTTTTTTGTGTGTTATAGTGCTTTCACTAAATTTAGGCGTTTGATTTGTTCGCCCTATGGTATTCTTAAGTTGGGCCCATATCAATTCAATTGGGTTGAAAATGCAATGGTACGGCGGTAAACGTAAAATTGTATGTCCTGCTTCTTTGGCTCTATTATCCACATAATAATCCTTCAAATATTCTTTTGTATTAATCACTTCTAATAATTGGTTTTTTGTATAATGCTCCTCATAATATAAATTATTTGCTTGATGAAGTCATGTACATTTTTTGCAGATAATAGCGGCATAAATCGCCCTTCCTGTCTATATTTTTTTATTGCCATCAAGTATTCGTACCGCATTTTCTGCAACCTCGAACTTTCCATAATTGTGGCGCGTTTATCTATAGTACAAAATTTAAAACCCGCCTTTTTTAACGTCCGCCACAAGGTTGTTTTTGAACATTGGATATCAATAGTTTCATCATTAACTTTTTTATGTAAGGACTCAATTGTAGGTACAACATTTTCTCTATACATGCAATATACTTGTTGCCTAATAATATCAATTTCATACTCTTTAATTTTCCTCGGTGCTCCTTTGTCACTTCTTTGCTTTCGAGGCTCTGCGTTATTTTTAATTGCCTTGTATATTGTTCCAATAGGCACTTTGGTTAATTGCGACGTTCGTTGAATGTTCTTGGTTTATCCTTCGTTATTTTCTTCCATCAGAGTCTTATAGATATTGAGAAGTATCTGCTTTGCATCTTGTGATAAATATTTTCTCTTCCGTGCTCCACTTTCATCATCACTATGCACATCACGATCACTAACACACTCAGCAAAAGGTCGCCACATGTTCGTGAAAATTCAAATAAGTATACAGCAACAAATGTTAACTACAAATGATAAGTAAACTAAATATTACATGTATATATACCTACCCCCAAGTACCATTAACAATAATTACAATTAGATGACAGAATATTAGTTGAAGTATATATATCAATATATCATTTGCGTAATAAGGCCGTAATTCATACTTAATACGGCCCGGCGATTCATATAGTGTAATTAAGCAGGTAAACAGTACCCTTCTCAAGAGTATTACTACCGGAGGTGCAATAAAAGCATTAAGGATTTAAAAGTTAGTTTCTTGCAATTTGAAAAGCACTATACTATACGTTTATGTTTTAATTTATAAAACTATTTTTGCGTTCACAAGTTACTTAACTTTCAAAATATAAACTTTCATATCAATTTTGCTATATTATTTCACACTTATTTTTTTTTCTATATAACGGACACTGATATAACGGACGTTTATATAGGAGGTCCCTTGGAGTCCATTATAAGCGGACTATACTGTATATAGCAAAAGTCTCCCTGGTATGATGGCAATTACATTTGGACTTATGGTCGTCTCACATGTAAGCATTTTAGCTGATTTTAGCAGACTGCGGACATCGAACAACCATAGGATACTAGATTTTCAAACCTTGTTTGAATACGCTCGCATATGAAACGACCTTTAGTTAACTGCGGTATTATAAAGCAAATCTGAGGTGATTCAAGAATTTGTCCCTAATGAAAGAATATTATCTACTTCTAAATTATATATCAATTTTTTTTATACAATACAACATTCTTTTTACTAATTTTCCTTTATTAAAGTTCTACATAATTTAATGTTTATTAGAAATTGAAACATTTTATATACAATATATTTACACATTCATTCATAATTTACTTAATTATTAAGTACTTTTTGAAGCTCTTATTTCTTCCAGTCTTGCAATAATATCTCTCGTCTCCAAACCATGCTCTTGATTATATCGCAATATAACATGCAATTGTTGTTCTTCTAAACCAGGAATTTTCTCGTACAAGCTTTTAGCTAAATCAGCATCGATATCATTTTCTTCTCTTAATATACAGAAGTATATCAAAAAAATAGATATGCTAATAATTATTACATATGGTTCGTACCAAAGTCTTATATCCATTGTACCTATCCTTGAATATTTTGCTTGCCATTTCATTGCAGGGGTTGCGGTATACTTTATAGGTTTATTTTCTTCATCAAATACTTCGGTAACTTTAATACTATCTTTTGCATAGTTTATGGTTGTGTTACCGAGTGTTCTGAAATATTAACAACATTAAATTATGCATAATTGTAATTTAATCCGATTTACCTTAATAAACATGTTCGTTTTAATATATTTCTGCTATAAACTGTCCTAAGTACTGACATCTTAAGAATGTTTGGTTATGTTTGTCGGTTTTCTTTTCACATGTACGTATGAAATTAGTTCGATTTTATTTTTGTGAGGAAATTAATTCAAAAATATCTTATTAACTAATAATTAGTATTCTGTCGAAAAATAAATTATTCATAATATCGAATAATTCCTATTACATTGGCGTACCTGTCATTTGTTTTTGCGTAAATTTTGCTAAGGATTTTTGGCTGAACCTTTAATATATGGACATTAATGTTACTTTATGTCGATTCAATTAAATATGGAAACGACAAGCACCAGGTAATCATTTAGTGAGTGGAGTGGTTAAATTTAATTTTATAGTTGCAATTTATTTTTATAATATTTGCTTACCCTCAACCATCTCCGCCACTGCTTCGAGACCAGCGCCATCACACGAACTAATTTCCTTCCAACAAAACTGACAAGAAATAATCCATAAATACGAATCGTCCATTTCGTTTTTGCCACTGCAATGGTAAGTACGTTGCTCTTGAATTCCTCCAGTAGTGGTATAATTTATAATTCACTTTAAATTATCGAAGTCATCCTTCATATTTTCAAGGATAAATCTTAATATTTTGCTTAGTTAATACGTTTTCATTACTTCAAAACTAATATTTCTGACTTTTTGTATTAAACGTGTTTTACATGATGATTTAGATTTGATATTTATGGTTGTAAACCGAAATAAATATGTGGATAGTATTCTAGGGCGGTCTGATCTTGTTTACTCAATTTTATATTATGTCGTTAGATGCTTTCGTGTTTTTAATCGTAGTTTCACTTTTCTGTAGTCTCATCGTAAATTCAGCGCACCACGTCATGGATCCATGGGATTTTATCCCAAGAAGAGATCCCAGCGACATCGTGGAAAAGTTAAGGCATTTCCCAAAGATGATCCCAGTAAACCAGTACATTTGACTGCGTTTATAGGATACAAGGCTGGCATGACCCATGTTTTACGTGAGGCAGACAGACCGGGTTCAAGTAAGTGTTTTATTTTATTGAGTTGTAATGATTATCTAGTTTACATAATTTGTATTACATAAGTAAGAAAAAAGAATTTGATTTAAATTTTAATTAAATGAGAAAATGTATATTATGGTGGTATAGGTTGTTACTACAGCTGCGGCAAGTAAAATTTCTCTAAACTGCATGTAGAAGCATAGTTTCCACACAAAATAAGTATTTTTTTTATTTATTGCCACCAAATGTTGTTTAACTTAAACTTTGAGTAATGAAAGTCCTAGTCTAAGTAGTTTGATTGCACTTTAACAGCAAATTAATGGATAATCTGAAAGTTAATTTGACAACTATTAGTATACAAAGCAATACAAAGTATTTCAATATCGGTGTACTAGTTTTTGTGCATCTATTTCTTAGACCAGTGTTGCCAACTTTTAGAAAATACTTATTTTAAGAGATTTTAAACACATTTGTACTAGGGAATAATAAGAAGTATACCTAACATTAGTAATAAACTTTTATAGTCGTTTTATGATAACAGTCAAGGCATGCCTTAATCAGTAAAATTAATGTTGTGTACTTAGAACACTAAATATCTAAGTCAGCTTTCTTTCATGATAGTGAATACATAGAGATTTTTTCTACGCAAATGTTGCTTGTCCTGTGCAATGTTGTCATAGCTTAATTTTCACTTCTGTTATTTTATACGCTGTTGCTATGCATTAACGCGCCATTTGTTGTTCTGGATCTCCTAATTCGTCATAGTTCTAATTATGTAAAAATTTAGTTTAAAAGACGTGGTAAACTTTGTAAAACTATGCAAATTATACCTATTTCTTGGTTATGTGGGTATTAGATCTAACTGTCAAGACGAATTACATCTTAATTGACTTTTGACACAACCTATACATATATGGCAACACTGCGTGACGTCATCTTGACGTACCTTGATAACATGCCCCGTCTGTTGTAAAAAGACGGCATTTGTACAAACGCCATCAAGGATAATGATATCTATTTATAGTATTAATCCGTATTAGATAGGAATGTTTTATATTGTGTCTACTGTTTTTCGAGTTCAAATTCGTTTTATAGCATATCTGATAACTTTGGTATTAATGGTGGTGAATTTAAAAAAAATTCTTTTAATTTCAGAGATAAATAAGAAAGAAATTGTAGAAGCTGTTACAATTTTGGAGACACCTCCAATGGTAATTGTAGGAGTTGTTGGATATATTGAAACGCCACATGGTCTTCGCGCACTAGCTACCATTTGGGCCGAACATTTATCTGAAGATTGCCGCAGGAGATTCTACAAGAATTGGTAGGTATAGTTTTCCTATCTTCGAGTTAATATTATATCTCATATATAAAGTTATTACATAACTAATCGAATCTAAAAGCTCTCCAATGGCTGCATGAGAGCACGAACAAGTCCACTGAGACAACCGGAATACCTACTGGGTTAGATGGTTGCGTTGAAGTGTGACAAGAGGGCAAAGTCTCCTCTAAATTATGAGACGAACCCTCGTTGTTCTTGCAGATGCTTCCTAGAAGTTATGAATGCTTCTTCCTATTCTCAATTTACGATTTGAACAGGTACAAGAGTAAGAAGAAGGCCTTCACTAAAGCCTCCAAGAAATGGCAAGATGATCTGGGAAGGAAGTCGATCGAACGCGACTTCAAGAAAATTATCAAATATTGCAAAGTCGTCAGAGTAATTGCACATACTCAGGTTTGTATATTTCAATTTCCTTTGTTCAGTCTATACATGTTAAATCGACACGGTCAGTTAGGAGCTTACCCTTCTGCTGTTGGTAATAAGAATTGAGATTGTATTCAGTTCTTGCCATAGTGTCGTAGATAATGCGCCCTTCGGGAGGTGCGTGGAACATATTCCATATTCGTGGTGTAGCCGCTTAGGCAGTGACACTTGGACAAACCATGTTCTGCACATTCTAAATTGACATTGAGTTAAAACCGATAATTGGACCAAAAAAAATTTATATGTAATTTTGGTTTTTAATTTTTGCAGATGAAACTGTTGAAACAACGCCAGAAGAAGGCTCATATTATGGAAATCCAATTGAATGGTGGTACTATTGACGATAAAGTAAAATGGGCTAGAGAAAATTTGGAGAAGCCAATTTCTGTTGGCAATGTTTTTGGTCAAGATGAAATGATTGACTGCATTGGTGTTACTAAAGGAAAAGGCTACAAAGGTGAGTTTTTCTCTTCAAAATCTTCATATCTATTGGACCTTTCAAAAATTGGTATTTTAACTACCTTTGCTGCAATTAACGTTATATATGATGACAAAACATGATGTATTGTGCTTATCTGATGCAAAATTCTGACGATACTATCATGCTGCCTTCCTACTGAAATTATTCTACTTAAATTAACTTCAAACAATTCACTTGTAAGCAGTTTTGTAAAAAAAAATTCTTTTAGGCGTTACATCTCGCTGGCATACAAAGAAATTGCCAAGAAAGACGCACAAAGGTTTACGTAAGGTAGCTTGTATTGGAGCATGGCATCCGTCTCGAGTATCGTTTACTGTTGCTCGCGCTGGCCAGAAAGGTTATCATCATAGAACCGAAATGAATAAGAAAATTTATCGTATCGGAGCTGGCATCCACACAAAGGACGGAAAGGTAATTTAGTACAATTTATAATTGTTACCTTTTCAAATTATATATTTTTTATGATGAGAAAATTTCATGAGCCAAAAGGATTATGAAATATATGATTTTGAATGATAGGGCTGAGAACAATTTATTGATATATTTTAATGTAGTTACTCTTAATCCGTTTTATTAATCGTAATAAATCTTGTGTTAATAGGTTGTTAAAAACAATGCCTCAACCGAGTACGATTTGACCGAAAAGACCATCACTCCCATGGGCGGTTTCCCGCATTACGGTGAAGTTAATAATGATTTCATTATGCTTAAGGGATGTTGTATGGGACCGAAGAAACGTGTTATTACTTTGAGGAAATCTTTGTTGGTGCACACCAAACGTGTTGCTTTGGAGAAGATCAACCTTAAGTTTATCGATACTTCCTCAAAGTTCGGTCACGGTCGTTTCCAAACGCCGAAAGACAAGAGCGACTTCATGGGTACACTCAAGAAGGATCGTGTCAAGGAAGAAGCTACAACTACTACTGCAGCAACCAGTTAAGCTGCAGCTTATATTGTTTTGTTCTGTTTTTTGACAAATAAAAACGGTGGAAAATTTATAAAATATTTTTATTTTAAACCACTTCCTCTTTTTTTTTAATGTTACAGAAGAAGAATGTGAGGAATGTGGAGTGCATTCTAATTTCATTATATAATGCAGTTCTGAATATTAGAAATCTATTTTTCATTCGATACGCAAATTTCACTCCAAAAAATCTTTGGATTTTGATCTGAAAAATGCATATTCCATAAAATGTGATCTCGACTACAATTTATATTTTGAAATCGTAACTTCGTCGTTAGATGAAGTTAAATATATCGCTTCTCGTTTTGAAATAATTTCGAAGTTTTCATTCGTTCACTATACAGATCAAACAGCCGCACTATAGTCTGGGCATCGTATGTCAGAAGCATTCTGGAGTAGAGAAGTAGGGATGCATTAGTAGGCTTAACTCAACAGCGCACAGTTGTATTGTATTAGCGAGATAAAGTAATTCATGCTATCGAAAATATACGATTATTATTGTTACTATTACTGATGATGATTGTTTTGTAATTCATTATGGACATTTTTACCCTTCAACAAAAGAAATATGTTACAAAACAACATCATCGTGGTTACTCAATAAGATATATTGTACGCGTATTTAACGATGAGTTCCAACAAACTATTTGTTTTGAAACAGTTCATTATATGACGAAGTGCAACTTTGAGATGTATGGCTGTTTAAATCCGTGTAAAACTTGTATTTACAGACGAATCTTCGATCGGTTTACATGGTCGACACAACCCAAGTGTTGCAAGGTATTGGTCACAAGAAAAGAGACCTTGTACTTATGACGCTCGAACACAATACTCTGCAAAATTAAATGTTTGGGCTGGCCTATTACATAACAATATAATTGGGCCATTTAATTTATTTATTTATGATCAGAAATTATGGTCTTCGTTACGTGTGTAATTGCTTCTCCTATTTGTGACGAGTTCATCATCTATATTTTTACCACAAACTTCTGTTTAGTTTAGAAAGTTTATAGAAATTTTGAGAATAAGCAAACAATTATTGTATTGTGCATATGTATTGAACAGAGTACAACCGTGCGGTCTCGAGTGAAGCGTGCATTTAAGTATCTAGTAATACATCCCTACTTCTCTATTTCCGAATAGTTCCGATATACGATGCCCCGACTATAGGGCAGGTGTTTCATCTGTATAACGTACTTGATGTCCATTTTCATGCTAAGGACGGAAATACCCAATAATAGCATTATTTTTATTGGAAAACGGTATATGAGAATCGGGTAGAACCGCACTGAATCGGAAGTAAGATAGTTCGATTACTAATGAATTTCAGACTGAATAACAGAATAGGACTTATCCATACTAAACTGCCATTTCATCAAATCATTACGTATGTCAAACATTCTATACGCATTCTATTTATTTGTCTCAAATCACAATGTCAGCTAAATTTGAATTTTTGTCTGACACAATTATTTGATAAAATTGGACAAAATTTTAAATAAACCGGGCGCAAAAATATGCCTTAAATAGTACCTACCGGTATGACTGCAAGAGGCACTGCAATAGTCGTTCATTCCCACTACCATACTTGTCATTCCATTGCGTTATTCTATGATCTGTAACATTACTCTGATTATCACAGGTTGCCGACCTAGTACATTTTTTAATTTCGCTAGTATTTTAGGTTGCTACTTTAACCAAAAGTAACTAAATTCTGCGCTATTTCACTGTGCCTGGGAAATCGGAAAATTGTTCAGTGGGGAACAGAATTATTATCAGTAATTGTTTCTCAGAACCAATTTATATTGCAATTTATTAGGGGAAGAGAACAGTATAGTGCTCTTTGCTAAATAATTATCAATGAGATAGACAACGTAATCGTATAAATCTATCTTGGTGTCGACTGGAAATGCTAATTTTAGCTATCCTATTCTGATTGTACAACATGTAATTTCGTCATTTTACTGTTTCATAACTTCATTTTAACATACATCAGAGAATAAACGAACAAAATGCAATGAAAGCGCTTTTTATTAAATAAACACACCGAAATATTAAAATGTAAAATGTCATTAAAATACGTCAAAATGGTCAAAATCGCGTGTGCTCAAGCATGGGCACAACCTCGTGACAACCTCAACCACGAACTATTAAATGGGATAAATTGGTATTTAATTAATTCTTGTTTTATAGACCTACAAGTGGAAATATTCTAAGAATTGAAAGATTTAATCTTTATGTTCTCGATGTTTACGACTGTCAGTTAATGTCAAGTATTGTGTATAAAATAGTATGTTATATTATAAGTATCAATATTGTTTTTCTTTTTATATATAAACTTTTGATTATGTGTTTAATATTTACTGAAACATGAAGTGCACGTCTAGTTAGTATTTTGCACAGCACCCACTACTATGAACCTCTTGCTATAAAAGTATGACTTCTACAATAAGGAATTCCATGGCAGTTGTATAAAGGTAAGCGCACATTGAGCTGTGTCGAACGAACCACTTACGTCACATATTCAGTCGTGGCGTTGGTCGTGGCCAATAGTGCCAGCCATATTTTCGGTACCACGATTCGTGCGGTTCTGATCAGTCAGCGCATGATGATTGTAAGCAGTATAAAATATCGTTTTTTATTTCGATTCGTGCGGTGCTTGCAATTCGTTCGACGCGGCTCAACGTGCGCGTGCCTTCATAGTTGCTGTATAAAAGTTACTATTGTAGTAGCTATTGCTATGTGGAGCAAACATGCATCATTTTAAATTTGCCGCTCCGTGATGCTACTGCCACCTATGTTGTCTACCGTGATTTTTTTGGAAAATAATTTACTGTTAAGTTGACGTGAGTTGACGGTTTGAATCATGTTTGGATGTAGTCTGTATACATTTATTCTGATTTAATAATTTACAACTGAGAAATCTGTATGTTAATTGTACCTAGATACATATCTTCATCATCATATCCATTTCGGGAATTCGCGAGAATCTCACAAATTTAACTGACAGATAATCTAGTGGATACTGGAAACGGAACGTCATATTTAGTTACTTTTTTGTTATGTCCGCGCGTTGTATGTGAGTAGGTAAACATGAGGTTATTTCTTATAGTAAGTGAGTAATTTCTATTAGAATCAAACTCATTCCCTTCTTTATTGCAGATTATTTTCACGTTGGCGATAGCGATGTTGATGGTTGAAGCTAGACCAGCCACGCTACTTGAAGATTCAAACTACTACTATGACTATAATTATGGAGTCAGTGAAAATGTAAAGGAAATAACAACTAATCCTTTTATGTGGTTTTGACTACTAATTTTAAGACCAAAGTTTCCATTTTCTTTCTATATTATAAGAAAATAAGAAATAATTTGAATAAATATTATATTATGTTGTTATCTTATATGTTATTTTCTATTTAATGTACCTAATAAAATATTTTGATAAGTGAAATTTAGTTGTTTTCCTTTGATATACCTTAAAATATCCACATATATTCGATTTTAATAAAAATTTAAGATTCTGCTGTGTTATATCATTATTATAGATACCTATTGTGCTATTATCATTCATATTGCTGACAACATTGCGTCACATATCTTACATCTGGCCGTATCATTATTTATGCCACTGGAGAGGTATCCTATTTTATTTTATTCAAAATTATATTTAAAAATTAATAAATATTCCATTTTCAACATATTTTTACGTCTTGCCTCATCTAATTTTGAATATGTTAGGTAAAAATGCGACTTTTCCTCATAAACTTCAAGTTATTGAAATAGAGGGCCGTGAGCGCGCCCTTAACTAGAGATATAAACGTGTATTACGTGTGATTTATATATAATTCTCTAACTCTATACCACCGGCATAAGGTTTATAATTAATATTTGAATGCATGACACTTGGGACTGGTTGGGACTGGTCGTAAGAAGTTTTACGATCTAGGACAAAAATAATTATATTTACAGGATTCTATTAGATCGGCAGGATACGCCATGCCATATCAATGGGTGCGTCTAGCGAATTCAGCAGTTGAAAGTTAGCATAAAATCTGCTTAGAAAATTCGCTGAACGGTTTTGCTACGTCTGCCTATTCAAAATTTGTCACATGGGCTGTGACAAGTCCTAACGCTTGCTAACACTGCCCAAAGGGTCTGTTAATTTTGTGTTTATCTTAAACTTTTCATTTAAAATAGTAGAAGTAGAATATTTTCTTGAACTGTTTATTTGAGAATTCTTGCGCTGACCATACACAATAAAATAGCGCTAGCCGCTGAGTGTCAGCGCATGTTGAGCGTAACCGTTTAGCGATTCATTAGTCTCAACATGGTCTCAACCAGTCTGAATCTCAACTATCGCAACGGTTGCACTCGCTAAACGCACCCAATGTCATTTAAAACATGCTTTATTTCTTCATTCTTGAATAAATCTTTTGTTGTCTGAAAAATGCAGTCAAAAATTAAGCGAGGAAGTTCATCATAGGTATATTCATTTAATTTATTATATTTTTCTAATAAGTAGATAATGGAACCCTCGTTAAGAAAAATATGGTCGAAAGTCAATAGTCCAGTTTTAGATTACTGTGTAGTAGTATGAACTGTTGTGATACTTTAGATGCACTCAAATGAAACATAACATTTTAATTTGAAAAACGAAATACAGAATTTATATTTTTATTTAATTATCAACATATTTTCACGTATCAAATTATGTTTAATATACACAAAGCAATCAATATTTGGTGGGACCAACATTACTTTCCAAAAATGCTCTCTATTAGACATTCATAGATGCAACGGAATTACTAGATTAAAATCTCAAACGGTAAATGGAAATTTTCTTCTTTAAAGTTTTTTAATTATCATTGCCCACATAAAAAAATAAAATCTTTAAGTTTTCTTGTAAAACAAGTAGTAACCAAATGTCGCTTAAAATAGTTTTAAAATAAATTTTCCTATAGCTCTTTCATCTACTTTCCAGCAAATAGCTGGACCATTACTAGAAATCCATATCCCCAAATCGACCACTGTTTTTACAATTTTTTTGCTACTTACTTTTTTACCTGAAAAACATCACCGAATTTTAAAACTCATTACCTACATACCTATATCAACATAATCAAGCTCAAAAGAATCGCGAGCTTGTTTATATTGTTCAATGAGAAATGGTTTTCATGCAGAATTTCGATTTCTCAAACCTGATAATTGTATCTCTCTCTGTAAACAGTCGTTTGCGAACCAGGAAAGTTACTTTATTGGTTCGGTGACACTATAGTTTCAAAACAATTTTCTGGTAAATAATTTATGGTCGTACGTTGATATTTTTCGGAGACCTGCTTCAATTTTTTTTTGTTGCAGTTTGTTGATCACGTCATTTATTGTTTACGCAATATATAGAGGATGTATTAATATTAAACTCTTCACCAGCAGCATGCATTGACCACCCACATTCTCCTGTCTCTTAATGCAATATTTTCAAAAGATGATTTTTTTTAATGAGGATAATCACTGTACTTCCCAAGTTATCTCTTTAATATTAATTTATGAATGTAAAACTCAATATACAAAATTTTAGAATCACATTTCTGGAATGACAAAGGGAATCGTACTAATTTCAGTATTATTTTCATAATTCAATTAAAAGCGATTCTAGAAAATATGATTACATATCATACATATGTCTAATATTTCTAAAGTATTGTTTAAATATACATATGTGTATGTATGTGATATGTGTAAAGAAATTATCATCGATAGATTTTTACTACCGGGTGACAATGAAGTTTTGTTGATCGTATCCTAAATTAACACATTATAATATATACTCATCAATGAAATAATGTTTTCAGTGGAAATGATTAGTTTATTTTAATAAGATTGGCAAACTATAAGTTCCTGTTAGTGCCTGAGAATTAATGTTTGTTTGCTGTTAAGAGTAAATTTCAGTATATAAGCAAAACAATTGTTTGAAATTTTATAAAATCAATCGACTTACGCTAGAGCACGTAAGTATACATTTAAGTAAACACAACATAACAGTGAGAAAATCATGAATATCTTTGCAGTAAGTAATTATTAAGTAATATGTATTACATGTATATTAAGAAAACAGATTGAAAATCTGTTATATTTTAACTTTTACTTATATATGTATATTTTTTTCTTATAGATTTTCTGTTTCTTAATGGCAATTTTTTCTATCGTGATTGCAAGACCGGCAATTGATGACTTAAATTATTATGACTATGATGCCGATCGTTTATCTAATGGCAAAGGATTTGATTCTCCACTGTCGAAGTCCGATAAGAAACAAGCCTACGAATTCCCTGCAGTTTTTAGAAAATAATTCATGGAACGAAATGCTTTTTTATACTAATTTATTTATAAATATGTTAAAATAAATTTATACTGCTTTTTGTTATATATGATTATCTTTTTTATTTATTTATAAATTTTTCCAAATGTGTGTGAAGTCAGAACATATGTTGCCAGAAGTGAAGAAGTTAAGTTAATAAATAAATAAAATTACAGGTTTGGCTACTAATTGCCTCAAGCCGCCAATTTAATTGCTAGTTTTGGGTTTAGAAATCAAAGGAAATTGCGGCTAAATAGTTGTATATGTAGGTAAGTTTGTTAAAAAGAGGACTGCATTTAAATGAAAAATGAAGATTTATTTATAAAACAAAACAGATGAACATTTGCAAGGCGCTGCGATGTTACAAAAGGTTATCATAAGTGATAACAAATTCTTATAAAATAAATCTTCATCTTTTAACTGTATTAAATACACAAACATTTAGAATGATTGCCAATTACCTTTTGAATATACATATTCAAAACTGGTAATCTATCTCTTTAACTTTCTCTCGCCATTTTCAGTCTCTTCTATATATTTTCGTTTAAGCAGTGAAGGTTTTTGTTGATTATCCTCTATGGGTCACTTTTGATTGTTGTTGTTTTAAAATTAGGTTCATCAGTCTATAGAGAACTCATGATCTTACTACTTGTGGATTTTCCTATAATTAAATTAGTTTCAGCTTGGTTTTCGCGGTTTTGTTTATCATTATACAAAATTCGATTCTTTGATTCGTTGGGATTACCCAGTGAAGTCATTTGTTTGCTATTAACACTAATACCTAGTTTAAGTTAGGTTGCTTCTCTTCAGCAACTATTTCTCCAGGTATAATAGCGTTTTGTTTTCATCGTTTGTTAAAATGTTTTGTGATTCTTTGCCTCGTTTCTATCATACTTGTTCTTCATTCTAGTGCTATTCATTATTCTTTAAAATCAATTCTTCTAAATTATTGCGGTTCGTTAGATGTTCTTCTGAAATCACTTAGATGTTTTCATAATTTCCTTCAGTTTCTTTAGTCTTCTGATCTTCAATTGGACATTTTCTACCTATACATCCGACCTTCATCAATGTTAAGAAATGCAAATCGATTAGTCGAAGAATGGCTACAACGTTGTTTGATCTTTTTGGTGGACATTTTGAACGTTTATTGTAAAATCCGTTATATCCCGAACTTTTGGCTTGAATAATTAAATATTAATTACTCGTATAAGTTTAAAATGATTTAATGGCCTTTTACTGTAATTTTTTCATGGCTAATTTGATATCTTAACAATTATTTTGAAAAAGCTCATCTTTCATTAAGAAAATATTAAATATCTCAGAAATGATCGATTTTACATATAGGGAGTGGTTTAATCTAAATAAACACTCTGTATATACAAAAATAATTTTAAAATATGCAGCTTTTAAGACTATGATTTTTGTATATAATATTATGTGATACCTCTAATATTAATGGATATCCTGTATATACAGTTTTTCTAAAAGTTTCAGGGGTTTTTCATTAACGTAATTCTCGCGAACATTAATAACTTAATACTTAACTTTTAATTGCTTCTAAAGCATTTTTTAATTATCTTTCACCATGGAGAAAGAATGATTCGTCTTCTTTCTTCTTTTTGGTCCGGGCATTTTTAAGTTATCTTAATTAGAACAAAAATTTGGATGTGATTATCAGTTAAGAAGATAAAAAATAAATATTACGAAAGCTTAGACAGTAATAAAGAATTACTAGTTGCATTTGGCTGCTTCCCCAATATTGTTTTACATCCGAAGCCTAACGCTGTATAGCCAGTACCAACCTATCCTACAATTACAGATGGGGACATATTTATACAGATAACAAAAGATAGCCAAAATCGGAGTGATATTGTTATCAGGTTTGGTTGTTGTACGCACCACATCTGGAAAACCCTAAACAAAAACGTTATCCAGGTTTGGTTACCCATAAATTTAAGTACGTAATACAGAGTCAAAGTTTAAAACTGAAGCAGGCAATTCAAGTAATAATAGCACCGGAAATTTGTTTTACATACTTAAGTTTGATACAGCTTGGTGTGCAGAACACACATAAAACTCATTGGCGACATTACAATTTTAGTGCTAATCTTTCAAAAATTAACTTAATTAAATTTTAAGCGCCATATCCAAAATTCTAATTATTTTTCACTTACAGTAGCTTCATGTGTAAAGTGGTTAGGTTACGGCATGAGAACCTGTTTCACCGCGACCTTTGCAGGTCTATTGTGTGTCTTTTTTCTTAGAGTACACTCTCTAGTTTCGCCTTCATTTTTAGTCAGTTAGGTCTATCATTTTTGAGAGCAGCTCTTTTGTGTAGCCATTAGCTATGGAGTTCTCTACGCCTATTGCTAGAAACCTTGTCCTCGCTAGGCCGTCGCAGTGGCACAAAACATGAACTGGGGTTTCTTCTTTCTCTTGACAGAATCTGCAGAGAGCATCATCTGCCAGGCCGATGTTAAACATATGCCTATTCAGTCTGCAATGACCGATCATCAGACCTACTATCACTTTGACAGTCTTCCTGTCTTTAGTCAGTAGGTCTTCAGTAAAGTCAGGCCTCTGTTCCTTTAGGAACTCCTTTGCCTATCTTTGCCTTGCTGATCTTTTCCACCATTCCTAGGACCTATTTTGTGTCCATTCGTGGATAGACTTTTTAATTTGTGATTTGGTGATGCCGAAGGAAAGGCCCGCTCCTATGAAAGGCCTCGACGAACCTCGTCTGGCCAGCTCATCTGCCGCCTCGTTTCTCTTCATGCCCATGTAGTTGGGGACCCAAATAAATTATTTTCCTTTGGGTGCCCACCTCATTTAGGGGTCGTACGCAGTCCCAGACCAGCTTTGAGTAAGCACTTGCGGAATTGATCGCTTTAAGTGCTGCTTGATTGTCAGAGTAAATAGTGATGCTTTTACCTGGTTCTCTGACACAGTGATGAATCGCTGCAATCTCAGCCTGGAATATCGTCGAGTTCTTGCTGAAGCTCAGTGAAAGGGTCTTACTAGGCTTCTTTCCGTAAATGCCAGCTCCTACGCCGTAATCAGTTTTAGAGCCGTCAGTGTACCTATCAGTTTGAGTGCGCTCTTACTGGAGGATCATATTCCCAGTTCTTATAATTCTTATCCGGTGTAAAGTGATTACAACTGATAGGAAGACCAAAATAAAGAAAATAAAGAAAGTTATCAGTTAATGTTTGGAAAATTATACTTAATGGATTGCAGAAAACACATAAACACTGTAGAAATAAAACAATTAGCCTACTATCGAATCAATTTATACTTGATTGATTGATACCGCGCATTTTATTTTCGCTGATGTAAAAAATATTTTACGTTGTACGTTATTTCGATATCGCTAACATAAAATGCAATATCCCTCTATAATTAGAAATATAAATGAATTATTACACATACTGTAGTGCAGCAATATTTAAGAAATCAGAGATATAAAAATTTCAAAGGATATTACAAAAGAAATACTAAATTACTTTGAAAATTTACTACTAATTGGCATTTTAGGTTCCTTAATGAAAGATTCTGTATTGCCGATGATATTTTTAACAGTTATTACACGTTACACGTGTAGGAAACAATAAGAATTGATGTAATACATAAATAGTTGTTAATTCGATTAGGTTTGTGTATTTTTAGATACTCCTAGCACGAATTTTGTGGAAATTGCCGTATAATTTTAATATTAACCGCAGCGAAGTAGTATATTTACTTGTGTTCGTATATACCTTTTAATGTGCGTTGATTATAGTACATATATGAATCATACAATTCTTAACTAATTGAATAATTAATTATTTGCTTTGTATTATGACTTGATAATCGGGAATAGTGGTATAAATACATTATCTGATGTGTATTCTACATTGATGTTTTATAATCATCCTACTTGTGCATAATTAATGTAAATCACCATGAAATGGTTCTTTGTGGTAAGGAAATATTTCATTCATTAATAATTTCCATCCATTATATTGTTTATATTCGAAAATGTTACGATTAAATAACACTAAAATTAGGTTACGTTAAATTTCCTAAACCTGGTACGTTTATAATTTAGTACTATTGTACAACTTTTTGTTCTTGTATCGAATTACCAATAAACTGCTATTATTATTATTATTAATTTAGCGTTACCGTATTTTCCTCCTGGATGTTGCACGAAGCGCTAAGGAAAAAGTAATTTGAACAAATTTAGTATTAATCAGACGCTGGGTCATTTTTTCCAATAAAGTACATATTGAAGTAACAGTAAGGTTTGAAGGTCGATGTATACGTCAAAATGCACATTGGAAATGGCTCCTCTTCCTCTGGATTTAACACTCCTACATCTTTTCGTCATTTAAAATTTTGGTTTATATCACACCTGTAGGATTTCGGGATTTAAACATAATTTCGCTCTAAAAATTTGATAGAGACTCAATAGAAGTAGAAGCGAGAATTTCAAAATGAAAGAAATGAGGGTCATAGAGAAAATATGGAAATTTAGGAGTTTGTTTACGTATTGTTTACTTATTAGAAAACTTATTGAAAATCTTTAATAGATAGGTACAGTGAAATCTCTGTTAACGGACATCTTCGATAAACGGACGCTTCCCTTGGACGGACAACTTTTTTGGTCCCTTGAACTTCCTATAATGTTTATTAACAATTTTAACTCTATTAGCCGGACACTCGTGAACGGACAAAATTCTTGGTCCAGAAGGTGTCCGGCCATGTTGAATCTTTACATGTTCTAAAATGGAAATAAACCTCTTCTAACAGTATTCTGTAGGAAATATTTTTATTTACTTTTCCAGTTGCTTCTCTATCAAATTTTTGAATTTAACAAAATATTCTACAAGTTGACCTTTTAACATCAACATATAGGTGCCACATACGAAAGATTTGCGTGAATAATTGTCAATGGAGAATGTATTGTGCACTACCAATAGTAATTGAACCTCCATAAAACTACATAAATTAGCATGAACATTATTAAGCAATTGATTTTTAAGTGTAATTACATATTAACATTTCTAAAACGTTGCTAGGATTGAAGCTATGGTTTCAGCGGTTGCGGTTTTGTATTTTAAAACTTGTAGTGTTCAACGTATGTTATGTAGTCATAGTTTAGATGCTTTAATATTCGATGCCATAGGGTGATATATTTTTCATTATTTCTCAATACTATGTGTTAGACAGTTGAGTTTGTACATACTATCCAATAATATCACAGTAGTTTCCAATAATCACGTGAACGTCCATAAAACATCCAATGTACATCCCTTGTTGGATATGCGGGCGTCCATCGGATATTCGTCATATGCACAGAGGATGTCCAGTGATTATTCACCGGAAAGCTGAGTGTCCGTTTCAGATCCATTAAAGGTCCAAGAGATTCAAATATTGGGTTATTAAACCGTCACTTTCGGTGTTACATCAAGTGGAATTAATGAAATTGTCAATAACATCAAAATTCTAAATAAACATAACGTGTTCTTCCGACATGTTATTCTCAATATTATGCAATATGCGTACAGATCTGTTATTTGGGTGTCCGATATACCCACATATACCATTGACGTTCGTATATTCCATAAATATTTGTCAACGGATCATCCATTGCATAAAGAATAACAAACATGCATAGGACTATCGTACGATGGACGTCCATTGCACAAACGTTTATGGATATTCTAAGAATATCCATATTCGGATATCGTATGGATGTCCATAAAACGATATTACAATACCTGTAATGAATGTCCACTGGACATCGTGTGTTATCTGGGTTAGTAGTGCTGGTTTGCAAAGAACTTGTTTGTCAACATTTTTTATTTCTAGTCCTATGTTTAGAGGCACAAGAATGCACATACCATGAATTCGCATTATCATAAGATCATTTGTAATATCGAAAGTAGAATATAAGAATGTATATTTCATTCATCTTTAACTTAAGTATTGACGCTCATTCAGTTTCGTTTTAACTGTACAATTGCTTGTTAAATCAACAAACTTTTTTTTTTAGAGAGGAAAATCTTTAAACCCCTCTTTTGTACTCTTGCACACTACACCAGAATACGCTTGTGCATTTCTTTACTGCAGGGTGTCTCTCTTCCGTCTTTCATTTCTTTCATTCTTACAATGATAACAAAACACTTGAGGACCACACGGTTGTACAGTGGCGAGATCAGAGCATGTCTTGTGTTTTTAATGTTGAGTGTTTTCTCGGTAGCTTCTTCATAGTGGCGTCTAATGTCGGACCATTGCTGACATACGAATAATGTGTGATGAGCGTCGTTCACTAAACTATAGTAGGGACACTCATTTCATGCCACTTTTCCTCATTGGACTAGATATTTTCGGAAGCATCCGTGAGCCGATAATGCTTGTGTTCAGTAGTAGAATTTATTTTCAGAGGCTTCCAGTCAATTTTAATGTTTCAGATAACTTAGTGCTACCTTTATTAAATAATGCGGCAGACAACTTACTACAGGCGGGTTAGGAGATTGAAGTGTTACCACCTTCACGATGGCAATACTGGAAAATCGATAATGTATACATATTGTTTACAAGCTAAGCTAAGCTATATAGCTTTTATCGAACAAAAGTTATTCGAAACGGAATTCAAACGTAATAGTGTGATTGCGTTATATTTGACCGGAAAATCACAACCAGCTATTGTTCGTGAGCTGAGCCATCTCAAAATGAATAAAATGTTTGTGTATCGCACCATAAATCGTTATAATGATACAGGCAGCATTATCAAACGCTATGGTGGTGAACGAAAAAAAAAACTGCAACATCACATGAAATGGTTCGGAAAGTGAAGGCTCAACTTCAACGAAATCCACGTCGTAGTGGTAATTAAATGGCCAAAGAACTGAAAATATCCTAGCGAAGCATCCGACGCATATTCCAAAATGAGCTCAAGATAAAGCCTTATAAGTTCCAAAAGGCACACAATCTTACACCTAAGCAAAAAAAAAGTTAGACTCGAGAGAGCAAAGGAGGAGAACATCGTGTTCTCTGATGAAAAAATTTTTCCTATTGGGCAGTTCATAAACTCTCAAAATGATCGTGTTTACTTAACTAAACGCACTCACGAAAATTTGCGCTCGCGGACGGCCACCCGAAGTAATTTTCCATCTCAAGTAATGGTAGGGCAGCTGTGACCGCCGATGGACGCTATCCAATCCTTTTCAACGAATCTGGTGTTAAAGTCAATGCGACTTATTATCGGGAAAATGTTTTGGAAGCTGCTTTAGAGTCGTGGGCACGCAAACATATCGGTCGTAGATCTTGGACGTTCCAACAAGACTCGGCAAAGCCATGTTCCACACTTCATTTCGTCCACACAATGGCTTTCGAATTCGCCAGTTGCAAATCTGATGGACTATTCCATCTGGGCCATTTTGAAGAGGAAGGTGAGCACTAAAAAGTATGCCAGTATGGATGCGCTGAAGTAAGCCATTGTACTGGAATGGCCCAAAGTACCGCATCATATTCGTGCATCAAGGCAAAAGGTGGCCACATCGAGCTAAAATGGACGGAGTCTGAAATTTTGATTTCCACACATTTTGTAAATTGAATCAATAAAAAATAATTTCACACAAAAACCTATGGTCGTTTGAATAGGTAACACTTCAATCGCCTAACCCTGTACTTGCAAAAGTCTTCTTTTTACAAATTCAACTGTTAAACTCATTAATGAACTTTGTATTGCCATTATTATTGGTTTATAATTATCGGATAAACTAGCTAATAACAAGCTTCTCAATTATTCATCAGTTATTTCTGATTGAATCCCATTCGGTTTCTTAGTGGTAGTCAACTAACATCTGTTCTAGAATTATTACTTTAACTGCATACATGTTCATGTTGAATGTTCTTTTCTCAGTATAACAAATAGTAACTTATAGATTTATGAATATATAGGTACGAGAACAAGATGAAAATGAGTTAAAATACATTGTTACTTTTACAAAAACAATAATTTCTGTATATATAACTATAAAATATGCAATTATGATTTACTTAACGAAAAAAAAAACAATTAACCTGTCGATATCAATTATGTAATTATGTTTTTATATAAATAGCAAGGTTAGCCGACGTGTTGGCAAATTGCTTTAGAAACATAAAATTGTGAACGTAGCTTTTACAAATCATAACATCATATGACAGCATTATATAAATTTAGAATAGAGCAGGGTATTAAAAGTCTGTTTTACACATTTAAATTATTTTTTAAATATTTTTGTAAATTATAAAAATATGTGCAACAAAAATCTATTTACGCATAAACCAATTGCAGTAATGTCGTCTATAAACTAGGCAATTCACAATACAATTTAGGATAATTTGTAAATGGTAATAGCTGGAAAGAATAAGTTTCTAGGTCGAGAGAGTTATCTAAAATTGTATGTTGACAGCCTGCAACAACTATCGATGTTGTGAGAAATAGAATTGGAAGTGTGGTTGCTAGTGTTCATGGCTGAACGATACCAACATTTGATCCTGCAGTGATACCTCGATTGGTATCGATACCCGATACTAAATCTATTATTTCTCTTTTTTTGTAGTTGTTTAGCTTGTTAGCCATGCTAGCAACTCTAACAATTGCGAGACCAGCTGAGAGTGACGACTCAAATTATTACGATTCAGAGTTAGCTGGACATCATAAAGCTGAATCTGCAAACAACAACGGTGACGATAATGACCAATTTCCTGCTGTATTTCAACAAAAATAACATGCCAGAGACAATATTTAATTTAACGTAAATTGATATGTAAATCTGTTAATTTATTGATTTAATAATATTTGTGATGTAGTTTTAATGGAATGTAAATAAAAATAAACTGAATATTTAAATGACGAGGACGTCTTGTTATGTTGTGTTAGTGAAGGTGGATCTTTCACTAGTTATTGCTAATTAATATTTAAAACATGCTATTAACACCACTAAGTGATGCATCGTGCATTATCGAACTCTGTAAAAAGATAACGAATTATTCAAAGATGAATATTAAATGAATCAAATCGAATTCGTCATCAAATCAAGGTTGGTTAACCTTATACGAATATGTGAATGGAAACTATATAGAAGTATAGGTGTACAAATAGGTTACACGAAATCATGAGTTCAGTAACGATGCCAAGGAAATTTTTGTAACGTATTATGCACTTATGCATACTGCAAACGCGATAATTTTGCTGCATTTCTTTATAGTAGATTCCGAATGAGGCAGGTATATTTTGTTTTGTACGTAGTTCAATTATTATAACTACATTGGATACGGCAACAAATAGAAAATTTACGGTTCGTAACACCACATTCAAGGTGAATGGTTACATCATCCAATACCAATTTTAATGCTGAACATGTTACGCTAGTAAATTTTACATTTACAGAACCGTATACAGCTGTTTTTAAATAGAACTGAAGGTATCTTTGTTATTTGTGTAATGAATTCTTCTTTTACGTTCTTCAGACATTCTTGAAGGTGTTATTGCATTATTGAGAGTAATGATATACGTAAACAATAAAAAAATGGGTCGCATGCTTAAAATTACTACAAATATTCAAAGCTAGTAGAAGATAAATAAATATTGGAAATTGGATGTTATGAATTCCACTTATCAAAAAGATTAACAAACGTTGGGCTAGACTAATGTAGTGTCATATTGTGGGCTACTGTATTTATGTATATACTGTTTATAAGAGCATCTGCACACAGGCGTTGTGCAACCCGCTTCCACTCCTGCGAACGATTTTCTATCCACCTATTCTTATTATAATTATGTTGAATCAATTTTGATGACATTAGACAGCAAAATGAAAACATGTGCTCTGTAGTCACTTACTATACTCCCACTACAACCTCTGTATGTCTTGAAGTTATTAACGTATTATTTTAAGAATCAAAACTTGTACATTCGCAATGCTGATATCTCATCCTGTGGTATGATAACTAGACATTCAAAAGATCTTTCTACTTTCTATACCAAATCACAATTCATTATTCCATGAACATTTGACCTACTATAGATCTATATTAGCATTTAATTCATTGCTAAATACTATCAAAATCATAAGATCATAAGATTTTCAAAATTTTTTTTGCATATATATTTATGTAGAATATTAGTTGACATTTTGTATTGAATATATATGCAGAGTGGCTCATCGAAAACGAAACAGATGAATTACCACGGAAACCCCTTCCCTTATTAACATTGGAAACTGGGATCGACTATGATACTTCATTTGATAGGTAATTAAATTCTCTTTACAACGACACCATACTTGCTAGATTTCATTCAAACCGTGCCAAAAACGTTTATGTAACCGACAAAAACACTACTAACTATTTTGATTGAAAAAACACTACATATTATTAGATTCAATGTCATGTCGTTTCTTTAGATTAGATTAGATTTGATTAAGAGTGATATTGCACTGCGACCTGTTGATCTATTGCGCTCCTCTTGCATGGCCTCTAAGCTGCTGGGGTTTGCCCGCTCTCATAGTTCCCCATTTAGTCTAAGAGCTTTAATATACTGCAATAACTGTGACGGTCCTAGAGAAGCTATTTCTTCTTCGTCTATGACGCATAATAGCGGTGCAGGTAGTTGTCAGATGTTCCGGATTCTCATCCTCCATCCCGTAAAACCTACAGTCTCTATTCTGTTTCAAACCTATCTTTGTCATGTATTCCCCAAAGTGATAATGTCCTGTAAGAAAACCTGTGAGAATGCGTAGTCGGTATCTACTTAATTCTAGTAAGGTCTTTGTTCTATGCTTGTTGTAGTTTCCAAAGAATATCTTGGACTGTCTCAAACCAGGAAGTAGGTGCTCATTCCTCTACCGCAAAGTGATTCCTTTCTTACAAATGAGGTTGTGGCGGTCTTCCTTGCTAATTCATTTCCTTACTTGAAGACAATACAAAAATGTTAACTTTCAATGTTTTCATAATGAGCCTAGAAAGATTATGTAACAGGTAGTTATATAAAAAGCTTTTATGATCTTTCTAAAGCTTTTTTCCCTCCTTATAGTTCCTTTATGTTTAAGCTTCTCTTATAGTGCTCTTGACTAGAAGTTAATATTGCTTTTGCCCATCTATTTGGTTGTCGTTCATGGTCTCACATTGGCTTATTTTTTTGTGCTCTTGCGTATAATATATGTCTCTCTTTTTCTTCGCTCATGTGTGTTTTTTTTCCATTTAATAAGTTATTAGAATATTATATTTTGCGAGGGCGTATTTTTATCTACCTACCCATGAAAAAAGCACATAAGAGAACAAAAAAATTTTTTTTTGTACATAACTCCCTTCAACACTAATACACTTATTCCATCTATTTTCCAATTGGCCCATACCCTCAGAAAAAAAATTGTTTTGGTAACCCCGCAAAATAATAATAAAAATATTCTTCAACAGCTTGTTTGAGTTGTTAATCAGACGCAAAACGCTTTTCCCTGAGATGCTTTTCTAAATTTTTGTATAAGAAGAAGTTTGACGGAGCTAGGTCGGGGCTATAAGGTGGATGCCTTAACTCTATAAATCCAAAGTCATTGATTATCTGCTGAACTTTGTTTGTCTTATGAACCCGGCAATTGTCGTGCAGCAACAAGATTTTTTTTGGATAAGAAGAGCAGTTTTTAAATTTTTAATTGTCTTTGCGTAGACCTCTCCATTTATGGTAGACCCTCTTGGCATATATTCAATAAGCAAGACTCCTTCAAAATCCCAGAAAACAGTTGCCATCAGTTTTTTTTTTCCAGAAAATTGTGTCCTGGCTTTTTTTGGTGGTGGAGAGCCCTTATGAACCTACTGCATGGATTCTTGGTTAGTAGGAGGGTCCCAATAATGTACCTAAATCTCATCCCCGGTGATAATTCAAGATAAAAATGTTTTGTCCGTCTCCAACTCGGCCAAATTTTCTTGAGAAACTTCTTCTGTACAGTTTTTGTTCAGGTGTAAGCAATCTGGGTATCCACCGTGCAGACACCTTCTTCATATCCAAATCGTCATGCAAATAAATTTTAATGACACTTGCTTCGGATATACAGACTTCATTGGCAATGACAGAGGTCTTTACACACCTTTCAGTACCCAATTTTCGATGTTTCGCACAATGTCTTCAGTTCGAGCTTCAACAGGTCGTCCGGACTATGGATCATCATTGATTGACCCTCGGCCCCATCGAAAGAATTTAGACCAATATTTTACTTGGAAATAAGATGATGCATCTTCCTCGTACACAGCAACCATTCTTTCATGAATTGCTTTTGGACCATTACCTTCTTTTCTCAGGAACTTTATTACGCTGCGATGTTCAACCTCAGTTTCACTCATTTTATCGAGAAGTAGACCGTCCCAAATATCTGTAAACAGAACAAACTAAACACAACTTAGCACATGTACTAAAGCAATTTTTCAATAATTTGTTTGACTATTTTGCTTGATAGCTAGGTAGATAACATAAAAATACGCCCTCGTATATTATCTTTATTTCTGATCAAGGTTCCCTCATTTCCAAGTGCCTCATTTCCTTATTAGAATTTTAATATTCTGGAACATGTTTTCAGAATATTTCTTCTTTTGTTCTGGTAAGGAGTCGTTCGTAATAATTATTATTTGACGATACGAAGCAATGACTATCTACGAAATTATTACCTACTTTTTCGATGTATGCAGGTCGAAAAGAAATATTGTCGATTGCAAACGTCACCAAGAATGTTTAAAGTGTTAGGTAACTTATTAAAGAGTTTGAAATTTTTAAGTTACTTCAGAAATAGATTTAGCAATTTTTCAACTTCAAATTATGAAATAAAACGTTAAGTACATTACTCATATTTCCTTTTGTAGAAATAATCGAATTTAAGATATCAAAGATACAACAGTGGTCATAAATATGAGCAATTTTATTTCTTAAAAAAAATGCATTTTTGTATCCAATACAATTTGTAAAACATATGGGAAAATAATATTAATCTCTTGGTCCTCATTAATTCTAATTTGTGTTATTTTTAAATTTTTATTGCATATATTTGGTGGGATTTACATTCGGAGATTATATTAGTTATTGTGCTTTGTTATATTATGATTTATATCTGTATGTGGGTTGTTATTAAATACGCCTGTATATACGATTGACGTACGGTATTACATTATATATTCTTTTAAATGTATTGGTAAATTGTTCCATTTTTTGCTTTACTGTTAGGAAATGGTTACAGATAAACTAAATAAAAATAATCATCATCGTCCTCTCTTCACCAGTTGAACTGAAACCCCTGTTAGATTTTTTTTTTGGTGTTAAATCATAGTAAACATCGAATGCTCGACGACCATATTGCTTTAATCCATTCTTATTGTGATTAGAAAGAACTTTTCCATTTGAAAAATAACCAAGCGTGGTGAAAGTCCGAATTATATACCTTTACCTTAAATTCACCTTGGGGAATTTTCTTATAATTCCTTGTTAAAGTTCGATAGTTGACTTGATAATTAGCTGCAGGTTTATAAATTGATAATAATCCCTCCTTTTTACGTTTTGTCACTGATACAGGCATAATATCTGGAGCAACTTCTTCTGGGTCATTTTTATTATTTCTCGGTTTGAAACAAGGGAAAAGGCTACTGAAAGAAATTATTGCGGTAGGTTATCACATGCGACAATCATCCTTGAAATGTTTATGACAACCAATTCATAACAGATATTTCAGATAAAAACTGAACTGACGAAATAGACCTTGAACCTAATTTCAATGTTGATACAGAATATCACTGAGCTACTGCTATAAAATAATAAAAAAATGTTGATATAGAGACTTTATTACATATGAAACCTGCATAATGAGAAGACTTGTAAGTTTGCTTTTCAAATGTTGGGATTTGTACTTAGATCGTCTAAACATTTTACTAATACAGTGAAATCCTGTTAAGGGAATAGTTGGTGAATTTTTTGGGAATATTAAAATAAGTAAGCTCATAATGAACCAATGTGATTTTATTAAATATATAAAACATAAATGTAACTTCTGTAAACCAGCACAAAATTTAAAGTACACTGTAGCATCGTTTATGTCCGCGCTCACTTATGTCCATCACTTATGCCCAACCTTTTGAAAACAGTTTTCAATAGTTTGTTTTGATACTTTGTCCCAAGCGTTCTTTATAAAGTAAATAGCATCTAAAATGTTAATTGATTTGCAAAGTTTATGAGCTGAATTTGATCACACAATTTTTGCTAAAATAGTCTTAACGACAATGGTCCCATAGTGCATTTTAAATTTTTGTATTATACCCTGGTCATGTGCAATTAGGTGGAAAAAACACCAATTTAATGTTATGCAGTTCTATGTCTCTTGAATGCGAACAGGCATTATCAACAAATAGCAAAATGTGTCTCTTTTGTCTTTGCATTTTCCTGTCTAGTTCCTCCACCCATTCCGTCATTATGGTATCAATCATCCATGCCTTGCTGTTGGCTTTCCAAGTAACAGGCAATTCAGTTACTTTTATATTTTTGAAAACTCTAGGTTTAGCCGCATGACCAACAACTTTTCTTTGTCACCAAGCATGTTAACACAGTGCATTATGGTGACTCTTTCTTTTGAACATTTATCACCAACGCATTTTTCCTGTTTTAAATGTAAAGTATTGTCAGGAAGAGCAGGAAAAGTCAGGTTTCGTCGGCATTGAATACATCCCTCAGTGACTAATTTTTCAAAATTGACGGTAATTTATTTAAAAATGTTGCTACATCTTCCACCTTAACACTAGCTGCCTCGCCAGAAATAACCTTGAAGCTTATATTATGGCGTTTTTGCTATACTCTCAACAATTTCTTTCGCTTTACTCTGCACTAGGAGCCCTTTAAATTTGAGAACATTAAAATAAACCTACCTTACCTTAGTATCCCAAATTTTTACCTGATAGAGAAATTCTTTTACTTCTTGCTTTGATAAACCAGTCTTAGCACATTCTTTCTACGTCTGCACCTGCTTTGTTAATAAAGCATAGTTTCTTAATAACATTATTATGATATTAGCTGTCTGTGTTTTACCAATACCAAAACGTTGAGCTAACTCACGAACACTAAGTTTCTCATTTTTGTATACTTCCACTATTTCAATCTTTTCCTTGAGTGTTAAATAATTTTGTTTAGATGCCATTGTTATTGCTACATATATGCAGAAGCGCACGACTGTATGAATTCGGAGTCTTGGGGAAATCTCTATCTACTAACTAGCGTGCGTGCGAATGCCGTTGCGCATACTGATTTAGCAGCCCGTTTCATATACTTTGATGTGCGCTGTTGCTCAAGAGAGATTTTTTAAAGGAAACGGACTGAATTCTTCTGTCCGTGTCCGTCCAAGAGAGTGTCCGTTCAAAAGAAGGTGATTTACTTGTAAATTCCATAAGACAAATTCGGGCCTATCACAATGTGTCCGTATAAAGGAGTGTCCGTTAAGGGAGATTTCACTGTATATCACTTTTAAAACTTTATGTTTCTCTTTTGTGCTACCTAAATTGGAATTTGCTTCCATTATTTGGCATCCCTTTTATGCCTCTCAACAAATACCACTCGAGCGTGTTCAATGTCGCTTTCTAAAGTTGCTGTCATTTAGAATAAATAGGATATATCCTCTTTGGACATCATACAATTATCTTCTCCAGAGTCATCAAATGCAATCATTGACCGATCGGAGAAATTGGCAGAGTGCAAGATTCCTGTCTAGATTACTTAGTAATAAAATAGAATGTATTGAGTTACTATCGTTACTATTCAGAATATTGTAATCGTACTGTGGTGAGTTTAGATCGCTTTGGAGCAGTAGAGACTAAGAACTGAAACTTGTGATAATAAACCCGAAGCTTTGCGGTACTTAACATCCTAAAAATGAACTTCAGGTATAAAAATGCTCCACGAACGAAATTCTGTTTGGATCGGCCAATCTTTTATGAAGAAGTACTTTGCTATTGCTCTAAGACCCCCTAACACTTTCTATTTAAAATGTATCTAGAGTTAATCACATATTTTTATCAACAAAGTGTCTCTGAATCTGAGAAACATTTGGACATTTGTTTATTTGGTTTTCGTTTGCACAGATACTTTCGTATATTAGGTGTGAATAAATTCAATTCTTCTAATCTTCTGGATTTCCATAAATCTTGAATTAAATCATTCAAGTCGTGTTCCATAGTTCCAAAGACCATAAGTTGGAAGGATCAGATTTTTTAAGTAATTTTGAAGACAAGAGCGATTATTTGTTACATATTTAGTTTAGGTCAGAATAGATACCGAAATTTCAGCTTTAAGGTATTATTTTTGTAAATATTTCTTATAAGTGTAAGGATTTTTTTGTAATTTAACTTTAACCTCAATGCGTAATTTACCGCAGATGTCAAAAAAAAATCCCGGCTCAACAGTTTATGTAGAACTATAGAAATTTCGCTGAGTGTATGTATATAGTATGTATGTATGTCCATACATACATACATATGTATCACCTTTCATAATCAATGTTTTTTAATCTTGTGTGTGTTTCCATAAGTAATTTCTTTTTATTGCAGCATTATCAGTAATCTTTACACATTTAAATTGCAGCCGAACATTATCAGCATTTTTAATTATAATTCTTTGGTAAACAAGAATATATCGCATATTTTCTGCAAAATTTCGTAATTAAATTGCATAATGCGTTATACTCGTATTTATCGTATATATTTTCATTTGTATGCACACTAACCACCCACATGTGCGTTGTTGTGATACTTTCTTGTTCATAGCCATATCGTCTATACCTATAATGTAACATGTTGAGAATAGATCACAAGTTCACGAATTATATAACAATATTTGTGTGGGCTCTATTAAAATTTATACCTACGTGTACAATAATAAGGAAATATTTCAAAATACTTCTTGTATAAGGTTGACAACTGTACGCTTGGGACATCTGTGAATTAATTGTTGTTTAAAATTATGGATATCCTTTATTCCTATTAATCCAATCAAACCAAAGATACATATATTTTTACTTGATCAAAATGTGAGTTCAGGAAACAAACATGGTGCTGTACTGTACATTGACTAAAAGAAAAGTATCAAAATCTTGCTGTAACTATTGTGTTGTTCCTAAAGATATTTCTTCTTCAATACTGAAAGAACTATGCATTTAGTTACAACAAAATGATGGGCAGAAAAACTTATTGGCTGGATTCAAAAAATATAGGATATAATCCTTAGACAGACAAATGCTATTGAGTTGAGAAAGAATGTGCGCGTGACATTTTTAGAAGCATTAGAAGAAATAGAAATTTTATTTGAAAAACGAGGAGACAATCATATCTAATGAAGAGTAGTTGATTGAAACCAATATGTTGTACCTAAAGTGAACAGTTTTTCATGAAGTAGACACTGCCTTATTAAATTATTCATGGCAGGCTAGGTTTGAATATGTAACAACTTCACCAGAACAATATCATTGTTGTTTTTCATAAATAAACTGATGATTTTGCACATTTCCTACCGTTCTTTAAATAGTGAAATGAACACTGATAATGCAAGTAATCAAATTATATAGCTACAACAGTTTATCACAATTTTAGCCTGATTTTTATGACAATTTGTTAGGTTTACTAGACAGAATGTAATTTTGTTGTAAAGGTACGAGGGAGCCCTGGTTGTAATGATTGCATGGTACATCCTCACAATTCTCAATGGGAAACGATTTCTCATATTTAGCCATTTACATAAGGATACGATGTTATATGATTAAACTTCCTTAAGTTGTACAGTAGGCAATGATAATGGTTGGACAGTCCTGTCACAGTATAATAATACGAGAAATACCGAAGCTATTGATACCCTTGCAATAACTCTTCGCTTTCGCTCAAGGCCGTACACATACAGGTAAAATCGTAACGACAAGAGTTTCTACATTGCAGGGTGATTTAAAACCCATTTAGCATGCAAATACGGTATAATATAATGCACACAAGGTCACTAATATTCATGGGACTATTTAAATATTTTAGATTCTCCTACAGTATCAATAGAGTTGACAAATATCGGCAACAGTAACACACTTCTAATTGGTACAACTGGAAAACTGTAGCACTTAGAGGAGAGTTCTCTTACAAAAGAACTTTAATTAAAATCATTCTTTCCGTATTTGATATTTGGGTCGTAGTCACGTTACAATAATAACATAAGATTATCATATGTATTGATGTATTCTATGATTATTGAATTATTATTAATGTTATATGTATTTCGTAAAAGTTATAATAGAAATTTATAGTGATATTGAAAGCAGATTTAAATACATGTATTGTCTTTTTTCATATATCACTACCGAATACGAAAGAGTTCTTTCTGTGTACATAAAGAATTAATCAGAAATTATTACAAATTATATATTATATGAAGGAAGTTTAGTTGGAAACACACATTTTTGGTATTCCACAAATTGTGTTTTCAATTCCCAGGGGTATAACAATATAAAAAACCTTTTTTTAATGTCATCAGTGGTTAAGCAACTAAATTTTTGAATCTAATAAATTTAATAGTACAGTCAACCGGAGAAACATATACATCTTCTTTTTATACGTGTTGGTTATATGAAGTATAAGAAAAAAATCTTTCGAGTTAAATAGGTTTTTATATAATTATTTCACTGCTATATACAGATAATTTTCATTAAAGTGTTTACTTATGGAAAAATAAATAAAAACAAAAAATGGATGATGGGTGACTGGATTTTGTTGAACGTAGTTCAAAATTCTATTACCATCTTCTGGATTAATTTTGGGTGGTTGTCCAGGCCTCGATTTATTTCGTAGAGCTACATCTTCGTTTTCGGTTCGCCAGCGTTATGTTGAAGTACAGTTAGAGAAAAAAAGAAAAGATACAGTTTTATAGAGTTCCACAGAAGTAACGGTTACTAAAAATTTAGACCAACGAGGGATATCATAAAACAAATGAATACCTACTCGTTGGCATATTTTGTTTGTTAATAGAAGGACTAAACGTTATCTAATGATGAGTGAAATGTAGTTACAATCAACTTAACATTTATTTATCTTTCAATTAATATTTAATGTGTGTGCGTAAGGTACATTTGATTTGAAAACTCTAGAATCAAGTTTTTTTGGTGTTGATATCACTGACTTTCAATTTCTATTTATTAGTCAAATAACCGTTTTACGCTAAGTCATCAAGCCAGAACATCAATGAACCAACACCAATACACTAAAGTACAAAAAATAGAATAAAATAGTATCTGTGCAATGCACTCAAAGAATTCATATAGAACAATAAAAAATAGATTATATACTTACCGATACACCAACTTCTGCAGCAACTTGCCTGTAGGACAAATCACGCTCCCAAAGGGTAACTATTTTTGCTCGCGTTTCTATTGTTGTTGCGGGCATTTTTACGACGATTACAGCAAACTAAATACTCTCAAGACGAGAGGCTTTTATATTGAGAACGAATAAGGCAATATAAAAATTATTTTTCGCCCCCTCTTTGGCTTTAATGTAATAACGTAATTAAAACATATTCAAACGGTGCTCATAATTGGTTTAGCTAATCATTATACATAAGTTTATATTAAAAAAATAAGAACTTTCTGAGAATTCGTTACAAAAACACTCCTCATTGAAATTAACAATTCTTAAAATTTAGGATTATGTATTTCAATATTTGGAATCTGAGTTCCAGTTAAGAGATCACAGTGCAGATCATCAAGCAAGATTTAATTATTAGGATAATATTAAACAGAAATTTGTTTTGCATACAATAGCTTATATTTATTGTGGTCTAATCCCTACTTTACAGTTTATGGTATTCATGGATTAATAAATTTGGTTTAAATATTCGGCGTATGAGACTGTAATGCTTCGAAGGAAATTTGATTGTTAATACAATATTAAATTACTAAACAAATTATTCTAATATATCCTAATAGATCCTAATAGAATTCATTTATCTGCTTCCTCTATAATTCTTATTAAAGATTATAAGTCAAGTGTCATCAAGAATGATTATAAACTAGACATCATTAGCGTAATATTAAGATTTAATTTTAGACTCGTGGAGAAATAAGAATGAATAAATTACGAGTTTAGTAAGTATTATTTATCAAGATTACTTGAGTGAATGATTAAAATATTGAAAACAGGTATCGTATAGTATCTATATGTCGTTTGCGTGACTTTGATAGATTCGTAGGGGTATTCCAATATGATGGTAAAATACATACATCAATCCGGATCCGAATATCAAATATGGAAAGAGCGATTCAAATTAAGGATTTTTTTATACGAGAACTTATTTTTAACTGTTATAGTTTTAGAGTTCTACTAATTAGAAATGTGTTGCTGTTGCCGCTATTTTCCAGTTCTATTGCACATAATGGTATATGCATTTCAACAGCGTAAGACAAATTAAATTAAAAATATTGAAATAGTCACATAAAGATTAGTGACCTTGTGTGCATTATATTAAACCGTAAATTTGCATGTGCAAATAGCTTTTAAATCACCCTGAAATGTAGAAACTCTTATCGTTACGATTTTACCTGTAGGTGTATGGTCTTAAATGAAAGTTAGGGAGTATTGCATCTAATACATCGGATATCTTCGGCGCGGCTTGGGTGTTATCATATTGTGACAGGACTGTCCAACCATTATCATTGCTTACTGTACGTAAATCTCAGACATGAGTTCTGCACTCTCTGCATCCGCTTCTGGTCTATAACACCATAACCGTAAGACAATACATAAAGGGCGGCAATACAAATGCATTGCACAGAGTAAGTTTAATTTCGATGGGTAAATATGATTTATGAGGTAATGAAATTCTGGCGATGTCTGAACGTGTTATCTATAGTTAATCCAAGATTTCTAGCCTCCGCCACAACCGGAGAAAGCTGTGATTTAAATCATTACGAATTTGTTTATTGCCAAAAAAAATATATCAGAGGATTTAGAAGAATTGATACTCCATGAATGAAGTAAACAGATACGGAAGAGAGTATACAAATCCTGCTGCACAGCACTCAGCGCATTCAGATATGAATCCTTTTGGAATGAGTAATAACTTTGTGTGATCTATTATAATGGAGCCTTGAAGGAGACGGGAGTTATCCCGCTGGTTTGTGGATGCATCTAAAACGCCAAACGGAACGGGAATTGGAATTTGGAGAGATGGAGAACCGAGGGCGAGGCCTTCAGCCTAGAGAGCTCCCCATTCATCTTCCAAGCCGAAATAATTGCTATCCAGCCCTGCACGGTGGTTATTTTAAATTGCCTGCAGGTAAATGGAGCAGTGGAATCTTATCTGACAGCCAGGCTGCCCTAAGAGTACTACAGACTGTTAGGTTTGATTCCAAGGTAGTATAGACTGCCATAGGATTCTTGTAAAACTGGCGAAACATCGCAGTAGGTATTACGCTGAGATATGTAGGTGCCAAGCCACTTTTTGGAATTAGAGGCAATGAATGTGGGAGTGCCTACGGCAGCATCAAAGCCATATCCGAACTCGTTGCTAGACATTGCTCCTACTGGAATGCACTTGCCGGCATGAGATACTGTAAAACTTTTGGAATCTGCCCGCAGGGACAGGCTAACGGGAGTCTTGACCGGTCACTGCGCACTGAATAATAATAATAGTAGCGGTATATTGATTTTACATCCAGGCTTACAAAACAACAAGAATGAACATTATCAACAAGCCAACAGTTATACAGAGCATCTGAATGATATCAAATGTTTGGGATCAGTAGCTTAAGATTAAGCGGCTGCTCTACCTCCCAAACATCCTAAAACAAGAAAAAACAACTCACTTAATACCAACACAGAGTTTGAAGAAGATATAAGGTATAAAATAAAATAGCATTACAATAAAAAATAAAAATATTAACATTACAAGCCAAGATATTGCTGACGTAACTGGTGAGTGAGTGACAACGCATAGCAGCAGAAAGAGCATTATACAGCTTAGCAATGTCACAGCTAAACGACCTTTTGAACATTTCAGTATGATGAGCTGGAGGAGTTAATGATCCTTTAAATCTCCCATTAACCGTATGCACGTCAGTCCTAAATAAGATTTTACGATAGAGGTAGCTGGGCTTTTTAAAATAAATGATCTTATAGTAAAAAATAGTGGACCGGAATTCAGCTAGCGGTGTACCTTGTATAAAGCAGAGGTCCTAGGATGCTACCCTGCGGAATACCAGATATAATTGGAGGAGGAGAAAACAATCGATTATCGTAAAGCACTTGCTGTGATCTATTACTTAGGTAGGAAGAGAAGAAGTCGATACAAACAGAATTGAATCCATTATATTTCAAGATAGAAAGTAAGAAAGAGTGATTGAGAGTATTAAAAGCTTCCGAATAATCCAGCAGAACCAGAATACTAATAAGACTATTATCAGTAGCACACAGGATGTCATCAGTGATATGAGTCAAAAGCAGTTTCACAGCAAAACCCAGAACGAAAACCTGACTGTTCACTAGGTAGTAGATCGTGACAATCCAAGAAGGAACGTATCTGAAGATTAAATACTTTTTTCCAGTAACTTTGATAGCACTGGTAAAATAGAGATGGGTCTCAAATAAGCGAAATTTGAAGCATTGCTTGACTTTGGCAGAGGTAAAACGATACTGTGTTTCCAACATTCAGGAAAAACACCCTTCAGCAGACAGGTATTAAGAATGTGCGTTACTACAGGTAAAATAAATGAACAGCAGAGAAGTAACATCTTGATGGAAAGATTATCACAAGCTACTGACCCAGATCTGATCGAACTTAATTGCAATTGAACATCAGCGGGTGACGGTAATTTAAAGTTAAATTTCGTGTCAACTTTTACGTTGTTGTCGTAAAAATTTATAAGCTCGGTATGAGCATCGACATTTGACGTAAAACTGAAAAAATGATTATTAATATCATCTACGTCAGCCAAGTGGCGTGGCAGTGTATTGCGTTTCTTTCTTTCTCGTAAAATCATTTTTTTTATCCTAGCTCTTTTCAACGCTTTATCTCTAAGTGCAATCATTAGTTTTAGATTGTCTCTTAGCCAGGGTGTGTTTTCTGAATGTTATTATTAAATTATTATTATTAAAACAGCTAACTTTGTCATTAATATGAGGACTAGTGTAAATGGGATGCCAGTCTGTAGATGCTAGATCTGTAATGAAAGCTGGTTAATCAAAATGCGAAAAATCTCTGAATGTATGCGCAAAAGGGACAATTGGCGAAGGACTAAAATCAAGACGAATATAAATTAAAAAGTGATCGGACAGCAGTAGGTCACGTAAGACTCCACAATCCGTGAAAGAACTATCAGAGAAGATGAGAATAACATCAAGGAGCGATAATGAAGTTACAGTTTCACGGGTAGGACCATTGATAAGTTGCCTAATTCCAAGAGAATCGCACATATTAAGAAAAGATGAAGATACTCTACTATTAACAACTAATAAATTTATATTTAGGTCACCTAAAACTACTAACTCATGTGTATCAACAATTAGACCAGAAAGCATGTCTTCGAATCTCTTAAGAAATAGAGTAGCATCAGCAAATGGTGGCCTGTAGATGACGCCCACGGTTATTGTTGATTTACCTACCAATAGTCGTGCCCACAAGTATTCAAAGTTTCTAGTTTTAATCACAGGGAGAGGGGGATATACTTTGGGGTCGATCGACTAGATCATCCTGGAGTAAGTAAATTAACTCTCGACCAGGTTGCGGATATCTTTGTCCGGGTGTAACCTGGTTAAGAGGACTAAAACGGCACGAAGGCACAATAGATCTCTCTTATGGCCGAGGTTGCCTTTACGGTTGTTTCGCTCGTGCAGTTGGGAAAAAAATGTCGTTATTTGTCATAAAATATGATTCAATCGTAACACTACTCTAATACCCACATCAAACAATGCATCTGTGTGGCCGGATTTGTTTTTCATGAATTGTATGACGAACCTATTAATTTCGAATTGTTTGTTGTCAAACATCCAATTGGCAAGTACTGTAAATGGCCTGAGTTAGTATGGTGGTAGATCATTGTTTACAATTTTACTGACTGCAGGATATATTTGTCTAGTAGACCATAAGGAGCATGTTTGGTGTTGCTTTAATCATAACCGAATCGAATTATTTCGTAACTGACGTAAACAGACTAAGCTTGAACAGCCTGTATGTATGTATATTATTTCAGGATAAGAAATCGCAGCCTTGAATTGAGCCTGGAATAGTATGGTCTATTATTCGTGTAAATAACACTTTTTGAGATTATTAAATAAAGGTTAAAGAAATTTAATAAATCTCTCGTAAATGTGGGTTTTTTAAGGCAATAACTGTAAAATCTCTTACTAAAACGCAATATTTACTTCCTGCAAAACAACTTAATTTTAGCACACTGACTTTAGTTTTTGACTTTAACATTTTAAATTTATATAATGACGTTGTTATTGTTTTACCTATACATTGTAATATACTAATGTGTGATGCGTCTTACACCATTTACCTCAATCCGTCCCTGTTCGCCCCACTTCGACTAAAAGGAAAAGCGCTTCACTAGACGAAGCGTAGAATTGCTGCAGAGCGCGGTGAATCAGTTTACGATAAGAAGGCTATAAATTATTTGAATCTATCGTTCGAGTAATTATTAATTTCTTCTGTTTTACCATAAGTAGAATTGATTAAAAAATGGCCAAGTTATTATTAGTTTGTGTGCTATTTTCCTACTTAGCAATAGGTAAGTTGTTTTTTTTCGTGTTAATAAAATAGCTTCACTCTAATTTTTTCAATATATATCTATATATTTTTGATTTTTAATTATATATTGCTTGCGTATTTTTAAAAAAATATCATTATTAAAAAGCTGTTTATTATTTTGAGTGTATTAATTAGATGCTCGTGCTTTCTGTTTATTATTTTTAGTAGTGATCTCATCGCGTGATTTCTTGCCTACTTTTCTTTTGCATAGGTTTATAGCGCAAATACGTATAAATTAAAAAACTAGGTAGGTTCTGATATGTGTAAATCTGATTAAATTCGCGTTTTATTTTGTGGATTGGAGGAAAAAGTTATATCTTTTTGAGTTAAAAAAAGCGGTTGTTTCTTGTCTTTGCAATCTTCGCTCTATTTTTAAAACTGATCTTGGTAAATCGAATCGTAAGGATAGGTTTGTATATTCTATGGAAAAATATTTTTACGTTAGTATCTAATTTACTTAAACCTTGAGTAGAAATAATTCTATTGCCCCGAATTATGATTATTTTTCGTGCAAAAAAGAAGATTTAATTTTATATTTAGCGGAGTTTGCTTGCAAGAATTTTTTTAAATAAGACCTCGCGTGATGTCATTATTATGTTAATATTGGGTTAATTCGTTGAACAAGTGGGTCAAGCGTTAACTTATTCAGTCGGTTTTTAGTGTAAATGGTTTTAAATTTATTTAATACATCAAGTTATGCGAAATTAAAAATTTGTAGTGTTGCCTGATTCTTATAAGATTAAGAATTAACTCGTTTATACAGCTTAAATATAAATATGTTGACGATTTATTTAATCGCTTCTTAAAATAATATCGGTCAATTATTATTGACTTTATACCGGCTTCGAGTCCATTATAGGTCGCCATTTTGGTTCTATTTTGATTCACTATTTTAAATTCGTTTTATGGCTTACTCTAACTCAAACAAAACATCAACAATATTGTAATAAGAGGCTCTTTGGAATATATGTTCTTATTTAAATGGAGCATCCTACATTTTTTCGATTTTTTAAATCTATTTTAAAAAGTAGACAGATTTTATATAAAACATAATGTAGTTTAACCTTAACTGCGTTAAATATGAGGGTGGTAAAAAAACTGAGGTAACTAACATAGAAAAAAAACTGCTTTTTTCGAGTTTTTTAACTTTACTTTTCAATACAGTCTTCTTTTAAATTTGTTTCTGCGTTTGACGAAAATTTGTGATTAATCAAGCCAATTTTTAATGTTCAGAAGTAAGAAAAAGTCGACCAGGGCTAAATCTGGATTGCAAATAGGGCAACCAACTCTGTTATTCAAATATATTATCGAAATGAAATGAAATGAAAATTTTATATGAGATCGAAGTGTCACCATTTTCCAAGTTTCTGTAATATTTAACATAGTCGACATTGCTGTCGATATATATCCCCACCTCTCAGTAATTACTCTTGTGTTAAATGTTGGTTCTGATAGATTAAATTTAAATTTAATTTAGTTTGTTTCTTTATCAAAGTTAAACCATTTTCTTTTAAAATTGCAGTATAACATTTAAAACCAATAAACTTTTTTCGATTTCATTTCGTTGGTAAATGCCTAAACATTTTGATTTCTAAGGTTTGATATCCGATAAACTTCTCATCCTTTCTCTTTGATAACTTTGATAACCTTCTAGTGAGTTTCTATGAATTAATTATAGCAGAGCCATCACATTTAGTGTTCATATTTTGCGTTATTTTTTAGACAGTTGAATATTTTTCATTCTAACGCCATTTCTTATAGTCCTCAATGTTTCTGAACCGGGAATACCAATCCGATACCATTTTCATACGAGATTACGGGATTCACTTTCTATGGCGACCATAAATCTTAAAGATATTGTTTTCAATAATGTATTGAAGAATGGGTTCACTTCTGTATTAGTTTGTTTGTAGGAGAAATGCATATCCTATTATTTCGACGAACAATTAAACATGAAATAAGCTCTTTATATCAAGAAATAAAAGAAAGCAGTAATCCTAGAGAGATAATAGATTTGGCAGTTTGACTCCAGGTGATATAAATAACCTGTCGATTAGAAATGAAGATAATGTTATGATGTTTTGTATAGATCTGGATAATTGTGTCTGCGGACCATAAACGGCAAGCATATGTCGCTAAGTAGTCCACACACTAGTATCCAGCTTTATTTATGTATGTATGTATTAATTATTGAACTTCAGATAATCAGTATTATATCATTAATTGATTATATAAGAGAAATGCCACTTCCTTCCGCATGGATAGGTCAAGTCTAATCTTATATTGGTATATTAAAACACTCTTTATGTAAGGAAATAGTTCCAGTTTAAAAAAAATTTATACCAAATTTTGTTTGAATAAAATCGTTTATATCTCTGGTCTAAGTTAAAAGTAATACAATTGCTTTAAAGTCAGAATAGACTTTTCCTCAGCATTGATTGGGGCTTGTACAGGATTGACAGTTCAAAATTAAACTGCGATGTATTCTGCAATTGAGTGTTTCCCATTGTTCTTTTTCGTTTCGCCTTAACCCCCTTTGGGTTTTGTCTGATAGGACTCTCTCAATAAATCTGACCACCCTCTTTCAGTTTACTTCAGAATTCATTACGTAGATTGTGTAAGTTGCCCGAGAGAAACTGCGCTAAATAACAGTTTTTTTTCCTGTGTTTACATTCTACCAGTTGCACGTGTTAACCTTGTCCTTCTACATTTCCTATTATTTCGTTAGTGTGAAACCTGTTGTATTTGTTTTATGTAAGGTGCTGTGACTTTTTAAAATTGAACAGTTGTTCTTCGATTAGCAACATTATTGGAGATACTACAGTTATGGTATGTTTCCAGGTGTAGAAATGGTTCGGTAGCCAGTTAAAAGTGCTTTGTTTTGTAACCGTTGTAGAAGGTCCTGTACTTTTTCACCTTCAATGCATATGACCAAGCTAATTCTTGTCATGGGAGTTAAACTGCTTTCCGGTTATTTTCCAACATGATTCTTTGACCTACGGAATTAACTCTTCAAGTGTTTCATTAGTTTAAAAAATAAGATTTCTCTTCTTCTGCTTTCGCCACTATGGCAAGTTTATGATACTCCTCGGTAGTTCCAGGTTTAGAACGTCACATACAATGTAGGTTCTAGAATAAAGCTCTGTATGACACCTGCGTCGATCTCCAGTTTCGATTTATTTAAAATAGTCTTTTTCTGCAATTTTGCTGATATTTACCAGGTATAATGGCATATTTCTCCTTGCTTGCAGTGCTTCTCCTGGATAGACCACCAATTTTCTCTAATTCCGTTTGTAGTTTAGGTTATGTGCTCGTATAGTTTGCACAGATTCTCCTGTAAAAATTATTTTAACTTCTTTCCATTTTTCTAAGAACACTTGGTATTTTATTGGCTGGTTAAAGGCAGTGGCGTAGCCAGAATTTTGGTTTGGGAGGGGCCCAAAAGGGTTGAAGAACTAAAAAAGGAACGAAAGTTTTGAAAAAGTATATTTAACATTTTTAAATCATCCAAATTCTGACAGTTGTCACAGTTGAAGCGCGAAAGACCAACTCCCGACTGAAAATCGTGTAATCGATTATAAATTCTTACGGGTATTGTGTGGTAAACACACGTTAGCGAACAAACTTTGTAATATAAAATGTGTATCTAACCGCTACAATAAAAGGTACTAAAATTTCCCTATAACATATAATGTTTTGAGATAATAATAATAATTTTTTTTTTTTTTTTTTAATATGTGGTGGGTGCTTAGTTGCAGTGACTCCGTAAACTGTATCGCTTGTCTGGCTATCACTGCAACTCTCGCGGTGTAGTTTTTGTGTGTGTATGTTGTGTTCAATGGCTTTGTGACAGCATCATATCGCCTTTTTTTGATGCCGCGCTGTTAATCACTTTGCTCCCAACAGCGAATGGCAAGTCGATCCGGGATTAAACTCTCTGAAAAAATGTCACCGTCCCTCCAGAGAATTGAACCCCGGCACCTATCGTCCTCTCACAACAATAGTCAGCCGCCTAACCACTGCGGCCATCGACCCGTTAATAATGATGTATATAATAGATGTATATTTGTATAGTAAATAATAAAATTAATCAAATTAAGCGCAACATGAACGCAATTTGAAATCGCTCAATTTGCGACTTGCGATTTCTACAAAAAAGTTGTCGCAATTTTGTGTCAGAAGTCGCTCAAATTGCGATAAATCGCCCAACCTGGCAACTCTGTGTGAGTATGCACGGTGCACTGTTGCAATAAATACTTATTTTCCTCAGATATATTTAGATTTATATAATTTTATTTTAATATTTTTGAATAAAATTCGAATTATGGATACAGTATAATTTCGGAGGGGGCCCGGGCCCCTCGGGCCCTCCCCCTGGCTACGCCACTGGTTAAAGATGTCTCACAAAACTTCATTGTTGTAACTAGATGCTTTGTTTCCAAAGCTCTACTAGTGTTCATTTTTGCGGTGACATTATTAATGTTTCTTTTGTAAGAAGAATAGAGTTTTTTTATAGCTGTAGCCCAAATTAAAATAAATACGATCTCTTCCAAGACACAACAAGTTTTTCTTCGATATTGATTGAGGCTTGCACAGCATCGGCAGTAGAAAATTAAACTGCTACGGGTTTATCCAAACAGTTTTTGAGAGTATGATTCCATCGTTTCACAAATGATGACTTTAAAAGATTGTATCGGAGAAAAAAAATTGTTAGATTGTTTAACACCGATGCTGGCTAGTGCGTTTCACTTTTCGCATGAATATTAGCTGTCTGCGTACATGTTGCATAGACTCCGCTACTTTGAAGCACTTAAAAAGGAACACCTTATACCCATGTTGGGCAATTTGCCAAGCGTTAAAGTTGAACTAATAGATTCTACTTTATATCGGTCATCAAGTTAGGAAGGAGCAGAAATATTGCAACGAAAAAATACCCGAATGACTCAAACGTACGTTTTTATATTAATAATTTTATCGTTTATATATACTGCCGATTTTATCCACGCAGGAGGCAAATGCAGAGTAGGGCATTGTACGGCTGTTAACAGTCTCTCTCTCTCTTTATTTCCCGATAAAATACGCCACTTTATTCGTAATAAAATTGGCAGCCAAATATTATCATTACTTACGTAACCTAACAAACTTTTTGATTTATTTGTGTTTTTAAAAATATGTTGTCAAATTAGGTTTGGTTTATTTGTTCCCAAAGACTTACAATTTTCTTCTTCTTGAAACGTAATTTTGTTTGCTTGCCAGGACTTTATTGTTTGTTTCTTTAGTTATGTGTTATTAATGTTAACGTTGTAGTGCATCGTTGAAGCAATAACCTGCGGGCAATTAATTTTTACTTCAAATTGGTTTAAGAATATTGAATTATGTGCAAAGTCGTAGAGTCATGTGCGCGATTTATCAATAAAAATATTAGAGAATAAAATTGAAGAAAAGAATGTGAAAGGAAAGGAATAAAAAGTAAATAACTTCCGTTCTGGGATGTTAAGCTAATGTAGAAGGTAACTCAAGAGTAAATAGTGAGTCAATTGTTGGTTCTATTAGATTTTAAAAAGAAGTTAAATGTTAAAGGTTGCCTCAAGATTAAGTTCAATTGAGGAGTTTTCCACAATTTCTCCAGTATTTCTCAAGTATAACATTAATGATTGAAAATAGAAACTCAGATTCAAGCGCCAATGTTTTCATTACATAAGACAGGAAAAGGATAAACAGTTATAAATATTCAAATATGCGTTGGCATTATAATGCGAGTACGTGACTGAATATAGCCTTACTAAATATAGAAGGTTTAATGAAGGTATTGATTCTTTCGGAAAGATGGAAACAAATAGGCCATCTGTAAAGTGGATGTTGTAGTATCTGCACAGCGAATATCACGTTACAATTTACTGATGATCAGTAAACGGACAGGAAAATAACAAGGAATAGGTATCTGGTTTTAAACGAAATTCTTGTTGTGTTTCATATACCTATGTTGTATATAGTTATTTTTATATAAATTAGGTAAGTTTTTTTTCTGTATACCATGATATCCTTCATTAAGTAGTGGTTTGCGAACAGTAGTGTGTCTTCACTACCTTAATTACAGCTTTGTTTTTTTGACAGTTCCACTTTGTATACTTTTTCTCTTGCGCACCACTTATTAATAATTACCAATAAAATATAATTTCTATCATTACATTGCTAAAAATATCAAAGAAAATCAACGCAGGCTTATACATGTACTATACATATATGTCAATTATTATAAATAAAAATTGGAATCTTCCAAAAACTTTTAATAATGGTAATGATGTAACAAATATTGGAAAACTATCATGTGACAGTAATTTGTTTATGAAATGTAATATGATCGTCTGTACATATTCGTATGCACATACATCCATATTTACTTAATTATTTTCTAAACTGTGATAATTGGACAATCTATTATTGCACTTCAATAAATTGTGATGATATTATCATCATGGTTTTAATAACTTGTCAGAAACCGCAATAAAATGAAATAAAGTTTCCGGTTTTCTTTATAATCATCGCGTTGTGTAGTTTTCTCGGAAATGTATGTATGTATGTGTCAGAGTTTTATTGAGCTTCAACTTTCCACCATCTCCAGAAATAAACTTATTGACTTATTTGAATGATTAGATACATGTATACATATGCCTCATGAAAGTCTAATTCTCTTTTTTTTCTACTGTTTCACTCACTTTCCAACCACTTCGTTACAATAAAAATATGACTTGGGTCATTTTTATATATCCAGTCAATATAAAAATTAGAACAAACACGTAGGTCTAGTGACTAACGACAATGTAATGGTATATTACCTCCATGAACTACACCCACTTCCTTCGAACTCGTTCTGATTAAAAATTTAATTCTATTTAATTGGAAGAACTGACATTTTAGGTACACGTTTGGTCAAAATCAATGTTGGTTGTATTAATATCTGTTCAGCAGTTAGGGTTCCAAGCTGATAAAAACAAAACAATGCCAATATGTGTAGATATTTGAACACGTAATGAACGGTTAAAATTTTGCATACAAAGAGTCAATTTATATATACTATAAAGCAAATTATGATCAGCCGAAGAAAATATGATTATCGTAAAGATAAAGAGTAACTGTTAAGTAATTGTTAAGCCCATAAACAAACTTTGCTTATAAATTTTTAGACTGATTTTTTAATATTTGCAATCGTGAAATATTAAAAAGCACTGATGCTACATTTTGACAGCAGTCAAAAACGTTCCAATATAATATTTAAATGTAGAAGTTTTATTATTATTTTTAGTTTTCTTAGAATAATATTGGTTTTAGTCCGTATAATAAGACTAGAGCTATTCAAAAGGAGATATGTAGTCACATCATTTAGAAGGGTTTCACACTTTTACTGGTAAGAGGACTTCTATAGAGTAATGGACACCTGATTTTCCCTTCCTGTTCGTTGACATTATCACCAGTGGATCTTCTGTTTGGGTTTTAAGGAAGGCTCTAATATCAAAAAATTTGTGGACACATGTATTCATTGGGTGGAAGAATGAGTAGTGATGAAATTAGTAAAAATATTGATAGATATGAAAATGTTCTGAACAAAAGATCTACTCTTGGTAATGCCAGTGGACAAGGATCAGGCGTCCGTATTGTTTTATTTTAAATGCTCCTAATCGTATCGTACAGATTAAAACTAATAGGTAATAATATTAGAAAAAAAAATAAAAAATTGATAAGTTAGAATCTAATTCTTCAACAATTATGGAAAATATCTTCCTTTTCAACTCAGGATTAATTTATAGATTGGCAGAAAGTTGTAAATACTATTTTTATAAATCAGTAATATTTTAATTGTCAAAACAGAAGGACATTTTAAATTGAAAGATTACAAGTTGTTTCGAACGTGTAATTATGATACTTGTACCGTATCATTTTTTTAAAATTGAAAAGTCTTTACGAAAAATATTTCAATAGTTGCAAATGTCAAAACCGGGGTGAAAATGACCATTTACAATTGATAGTTGGCAGTTATAGTTATTCAAAAATGAGAAATTATCTTCGAAACTCAATTTAAATAGATTCAGAAATGTAAATTATTTTCAGTAAATCATAACATTTGATTAGTCATAAGCATTAAATTGAGAAATTATAATCTTGTAAGAACTACTATTCAATAAAAACTATCCACCACTATAATGCCATTGTTACATTTTGAAAATTAAAAGTCTTTAAAGAGATACCAGTTATTAATCGGAAAATGATTGTATGAAAATAGTTGTTAAAAACAATTACCGGAACTTTATTTAAAAAACTGTTGATGATTAGTCATAAATTAAAACTGAAATTATAATCTACCAATAATGCCATTGTTAGTTTTGATAGTTGTTAGAAACAGTTATTAATGATTATAAAAAATGATTTGTATAAAAATTAATATAAATTGGTAAAAGAAAAGTATTAGAAATATCTCAAGAGTTTTACAAATTATCCCGACAGATGTAGTATCAACGATATTACTATGTATATATACAGCTGTTGGTCAAGTATTCAACATGTAACGCATGTTTGCAATGGGAGTAATGTTGGTTTATATTTGCCCATGAGTTGACATGTAAAATCGAACATAGGGGCACGGTGTTTAAAAACCACACTAGATCACCTACAAATTTAAAACATTGGTCGCATCCAGGAGAAGTCAACAGTTAAAATCTTATCGATAATTGTGGTATAATCGGACGAGATTAAAATTTAAAATGTAGTAAAGATGAAAAAACCACCACTAACTATTTGGATAAATTAACGAGTGACAATATTATCTTGAGAGTGACAGGTGCCAAGATTAGAGCAATCAATACAAGTGCTCTTTTAGATTGACAGCTGTCGCCGACATAACTCACGCACGTAATTTCGAAATCAATTGATTTAAAACAAACATATAAGACATCAGAAATATTAAAAAAGTAACTGCTTTTATAAAATTATAGTTGTTAGAAATATTTTAGTAATTGTAAGGGTCAAATCGTAGTTAGTTTAGATATTTTAAGTGTTGTGCTTAATTGTCAAAATTGTCAAAATTAGGAGCTTTCATGGGTTGATAGGTGTTCTAATATTAAATGACAGCGAAATCGTGAGATGATCGTGTGTTATTGCTTGTTTTTTATTGAAAAAGCACTCAGGTTTCGCATATAGTGAATTTGACAGTTTGACAGTTTTCCCTTGGTGAAAAAAAAAATCATCAAGACTGCTCGTGCGAAACTGGTGCTTCTAATTTAAGCAAATTTGTATTAATTAGATTTTTTGGGAACTGCAGATTTTATGTAAATCTTTACGCTAGAAGAGGCATTAATTATGAAACACGTTGTACTTTTCCTTGAGGTCTTTATCCAACATATGATGTTTGTAAATTAACGTGATATGATTGGAATGACGATTTGTTCAAACATTTTTGAAGTATCATTTACATTGTTTGATATGCAATATAACTCACTTGTAACTGTTAACGATATGTGTTACTAATTATTTTTATGGATTACTATATAAAAAATATATACTGTTATATAGGAGTGTGATTCGGATAATGACTATATGTATTTAGATTAAATTTTTCCGAACCACATACGAGAACAAAATAATTATTACGTAGTAACTTCCTACCATGACCATTTCTAGTTTAACCGCAAAATTACGTGTATTATAAAATATTGTTCTAGGTAGCTATCGATAAGTAATATATTCTAATAATATGTAAATAAAAATTGACATCGCTCTGTATGACCATTAACTATAAATAATATACGAGTTTTCTAATTCTCCTCGTAGTTTTTAAGTACGATTGTTCAACATGGCAACGTAGCAAGTGGGTGGTTGTCACTTTTCCAATATCACGAGAAAGTTATCATTAAAGAAAATTCTTATTACGACATTCTTAATATTTAACTTTTATATTTTGACGTTACACAATACTCTGTAAGAGAAATTCTTTTCTGATGGGAAACATTTACCTGTACTACCTTACTTCATTCGGAGGCATCTATTATGACACGGTTTGAAAACAACAACGAAATTTCATTCGAATGTCAAGGTCGATTATTATGTTAAAATACCGTCAGAGTGTAGGTGATATACACAGGTAATAAATAATTTTGCTTTAGATTATATTACAACAAAATTAAATTGAAAATCTTGTTATATACAAAAGGATGCGATATAGATATTTTGTTTATTGTAAAATATTTGAATTATTAATACAAATAGATACCTATATAGATATATATTGCTATTACTATATCCCTTACATACTTTGTTGATTTGTAATGCATGTTTAAAATTTTCAGCACATTCTGAATTGCAGTGCTACAACTGTACACAAGCTACTTGTGATTGGAACAATCCAGCAATTCGTCAAACGTGCGGGAAATCTGCAACTGACGCAGATGCATATTGTTTGACTTTTGCCTATAAAGGTACGTTTTTATTAATTACACTAGTCAACGAATTTATACTTTTTTCTGCATCTGGTTTGGGCACTGAATTCACTGGTAAAATCAGTTTTTTTTCCATCTCATCATTTATCCTAGATAAACAAAGGTGGGAATGTAATGAGTGGACTTGACGTTAGGGAGTATAACGTTACTCCCTATGTTCTTGTAACTGTCCAACAAATCATTCACAATTGAAACATAATTACCATACTTTTTGTTGCTTAAAAAGCTCTTCACATTTGCTTTGAAAGAGTGCCGAGCAGCACATTTTTCAAGCTTCCTCTCACTCACTTGTGCAATTTTTTCAAATGATTAAAGATATGGCCTCGAATACAATAGGAGAGAAAGAGTGAGATTATTTTGCCATCTAGTGGGCAAGATTTACAATCTTGAACTCTTAAATGTCTTACTTTCTGGAACATTTTCAACTGTAGGTTCCGATTCTACACCCCGAAACACGTACTAATTGATACATTACATTCCAGATGCAGAATGGCTGTTGACTACTGTTATTATTTTGATTAAAACATCTGCTATCTATATACATTAATTTGTTTTGTTCTTTAGAGAAGTCCGGTGCTAAGCACTATCAAAGAAGATGCGTTCTAGTGAAACCAAAGGAAGTGTACAAGTGTACGGTACCACCTGAGGCACAACAAGAAATTTGCGACACATGTAAGGACAACTTCTGTAACAGCGCTCGAGGGATGACCTTTAACAGCTTCAGTTTGTTAACGGCTACCATAGGTTCACTCTTCATTGTAAAATTGTTTTCATAAATAATTCAAGGCTGTACCTTTTTGTATTGTAATTATTACTTATTCTAAGTCTTGAAAAAGAGTCCGTTAGAATATATTTGTTCATAGGTGATAATGTATGTATAATACTGTTAATTTGTAATTTTTGTTTATTGTAAATTATGAAATCTAATAAATATACTAAAACCTACAATGTTAAACCTTTTGGGAAAAACTATAGATTTACTACGCCATAATTTTTTCAAGTATAGAATGATTATATAGACTTTTGAGCACTCTAGTAGAATATTAGAAATTTTATGGCACCTCCTAAACAATATAAGCTCAAGAACTTCAATTACATTACTATGAAACAGCAAATTAAAGTTTTTTTGACACCGAAGTGTATTATTTTCTTGGTGTATGTGAATACAATAATGCAATTTTTCCCAAACGCCAATTAATTAAACATATTTTTATATAAAAATATGCCGTCCCGAAGTGGAGTCGAACCACCATGTAGGGCTATCGCGGCTCTACCGCAAATCGTTGCGACCACCGGAGGCTTCGACTACACAAGTAAACTTCACAAATATATGCGAACGAGATGTTATAATGACCTAGGATAGGCAACATTTTTGACACCGAAGTGTATTATTTTCTTGGTGTATGTGAATACAATAATGCAATTTTTTATATAAAAATATGTTTAATTAATTGGCGTTTGGGAAAAAAAAATTGCATTATTGTATTCACATACACCAAGAAAATAATACACTTCGGTGTCAAAAATGTTGCCTATCCTAGGTCATTATAACATCTCGTTCGCATATATTTGTGAAGTTTACTTGTGTAGTCGAAGCCTCCGGTGGTCGCAACGATTTGCGGTAGAGCCGCGATAGCCCTACATGGTGGTTCGACTCCACTTCGGGACGGCATATTTTTATATAAAAATATGTTTAATTAATTGGCGTTTGGGAAAAATTGCATTATTGTAGCAAATTAAAGTATTTGAGTAATTATATTCAGTTCTTTGTCATTGCTTCCCAGTAATCAGTATTGTGAAATACATATATTGGTAACCAAAAAAAATTATGGACAGATTATACGAGGGAGGGAGGAAATATGTAAAACCAAAACTTATAATAATTTTGATGTATTTTATTATAGCAGTATGTCGCGTTCCATAACACCGAAGTAACTCGTTATTTTGGAACAATATACTACAGTGTACAACAGGAGACTTTAGCAGTTGAAACGAGCTAATCGGTGGGCTAGAAACGTTGCAATTTTCCGACAAGCATGTTTTTGTAATACCTACCCGTACGCTAATCGTTTATTTGAAAATTTAACACTGTAAACACTGCCATCGTAAACACAAATATATCATGGACATACCATGTGGCCGCGTGCGCCTGCACTATGGCGATACCTGTAGTGTAAGCGAAACACACAGAGGTGTCCGTGTGTTAGAACGGTAAACAAGTAGACGCAATATTCTACTGGATTACAGCAGAGCTAGTATTACACATATCCCTATAATGCACTCGCATTTATCAAAAAAATCAACATCTATCCCTCTTCTTTACCGTTCTAATACACGGACACCTCTGTGTGTTTCGCTTACATTACAGGTACAGGTATCGCTATAGTGCACACGCACGCGGTCACAGTGTATACATACAAGCAAACCGTTCATTCATCAATAATAGATTGGTGTTAATGATTTACGCTCAATACTGGGCGAATGATGCAAGTTGTATCATAACAGTGTCTTCCCTGCCGTGTGTTTCTATTAAACTTTAAAGGGTATTAAGGGATATGGTTACTTAGTCCATGAATAATTCCCTGAAGCTGAATACATCTAAAACAGGGTTATTTCGATTTTCACTTGTAGCGGTGGAGGGTGATAGTAGTCTGTAGGTACAGTTGGAGAAACAAGTTTCGTGCTAGTGTATGTAAGAAAGACGCCCTTTACTGAAAATGCACGGGTACTTTCTTGACTTATTAGCATACCTACATGGACTGTTTATAGAGTCTTCGAAATAGTTGAAATAGACTTACTTAAATATTTTAATTTTCTCTTCAATCGCGAGCGTCGAATTTGTGGAGATTTTTTGAAAATTCTTTGAACTGTTCTTACGGATGCAGATGTTCCTGCAGATCACCAATTTGCCTTGTCGTAGCTGCAGATTTCGATGCAATTCTTAGGATGTTCCGTTTTTCTCGTTTGGTAGTCGCCGTAGCAATTCGCCCTCTCCGTTTTTTGCCATAATTTTCCTTGTCTTGAAGATAATTGCAAATTACACATGATCACTCCGTCTTAACTTTCTCGCTATTTCTCGTATTGAAAGGTTTTCGTTTTTTAAAACCAACGTCAATTTGTCCTCTTTCCACTTCAGTGAGCGTTCTTTCACCTCCCATGTCTCTAAACAAACTATCCAAACTAGATTTTTTCTTAAAAACTACTTGTAAGAATCACTCGTAACTAAAACTGTTGCACAACATCCTTTTCTTATCGCTTACACAAGAATAACTTCAATTAAGTGTGGTACCTAGCAGGTTTTCAAGTAAAATTTATTACTTAATGTAATTGTTTCAAAATTTTTTGCTCTTACTTGCAAAACTAGCCTAAAATAGCAATTTAAAAAGACACAAAATACAAAAGTTAAAAAAAGTGTTCTTTTAACAAAGTTATAGGTATTGCGTTCAATCAATGTCGCGGAGTGTATATCCTTGTTGATGCTCTTGTACTGCTATGAATAGATATAATATATATATATAGTAGCAGGATATAATATAATATAATAGGATTGTATTAGGGCTACGGGTACCCGGGTACTCGATGTTGTTAACAACGGTTCTACCCGGTTTCGGGTAATACCCGGTTGTACTGGATTTCGGGTATTCGGTTTCAGATACCACATTTTGGGTAACCGGATTTCAAGCATGCGTTTTCAAGTTTACATCTTAGTTACTCAAATACCAATTACTACCCATTATTTTTACATTGTTAGTTGTTAGGTAAGTAATTTCTTAAAACATGCAAGTAAAATGCAACATTTTGGTGCATTCTCTTATGAAAACGTTTAATTATTAACAAAGAGGAGATTGTTTCAAATATAATCTTATTATCTTAAATAAGCATCTGAATTTTACTTCATAAATCGCATATAAAACAAAATGTTGTGTTACTTGGATCCCTCACAAATGTTTTAAGATGTTACTTACCTAACTTTGTAACAACAATGGGTGGTGATTGGTATTTATGTAATTATCTAAGAAGTAAACTCAAAAGCGGATGCTCGAAATCCGGAAACCGAGTATTACCCGAAATCAAGTAGAACCGGGTACCCGAAACCGAGCGTTACCCGAAATCGAGTACCCGAAATCGGATACTCGACTGTGTAACCGGGTATCCGGAACCGGGCAGTGCGCTGGACGGGTACCCAGTTTCTGAAAACGACGGGTTTCGACAGCCCTAATAAGAACCGTTTCATGTTTGCGCATGTATTTTCCATCGCTAAAAGCTTCCGTTTGCTTGGCTGCATAGGTAAAAGATAGATAGATACGACACTACATTGAACAGAAAAGGAACATTCTAAAGCCCCATCTATACAACTTGGAGAAAAGATAACCCATGCAAAGAACCCTATAATACATATTTAATTAAAATTATCTCGGGTGCGCGGGTAATTTAAATATAAAAACTACAATGCAATGAATAACCAGATAGCTCATCCCATGTAAATACGTAAAATCACACATGTTGTATACATGGCAGGCGTTTGCTACATCTTCTATATGAGTCGGTTCCAAACGGGGATCCATTCAAGGTGAAATACCGTGACGGGTTTCATATTCTCACGAGCTATCTGTATGTACTTATCTGTGGAATAACTCTAAAGTGTAAACAGAATAATGGCGGCTGGCGCATGTCGATTAGCACCGACAAGTAGACGAATTGTATCGAATGTGTAGTGAGAAAATGCGGGACATTTAAAAACTTAATCATCAGTGCCATCTGGACAGTTTGGAGAAATACTGCTAGCGCATTTACGTTCCAATAGGTTCTATTTAAGTGGCATATGCACGCTTGGTTGTGTGGTTACGGACTGTTGATAAGGTAGTAAGCTATTATAAAATCTTATGAGCTACTACTATTTAGTTTCGCTATTTATGGTAAGATGGCGTAAAATTCTGTTATGAAATAAACTAGAATTCAAATATATTCATCGATAATAATTCTAAATGATAAATCATAAATTGTTTTGTAAATTTTTTAATTTCTATATTAACGGCAGCTGCTGGACCAGTCTTAACAAATATTTCAATAAGGTTGTTGATGTAATAGATGACAAGATAGTCATTATCGGATGTAAAATTTGGGAAAAGCAATGCTCTAACATTATAAATTAAATGTCGATGGAAATATGAATTATAAGGACAAATGATTGAAAAAATGCATATTGTATTCCGAAGAATTTTATAAAAAGGCAAAATATTTAGTTTTACTGAATGCAGAATTTATAAAGAAAGTTTTATTGCATTATACAATAGTATTCTTATCTAGCAATAACTTTCATAGACATTGTTGTTAGCAGAGAAAATTAAAGTGATCAATAACACAATAACTTCATTTATATATATTAGATATTGGACGCAAGTAATTAGTTATGCATTTATACAGTTTACTTTCTATAGAAATGGTCTGTTAACGATAATAATCAACTAGGAGTACTGACCACGTCAAGTAGTGTAATTTATATACAATACAAAAATAAACCAAAAACAAAATAAAGTAAAATAAAAACACAAAAAAATGCAAAATCTGCTTGACATTAAATGTTTAATACTGTTTTTCCTATTACAAATTTTACATTAAAGTCAAGGCGGCTTTTCAACTTCAGCTTTAAAGAGTATGCCATAAGAAACTAATCTTCATAAAAGAAGTCTTTTGAATTGAAATGAAAAAATTACAATTTGTTGAAACAGACAAGCTGAATTTGTCTGATGACTCGCTCACCGGTTTTATCATTAAGTTCTACATACAAACTAAGGAGTTTAAACTATCAGATACGTTTAAAATCGGTAAAACGGGCGTTATCATAATGCAGCAGTAGCCGAAGTCACTGGGCAATTATGTCAAAAGCAAACTGGACAGGTAACGTCGTGAGAACTGATGACTCAAGTGGAGACAATCTGTATCTCCAGTTTTCATGTCCCCCCGACAAACACTGTATTATTGTTAAAATATCACCTGGAAATGCTTGAATGACGACCAAAAACTTAGCGTTAATGTTAAATTTCTTAAAGAAAATGAAAGATGTGATAAATGACAAAGGCTCTACACTGCTGTTGATATGCAATGTTTGTAGGGACTTGGTACATTAATTCCTACTCCAAGCAAATTGTCGAAAGCGTAGAAAGAGTATCATTGCCACAGATACACTGGAACACAATGAATACGAGAAAAAGACGAGAATGGAAATGGGCAATAAACCGGTCAAGATAGTGAAGCAAATATTTAACGAAAAGACATCTGAAGGACCTGAAGGCATGGGAGAAGGTCACGATAGATTCTTCTTCAGAGTCTGAATATAACGAGTAACGATAGCGAAAGTTACTACAGATGTTGTATGACCAGACACTTATCAACGAATAAAAAAAAACATGAATGTCACGTGTTTGGATTTGAAACTTGAATTCAATACGAGGTTTTGAAACATCTAATCACATTTGCAAATAGAAAAAATAAAATTAAGAATAAAACAAACTTTATTAGCATACTATAAACATATCACAATAGCTAAAAATATATAGGTACTAAATCTTACATTGTTCCATTTAGAATATAATACTAATTAAAAAATAACTAAGCTCAGATAAAATGCAGTTGTAAATATCAACGTTGATGTTCTTTTTTAATATTATGAGGTTGCATTAAATACTCTTATAAACCTGGAGTTGTTTCAGTGTATGTTTTCTTTTATAATGTATTTTCTTATATTCTGAGCAAACTTGGTACATAGTTTAAAAAAGATGATCGATGATTATAAATATCTATATATTTTAATATCAAAAAGATTGAAAAAAACTGTTAGGAATGTTGTCAAATTACACAGTATTTGATTTATAAATACGTAAAGATTGAATGCATTGTAAAGTGTATTACAGTTTGATTAGAGCTGTATACGTATTTTCAATGGTTTTAAACATATAAGTGGATTCTAAACCTCTTATGTATAAAAAATATATTTACCTATACATTTAATAGGTGACATAAATTCAGATTTTATCAGCTTAATAAATATGTTTTTTAAAACTCTGGTCATATTAGAATATACATCTTTACAATTTGAATAGAAACATAGCAAATAATTATGTATAATATGAAGCTACAATTTATAAGAAATGTTACATAATTTTCATCTTATTTGTATTAATATACACGAGTATGGGGTAACTTGAAAAATGTAAAAATTGTATAGATTTCAGATTTACACCAGATACAACAAACATGCAACAAATATTCCGAGCAAACTGAATGCCCTTAAGCTAGTCGACGAATTACATTTGTCTGTATCGCAGGAAAAGCAGTCAATACTGGCTATGTTTTCATCGGCGACTGCGAATTGTAAGGTTTTAGCGATGGCTTGGCAGTTGTTAATAATTCCTGTACTAACTCCACAACCGCGTCTAATATACTCCTCGCCGTTTTTAGCTGTAAAAAATAATGCAAAATTAGAAATAATTGCATAAAAGTAAGAAAAGAAAACATTTTATTGGATAATTATTCGGAGATTTTTATATTATCGTTGTGAAATGTTTTAAAAATGAAATATTTACAGATGAATAATAAAACAGGAAATAATATATTTAATATTTTTTCAAATCAATAGGTATATTCTTTGCAATTACTCATACACGATAAACTGTATGTAGATTGTGTGTGTGCAGGAAAAATCTTTATCATGCGTTGGTTAATCTTGTCGTTTTTACGCGAACTGCTTTAAATATCCTGATCATCCACATCTGTATGTCAACATGAAAATTATTCCATAACGTATAAGATATGATTAAGAATAAACATCATCATATTGCAATCAGGGCAAGTAAGGAAATAAAATGCGTAATCAGAAAATAAACTGACATAATTAGTTTCTTAAATATATCCTTAAGAAAATTATTATGTATTTTTCCAGAATTTCGCAACATTTTAAAAATGAGATTACGTTATTTTCAAGATTATATTTATGTTTGCACCGTATATAATATGTATTTCCATATTATCTATAAATTATATTATGTTAGAAGATAAGAGAAGGAAATGTTGCACAAACTTTACTGGGAAAGAAAAAAACATTACTACATGCATATACATGAATAATAATATACGGGGTGACATAGAAAAAAGTACATTGCATAGTGCCACACAATAGAGGACACTAAAATAAGAAAAAAATTCTATGAACATGGGTCCGCAAGACCTTCGGTTAAAAGATACGGGGTGTTGAATTTTATTTCTTTTTTTGTTTTTTTTTTTGAATATCTATGGTTCCAGTACAAATGCATCTGAAAGCCGACAATGCACGCTAATTAATCAAAAAACAACAATTGAATAATGTGTTATAATGACACTTGTCAAACTGATGTAATTGTTGTTTGAGGAATTTTGTGTTCGTGATTAAGTTTTTCATTGGTTTTCTCACTGATTATTCAAATTTGCTTTCAAAAATGGTTCACTACACTTTTGAAGAATACAGGGACATGATTATGTGTTACGGCGACGCTAGATCAAATTCTTACGAAGCTCAACGTATTTATCGAGAAAGATATCCTTTAAGACAAGTTCCTAATGTTCGAACATTTATTGATGTGCATAGGCGTTTGAGAGAAGATGGCTGTTTTAGAAAACCAAAATTGAATAGTGGGGTTTCCAGAACTCGTCGCACTGTGCGAAACGAAGAAACTGTTTTACGAATGGTAAAAAATAATCCAAGAACAAGCACCAGAAAAACAAGTTCAGCGGTACGAAACCTTAACCGTGAATCAGTTAGACAAATTTTCAAAGAACAACTTCTTCGCCCATATCATTTCCAAAAAATTCATTCACTATTGGAACATGACTTTGTTTCTCGTGTACAATTTTGCCAATGGTTGCAAAACCAAAGACAAAACATTATTTCATCAATTTTGTTTACTGACGAAGCTGGTTTTAGTCGTGATGGTGTACTGAACCTACATAACATGCACCATTGGACTGATGAAAATCCTCATCCTGTAATTCGAAGTCACCAATATAGGTTTTCAATTAATGTGTGGGCAGGTATAATTGACAATTATTTAATTGGCCCATTTCCATTGCCCAATCTATTGACAGGTGCACTGTATCGAAATTTCTTGGAGAATGATTTAAACACATTATTAGAGGATGTCCCATTGGCCATTACTGGAAGAATGTATTACATGCATGATGGGGCGCCAGCTAACTTTTCTCGAGTGGCAAGGGAATATTTGGACAGGAGATTTGGAAATATGTGGATTGGTCGAGGGGAGCCTGTACCCTGGCCAGCTCGTAGTCCCGACCTTAATCCCCTCGATTTTTCATTTTGGGGATTTATGAAAAATGAAGTTTATGCTGTAGAAATACATAATGAAGAACAATTGTGGATAAGAATTATGGAATCGGCAGATAGATTTCGTAATAACCCAGGAATATTTCAAAGATGCCGTCAATCATAAAGAAGAAGAATGGAAAAATGTATTGAAGTACAAGGGCAACAATTTGAACATCTTCTAAAAACTTAATTTTTGTTTTAATTAATCATTGTTTTTGCAAATAAATTAAAAAAAAAATTCAACACCCTGTATCTTTTAACCGAAGGTCTTGCGGACCTATGTTCATAGGAACTTTTTTTCTTATTTTAGTGTCCTCTATTGTGTGGCGTACTTTTTTCTATGTCACCCTGTATATGTTCATAGACCCAGTTGGTAATAGTGCCAAAATCAAGTGCTCAAATAAATTATCCAACAGTTTGCTACTTATGCGCGAATGCCAACCATATAGAATCTAATCACTCTTCAGGGAAGTTTGGCGAAAAGAGATATAATGTTGTAGATTAAAAAAGCTACAATGGACAAAATAACATCGAAAATCGATAGAACAATGAACCAATGTTCTGCGGATTAATTAGTAAAGCTGGCAAAGAGCACTAACATATTTGTAACTAGTGGAACTCGAAAACTATAACAGGTGTCTGCCGAGCAACAGGGCAAGATATCGAAAACATTGTAAATCTTTCTTTGCAGAGCATGAAACTTTCTACAAAAAAGTCGCCCACAACTCTATTCTGTAATAGCTTTCGAGTGCTATCTGTTAAAAATGGGCTACATCTTGGTCCCATTTGTCAGCTCTACTGATTAGTTGAAGTATGAGCTGTTCGTTCAATGAAAGATAATCTTTCTAAGAGCTTTAGCGAATCGAAAAATGTTTGGCTAATGTGTTGTGAACTGTGGCGATTCATTTCTCACTTAGGGCTGCTTTTGCTACACTAGGGCAGGGATGTGGCATAGAATTTCGGATATAATGCAGAAAGATGATCGTGCTATTCTGTTTGGTTTACAATTGGTCTGAATTTTGTACTGATGGAGAACAATGTTACTAAATATATCGCCCAGATACTGCGGTGGGAATAAATATAGTTTCACGTAGAAACTCTTTTTGAGACGCATGATTTATTGGAATTCGTTAAAATATCGATGAAAATTAATAATAATAAAAGTCATACGAGAAATGTAAATCTTCAGTTCAAAGTTCAAGGTATTTTAAGGGAGGAAAACTTCTTGCAATGAAATAAATGATGTGAATAATTGATGGTTTACAATAAGAATTTGACGCCTTCGTGAAGTCAGGTGGGAAGCTAGAACAAGTAGATACAAACGCTCCTAAAATATTTAGCTATTATTATTACTGTTCTTGATACAATGAAAAAGAGATACCCCTAAGATCAGCACCGCATTTAGTAAAACAAAATTTAAATTTAAGTGTCACAACTGTGATAGAATGGAAGCAAAATGTCTGAGGGTGGGCATTAGAAACGTGGTTAAGTCATGGTTAAGATAACTGTGGCAAAAGAGAGATAAATTATAGTTGCTGATTGATATCGTTGACTTGGTAATGGTATCAGTAATAGATGGTAAATAGGAAAGAAACCCGCAATATATGGTGATTTGCACATTACACAGCTACTAAATAACCACAATTAACGTACGTTTAATTCTAAAAATTAAAGGTATGAAAATTGTATTCGAAAACAGGGAGGCTACGATTAGTTAATTAACTATGTTACTAAATATGATTGTCGAAGAGCAGGGAAATTTAAATCAAGAATAATCAAAATAATGAAAGGGATGGATATGGTTGGCTACAATACTAATGGATATAGGTTGTGAGATAGAGACGAATAAGGTCTGGAAATTTGTTCCGTCTTAAGGTAAAGTGAAAACGTTGGATAACAAATTGGTCTAACACTAAACACTTTAACCCACTGAACACCAAATATGTTTTAATATTGTCGGATTTGGAAAACACCGACGATGTTTCAACAGCAAAAAGTGAAAACTTGTTTGTTTTCACTGGATGATAATTTAGTTGGCGTAAAGGTATCGATCCACCAAGAGATCCAGTGAAGAACTTAACAAATTGGTCTGTTTACGACTCTTTCTATTTTGTTGAAGCTATAGTTTTGAAGAAAGGCTATGATATGTTTTAATCCTTTGTCAATATTGTCGGATTTGGATATTGAATTTGGTCGATGTATGTACATGCAAGGAAGCTGATTACTGATTGTTTTCTGCTGAATGATAATGTGACAAAGGTTTTGGCGTGAAGGTATCGATCCATACGGGTAGATTTCTTATAAATAAACTGATCTAAGTAATTATTTGGTGGAAGAGTAACGATTGCATCAACAACAAGAGGGTGTTGATTATTTATGGAAATCCAGTGAAAGTTTGTAGTGTTTTCACACAATGAAAGTGTCGTCAACCTACCTTCAACCACATTTTTGGTTTTAAATGGGTTCCAGGTTCCAAAACTGAGCATTCAAATGGCTCCATAAAAATAGTAGTTACAATCTGAGAAAGATTTGATAAGAAGCTATAGCCATTCCAAAGGTTTGTTGGTAGTAGAACGACTTTGTTATATAATATCCTCTTTTGGAATTGTTTTTGAATCACAGAAAAATTTAAACCCTTGGATGATACTAACATGTTTGCTCTCGAGAATGTGATGATAGATTTTCGATTATTTTTGATGATGAACGCTTTTTGACCGTTAAAATTGAGCTCGGGCAAATGAAATGCGATTTAATGTTACCTATGTTAAAAAAGGTTTTCAATCCACATGTTTTTATAAACCCAATGCCTTCCAATCTATAGTAGCGACATTTTAGTGTCGTTATTTTTAACCAAGACATAATAATAGTAATAAACAATGAAATTATTTCGAATTATTTCAGTTCATCATTTTCATATGGTTTTCACACAATTGCTGTGTCTTAACTTGGAGCATCTGTGCTGTATTTATTTACTTTTGCAGTGTTTATACCGTTGTATTTCGGGATTTATTTAATTAAATTGCTGTTATTTGTAATATATGTATGTAGATATAAGTATCTTAAGCAAAATCCCAGTACCTATTTGAAAATGTAATAATCTTTAAAAATTATCGGATCCATGTGTTCTTCAACGAGTAATTTGGAAGCTAGGATAATAAAAAGTAGTAGTAGATGTAATAACATTTATTCCATAATATTTATTTTAGAATTTACCTCTTGCCACTATTTTAGTGCAGGTGCTTGGTATTAATCCTCCTATGAATGAAGAGTCTGCTGAACAGTCCTTCACATTCTGTGTAAACGATAGAAGACCGATGTCGCATGCTACATTTTTAGAACTGTCACATTCGTAGCATTTTAATCCAAAAACTGTAATTAAAAACATTTCATAAATAGATTAGTAAAGTTTCATGTTAAAAATAATTTATTATTTAGTAATTAAGCAATAACTCCGTTGCTGCCAGTTTTTGCTAAAAAACGTTTATTGTATAAAATTAAATAACACAAAAGCATAAGATTAATAAAAAAAAAAACGTGACATATATTCATCATATATTCTATATTGCGCTTTTTTTAGGTACAGGCATGTATTATTGCATGACATTGATGTCTATTGCCTTGGTATGTCATCTATTTTAGTAATGGCAAAAGCTTGTCACGCAAATATTGAACATAATAACGTCCACGTCTTTTAAAGGTATAATGGAACCCCGAATTTTATTAGTACTAGAAGATATTTATAAATACATATTATCGTAAACATTTTCTGTGTGCTTCTATAATATTGACTAGAAAGAAATCTCGAAATTTCCCAATACATACTAGTACTTTATTCTGTATTAATTTGGATTACTTATTACTATCAAATAATTAATCATTTTAATTTAATTTTATCTTCCTTTTTCCTGACAATTTATCATTTTTTCTCTTATTGTATGCATGTGTATTACACACTTAAAAGATGCTGTTAGGAACTGGTTTATAATAATATACATATATGTATGTACAGGTACACAACAATATGTTGGAGAACTACTAAGTAATTTATTTACGCGATAATGAGCTATTATTTATTTTATTATAATTACAGTTCTTTGACACCTATACAGAACTATTTAATATGCCATCAGTTATTGCAAATTTCCAAATGCTTTTACACGTGGCGCTCTAATGAATCTTTACACATATGATATCATAACTCTGTACTTAAGTTAGTACACTCAGTGCTATAATCTATTACAAAATTATGAATTTAATTTCAAATCGACAGACTCAAGGAATAGAACAGTCGTATTTGTGCAAACGACATATATTTTGGTAATATGTACACGTAAAGATTATGTCACGGATGTGTGTTTGTGTTTCTCGTTGACAAAGCATAACTAAAGAAGTGACGTAAAATAGAGGTCTAGTTACATACAACATGCTACGTGACATGTACACGTATTTAAAATACTAATACGGACATTGCCTCTAATCAAAAGCATTCCTACACCACTAGTATGTATTATCTTTTGTTTACAAAAGTCATAAATTTCAATACATATAAAATACTCTTACACTGTTGTGTTTGCACGTATGGATGATAGGATAGCGAAAGTAGACTGGTTTCCGTGAGGTAAAAATGAAATATGCGGTCTTGTAGTAAAACAAACATGAATTTGAGTTTATATCTTTGCATTTGGTCTTGATACTTCTGTTGTATAGAAAATAGAAATTACTTAAGGTCATGTTGGTAGTGTGGTCCTCTTTCGGTTTTAAATACTTTGCACTGGTGCAAAAGGGCATGTGTCGAAAAAGTGCAAGGGTAATTTTCTAAGCAGCATTGTATTCAAATTTATTCTAAAGAATGAGAGCTGCATTAAACTTATCTTAGGATAGTTTATGTTTACGGTTTTCTCGATGTATGAGCACGCCATTTTGACAAGTATCATTACAAATGTGTCAAAATCGCATGCTCAAGCATCGCCACAACCTAAGCATGAACTACAAATTTGTGCCTCAGCCAACTTTGTTTTCAGTTTCAATTGTGAAATGTAATATGAACTTTGCATTTTCATAGTTGCATAAAGCAATGTTTTAAGTTTTAACGAAAGAATTTAACACTCGATGTGTATAAATGGGAGAAGAAAAACGCCAAAAAAATTGAGCGCGATAAGGTTGCTTAATTCATTTTGTTTTTTATTGCGACAGTTTCAAAATAAATTAATTAGGAACCATGTCAAATAATTTAAGTAGTCCAATTGATTGATAATACATTAATGACATTTCTTCGAGAAATATACAAAATGGTGCGATTATTAATCAATTACGATATATTGCAATAAATGTGTATTGTTCTAAGAGAGTCGTAACTTAACATGGAGTTGGTACGCTGTATGCGGTGATATGTGCACATGTATAAAATATAATAAAAAACAAAAAGTATTAAGCAACCTTATCCCGCTCAATTTTTCTGGCGTTTTTCTTCTCCCAGTTTTAGGTTCTACAGATTTTTTCATTCCATTACATAGATATTATGTAAAATAAATAGAACGTTTTAGAATTACTTAGTATTATATACAATACATTAAAGATTTGTAACGTATATTCTAACACACCCAGAAATATTTTCTGAAATAACAGAAGAATGCTTTGTGAACCTCTTCTTATCTTACGCGGTGATTTTTCATAAGGACGATAAAACGATAAATGGAAGCCTTGATATATGTATGTATATAGAATTACTGAGAGATAAGAAGACAGAAACAATGATAAGAGAAAAACAACCATAACACCATAATATATAACTGAAACGAGAAATACTATAAGTACATCGACAGAAATTTATAGTAATGGCAAGTGCAAATACATCAAAAGGTTTGGCGTGAAATGATTTTAAAACAATGACATTAGGGGAAAGATGTTTCCTTCTCTTCTTCTTTTTTCAGGAGATATCCACAACTGACCAAGATACGAGATCGAGACAGGAAACGGACACAAGTGTCTCGGTCTTTGGGGAGTCTACTGTGCGATGAGACCGAGCACATTCAGTTTATTATAGGCAGAGATCAGGTGCGGATTTCTATAAAATTATTAAGTATTCAGTAATAAAGAAGAAGATGATGATGTACTATTATCAAACTGCGGAACCGTCCTATCCTCTATCAATCTATCTTCACTCGCATCGGCAAAGTACAGTCGATCAGCCTCACATGTATACAGAGTGGTTGATGTTTCATTCTGCACTCATTATTTCCGTTAGGGACAAAATATTTAAAAAAATAAAAAACGAATCTTTTACAATTTTGTGTGCTCTCTCTAATTACGTAAAATACAATGCCATACTTTAAAAAACAAAAGAGGAGCAAATGACAGTACGGTTTTTTTAATCGAACACCCTGTATTTTTTTTTTGGTTATTCAGATAGTGTATTAAATTTTGAACACGACCGCATTTTTATTTTACCTCTTTAGGCAATAAATGGCCTCAATATGACGAAAACGCAAATTACTCAAGTAGGCTTTGGAAATGAGATTGATCGGTAAAATATCCCATAATAACAAAAATACATATTACATAAGTAGGTTATAAATTTATTGCACAAAAAACATAAATATTACTGCTTCAGAAATTGTTCAAAATGTCCACCATTTTTGTTTATACACATCTGAGCTCTACACAATAAATTCTGTCGACATTTACGTAGCATTTCAGGTGTAATTTCCTGTGCGGCTAATTGAATTTTGTTCTTTCGTTCATCTAGCATATCTGGCACACTACTATAAACCCTGACTTTGATAAAGCTCCACACAGAGAAATCAAACACCGAGAGATCGGGTGATCTTGGTGGTCACAAATGTGGGCCTTTATTACCAATCCGCCTACATTTGTCTACAAACCACATTTGTCTTCGGAGGGCCAAAGGTAGGGAATCTAAATATTCCTGAAATTCTCTCTGAAGGAAGTTCAAGTACCTCTCTTGAGTAGGTAAGTGTACCGTTATAAAAATAAGGTCCGAACAACTGGTCCCCTATTACGCCTATCCATACGTTCGTAGAAAAACGTACCTACTTGATGTCTACTTTCTTGTATTCTATGCGGATTCACATAATATAATAAAAAAATAATAAATAATAATTGTGTTTGTTAAAGACACCATTTCGATGAAAATTTGATTCATCTGTCCATAAAATTAATGACATATATTGTCTGCCAGCATTCAATAGCCAATCACAGAAATTTATACGTTTTTGAAGATCCAGTGGTTGCAAATTTTATACTAAGTGTATTTTAAAAGGTCTCATTTTATGCTTCTTAAGAATTTTTATTATTTTGTATCTTGTGACGCCAAGTTCCAGCCTTTTGCGTAGACAAATATGGATTGGCTCTAAAATACGCTAAAATGTTTATTTAATCATTTCCTCATGCATCCCACAATGTAATAATAAATTATGCAAATTTCTAAACGTATTGTAGTGTGGGTGTGGTTGCCTTCGATCAGGGTATCGATTGTAGTATAAATTTGCTGCTCGTCTGCAATTATCATTTGATAAATAAAAGCAACATAAAGCCCGATGGACACATACAAGAAAAACTTTAAAAGATAGTTCTTTCTCGTCGATTCATACGAGTTAAAAAAAGCACGCTGCAATTTACAAGTCCAACTTTGAAAGTCGAAACTGTACAAGTAAAACTGGTACATGCAGTATTTTTCATGACAAGTATGAAAAAGCTACAAGTCGCGCATGCGCAATTCGTCAGAACGCATATATGCAAGCTGAAAAAAAATAAAACCGAATACATTAAAAACAGGTTCGTTTATACGGACTTGTAAGGAAAACTTTTAACATAACTTTTAAAGTTTTTCTTGTATGTGTCCATCGGGCTTAACATATCAACTTTCGCGGCATTTGGAAAATCCATTTTTCAGCTTGTTGTAGTCAATTTAACAATAAACGATAGACAGCGATTATACTCAATAATAGTCAAGTGTCAAATGTCAGGTGGCGTACAAACTGACATTTACCCATCAATCACGTTTCCAAAGCCTACTTGAGTAATTTTCGTTTTCGTCATAATGAAGCCATTTATTGTCTAAAGAGGTAAAATAAAAATGAGGTCGTATTCAAAATTTAATACACTATCTGAATAACCAAAAAAATACAGGGTGTTCAATTAAAACAACCGTACTGTCATTCGCTCCTCTTTTGTTTTTTAAAGTATGGCATTGTATTTTACGTAATTAGAGAAGGCACACAAAATTGTAAAAGATTAGTATTTCATTTTTTAAATATTTTGTCCCTAACGGAAATAATGAGTGCACAATGAAAAATCAACCACTCTGTATACAGGGTCCGGCAACGACGCGGGGACGGAAGATTACACGCTTATTTGAAAGTTTGTCAAATATTTAGTCATCAGATATTCTTCTGCGCCATCAAGTGCACGTTTTAAAAATATTTTGTTTTATACAGGGTGTTCCAGATGGAAATGCCAGACTAAAGTTGCATTTTTTTAATGGAACACCCTGTATATTAATAGATAAAATGATCCGCGCTTGAAAGCTGGTTACAACGATATAATGTTGTATAGGTCTAAAGTTGATAGTTTCTGTGTAAACAATGATTTTACTTGATAAATTGATACATTTCAGTAAGCTATTCTGCATAGGGAAAAACAAAAGATTCGAAACCAACAGAGTAGAATATTTTTTACTAGTATGGACTGTCGTTACTATGTGAAATAAATTCTGCAGCTGCTCCCTTTATACAGGGTGTTCACAATTTTGCAAAATCGAAGAATTATCGAAATTTTAAAATGGAACACCCTGTATATTTTTTACTCATTGGAAAGCCATTTTACTACGCTTTCTATTGATACCTCATTTGATGCACCTGGGGTGGATTATTTTCTAATTATTTCTTCTTAAAGTTGGATTAATGAGAAATGCTTATATTTTTAGTAGCTAATTTGTACTTCAAACCTACTGTAAGATTGGATATTCAACAAATAATCCATAAATGGTCTATAACAAGAAGAAACTCCATTTAATATGAGAAACAATTGATTTTCATTCAGCGGTGAAAGCAAACATTAAATTAATATAAAGTAATATAGCATTTTCAATAGATTCACTGCTGATTAAGTTATCTGGTGTTTTAAGCTTGTATACTTAATAACCAAGTTGTAAAAAATTTCGTTTTGTGTTATACAGTATTTCGTTCAATCTTTAAAAGCAATTGTTATATTGACTAATTTTAGTAGAAACTCAAGAAATGGTAAATATGATATTTATTCTTGAGGAGTGTACAAGAAATTGTCTCCTAGCAAATAGAGTATATGCAGAGAGTTCCAAACCTTGAAAGAAGACCGGAAGCATTTGAATGATTATTAGAGAAATTTATAGAAACTGATGGTGTAACCTACAAGAAGGGAGAAACAAATAAACCGGTAGTCAATAAACAAAGCGAACTGGCCGTATTATTAACAATACAGGAAAATCCACATACAGAACATTTAGAGCGAGTAAGGCCAGCTAGAAAAGAAATAGATCTAGAGTGGGGCGGTTGTAAAACATATACGGAATTAACGCATTGGCGAGCGTGCTATTCCGTATATGTTTTACAACCGCTCCACTCTAGATCTATCTCTTTTCTAGCTGGCCTTAGTCGATCTAAATGTTCTGTATGTGGAGAGATGTAAGTATAGATGGTATTTCAAAGGTAACAGCTATTGAAGGTAGGAGCTTGCGTTTGTTGAGTATCTACTAAAATTAGTCATTATAACAATTTCTTTTAAAGATTGAACGAAATACTGTATAACACAAAACGAATTTTTGTAAAACTTGGTTATTAGTATACAAACTTAAAACTGACACCTTTACTTTATATTAAATTAATGTTACCTTTCACCGCTGAGTGAAAATCAATTCTTTCTCATACTAAATGGAGTTTATTCTTGTTATAGACCAATTATGGATTATTTGTCGAATACCTGATCTTACAGTAGGTTTGAAATGCAAATTAGCTACTAAAAATATAAGCATTTCTCATTAATCCAACTTTAAGAAGAAATAATTAGAAAATAATCCACCCCAGGTGCATCAAATGAGGTATCAATAGAAAGCGTAGTAAAAGGGCTTTCCAATGAGCAAAAAATATACAGGGTGTTCCATTTTAAAATTTCGATAATTCTTCGATTTTGCAAAATTGTGAACACCCTGTATAAAGGGAGCAGCTGCAGAATTTATTTCACATAGTAACGACGGTCCATACTAGTAAAAAATATTCTACTCTGTTGGTTTCGAATTTTTGGTTTTTCCCTATGCAGAATAGCTTACTGAAATGTATCAATTTATCAAGTAAAATCATTACAATAATGCAATTTTTTCCAAACGCCAATTAATTGAACATATTTTTATATAAAAATATGCCGTCCCGAAACTTTAGGGCTACTACCGCAAACCGTTGCGACCACCGGGGGCTTACTACACAAGTAAACTTCACAAATATATGCGAACGAGATGTTATAATGACCTAGGATAGGCAACATTTTTGACACCGAAGTGTATTATTTTCTTGGCGTATGTAAATACAATAATGCAATTGCATTACGCGTATGTAAATACAATAATGCAATTGCATTATTGTATTTACATACGCCAAGAAAATAATACACTTCGGTGTCAAAAAAGTAAAATCATTGTTTACACAGAAACTATCAACTTTAGACCTATACAACATTATATCGTTGTAACCAGCTTTCAAGCGCGGATCATTTTATCTCTTAATATACAGGGCGTTCCATTAAAAAAAATGCAACTTTAGTCTGGCATTTCCATATGGAATACCCTGTATAAAACAAAATATTTTTAAAACGTGCACTTGATGGTGCGGAAGAATATCCGATGACTAAATTTTTGACAAACTTTCAAATAAGCGTGTAATCTTCCGTGCCCGCTTCTTGCCGGACCCTGTTGAATGTCATAGCAAGATCGTATCAATGAAGGTTGTCTGTTTGTACGTCTTTTAATGCAAACATATGATTCATATGTTACGTACAAACAGACAACCTTCATTGATAACATTTATACAGATCATTTAGTGGAATTAAAGCTAGGTAGAAAAGAGATAGATCTAGAGTGGGGCGGTTGTAAAACATATACGGAATTAACGCAAGCGTGCTATTTCCCCTTCCTCGCTGTGATGTGTCGCTCATGTATGCGCATGCCCTCGCTTTGTTTTCACAGCGATGAAGGGGGAATAGCACGCTTGCGTTAATTCCGTATATGTTTTACAACCGCTCCACTATAGATCTATCTCTTTTCTAGCTGGCGTTAGTCCCTCTAAATGATCTCTATATACATGTGAGGCTGATCGACTGTACTTTACCGATGCCAGTGAATCACACTTGATAGAGGATAGCGTCGCTTCCGCACTTTGGCTATTATATTACTATTATAAAAAGAAACGACGGAGAAGACCTATGAGTAAATTATATAAAACGAGAAATGAAGATGGGCCTTTTACCTTGTTGATCAAGAATCATTTGTTATTTGAAGAAATTTTAGAATGTACTTCCGATTAAATAAAATACAATTTGGTTAGGTATTAAAGTTAATATTTTCTCTCAAACTATCGTCTCGGTAAGTGTCTAATTGACTATTGAACAATAGAGGAAAATTTTCATTTTGCTGTGTATGTAGGGAGAGATCTAAAACACCACTAGTCCACAAATCACCTAAAAAATAAGATAAGATAAGATTTCACAGGAAAGTTAAAAAAAACAAAATCAGAGTGGAGAAAATGAAAAACCGTTTGAATAGAAGATGAGACGAGAAGAGGCAAAAAAAAGAAGACGATGAGAAAAGATGGCGGCATGTCAAAAATATTCAAAACTCAATGTTTCATTGCTATCCAACACGTACTCGTGAATACTTTATAGCGCTAAAGCATAGCACTGCACACTTTGAAAACTCACCTCCATATAATTGCATAATTTTATTTAATAAACTTTCAAATGAGACAAAAAACAAAAATCTAAGGAACTTTAAAACATAAAAAAAATGTATTTTAATGATATGATGTTTAAGTATATAATTTAACAGAGTTTTAAACATCAAACAATGGTTTAACTAATTAGATTAAAAGCAAACAATGGTTTTTTTAACCTAACTAGATCAAGATATATTATTATTGAAGCGAAAAGTTTACGAATAGAATTTTTATATTTTTACTACTAAATAAACAACTAAGAATACTGCATCAATACATTACACACAATGTATGTTTTATTGATATTGAAAACAATGGAAAATAAAAGCTTCGGTTGAAATATTGCGTTTCAATTTCTAACCCAGATAAAGAACCATGCTAAAAAGTTTTCTGCCTAATGTAGAACGTTTTTCTAATTTCTGTTTGTTTCTAAGTTTATAATTTATTTCCAACTTTATATTTTTATTAGTAACTTCTTTTAAAATACTCCACCATTTTTTGCACTAGTTATTACAAATACTTCTAAATAGAACTAAGTTATACGTTACTCATAAGGTCATAAATTATGATGCTCTTTCGTTTTATCGTTAGAGATAAGGAAACTGCGGTATTGAATCAGAAAATATGTGCATCCGATTTCGTAATAGAGATATGAGATAAGAAAAGGGAAAGTCTTCTAGTGATTATTAATTATTAATTTTTGTGTATATGTAGCAAGAAGCATGTCTCGGATGATTAAGTTTCTATTTACGAGGTTTGTTTGTTTAATGTCTGGATCTATAGAATTAAATATTTTTGTTAGGATAGTTTTCAATTATACGGGGTGATTTTTTGAAAACGACGAACATTTGCAGCATAATGCGGAGGAGCACCATCTTGCTGAAAAAACAATTCGCGTTCATCGAGGATTTGGTTACCTTCTGCATCAAGCTGGTTTTCCACTTCCTCAGTTATTAGGGGATCGATGATATTTTCTAACATATTTGAATAAATGTCACCAGTCAATGTTTCTCTAAAGAAAATTGGCTCAACAATGTAATCACCTAGTATTCCTGCCCAAACATTAACTTTTTGAGGCTTTTGAGTATGTCCCTCTCTTATAATATGGGGATTTTTATCGCTCCAGTAGCGTACATTGTGTTTGTTCACGTCTCCATTTAAGAAAAAAGCGCATTCATCACTAAAGCAGATGTTCTTTACCAAATTTGGATTTGCAGTAATCATTTGGGTCATAGTTTCGCAAAATTCTAGGCGGCAGTCGCAATCGCCCTCACTAAGCTCTTGCACTATTTGCATTTTAAAAGGGTGAAACTTATGCATCTTTGTGACTTTACGTACCGACGAGTAAGAAAGTCCAGAGGATGCTGCAACTTGACGCAAAGAGCTGGTTGACTCCATGGTAAAATTCCGAATTACCGCAATTTCCGCCACTTCATCATTATCTTATTTGCACGCCTTTTCTTGTTCACTACTGATCCAGTTGTTTCAAATTTTTGCACAAGTTCGCGAACGTATTTATGATCCATATTCTTATCTGAAATTTCATTGAAAATTCTTGCTGTGCCACGAGCGCATTGCTCAGCACCATAAATGTAAATAACTTCTACCCTCTCAGCAATAGAGTACAGAAGTTGAATGAAAATTACTAACGTGACAGTTATAAAATAACGTCAACGGCTTCTTTTATTTTATTTATACGCTTTTTACACCCAGCTGATTGGATGATTATATATTACGAAATCGATCATATTTCGATGTTCAATTAGATAGAAAGTGAACAAATGATACATCACCGTAATCCTAATGAAATAAGCTCTTATTTGAGGTACCACACGATGGGTCATTCCATTTAAAATTTATGGGGTAGGGGGGAGGGGAAGGAGGGAGAGGAGGTACTCGTGAGGGCGCTGATGTCAAAAGTGTAATTCATATGTCAAATTGTTTCCTCCTTGAATTAAAAGTAGAAGTAATTTTGCAAATTTTTGAATACCTTATAGTTTCTGAAATATTTGAGTGGCCTCGTCTGTCGAAAGAATTTGCAATAAAAATTGAGGGCTTTTGTTGATAATCCTCAAAAATCAACGGTCGAAACGACGGCGATGTGAATACCATATTACGTAGCCTCTTTCAGCTGTTGGGGTATTCCGCTACCATATCGACAGTCTTACCATTCGTAAAAATCATTTCGAATGCTCAAAATCAACATTAACCGAACACAAAATTAGTTGATATTTCTTCCAAATATTGTCATTGGAGGTATGTGATGTTTTCCGAAGCCAACTTATCCTTCAAGTTATTATTGTTTGGCTGCGTTCTTGTCTTTAACACTTGCTTTTTACATTTTTTTTGTGATAAATTGAGAACGGAGAGAGATATCAAGATACGATTTTAAGTCAAAGATTGGTTATTTTAAGCTACGAGGGAGCGTTTTTATATTCGCGGAATGGGGGATAAGGGGTGGAAATAAAAAAACCAAATTATTTTTCTTTTTCAATATATTCACCTGCAAGACGGATACATTTTTCACATCTTTCAATTAATTTATTTATACCCTCATAAAAAAATGATTTCTCTTTATCTGCAAAATACGCCGAAACTGCCTCCTTGACTTCATCATCGGCAGTAAATTTTTTACCCCGCAGCTCTTTTTTCATTTTCGGAAACAGGTAATAATCACTTGGGGCCACGTCTGGGCTGTAGGGTGGGTGACTCACAATTTCGAAGCTCACCTTATGCAGGGCAGCTAACGCAACGCGGCTCTTGTGGACGGGCGCGTTGTCGTGCAAAAGCAGCACACCTTTCGTCAATTTTCCCCGTCTTTTCTCTTTAATGGCTTCTTTTAGTCGCTCTAATATTGAAGCGTAATATTCTCCGGTTATAGAAACACCTTTATCTTTATAATCAATCAACAATATTCCTTCCGAGTCCCAAAATACCGTTGCCATGAGTTTCCCAGCTGACTGTGACACTTTACATTTCTTGGGAGGTGCTGTGCCCTTTTTATGGCACTGTATGGAGTCTTGTTTGGACTCAGGTTCATAATGATGAACCCAAGTTTCGTCCCCAGTAACAATTCGACTCAATACACCATCCTTGTCTTCATTACAGAGGTCCAAAAATGCACGCGAACACTCTACGCTGTTGTTTTTTGAGCATGCTCGGCACCCACCTTGCGCTGACCTTAGACATGCCGAGATGATCGTGTAGGATTTTAAAAATTGTTGTATCGGATACTCCAACCATTTCTGCGAGTTGTTTCTTCTTTAGTCGAGCATCTTCGAGTACAATTTTTTCAACTTTTTGGATAAGTGCTGGCGTGGTCACCTCAATGCTCCTGCCCCGCCTCGGGTCGTCTTCAAGGGATTCCCTTCCTTGTTTAAATAAACTATGCCACTTGTACACCATGGTTTTTCCTGGACAAGAGTCGCCGTAAACCAATGACATCTCATTCATTATGGTCGCGACTGATTTTCCTTGCCTGGTAAGGAACTTTATAACGGCACGATATTCGATTTTTTCCATATTTCACTTTTCACTCCTGATTATGTTACTTGGTTGACGATCGCTCAAAGACTAACTGTCTAATAACAATGAAACTTCGTATTTATACTAATTATGAGTTGCTGCACAGGCCACGCCCCCAATGCGCCTAATCACCCCCCTACAACCCGCTCATTCCGCGAATATAAAAACGCTCCCTCGTACTACTGTGTTCCATTTAAATGTAACTAAAGAGAATTATCTGGTATCAAATGAGCTTTCAGCTTATCATATTAAAGTTAAGCTCATTCTGAGATTTCCTGAGATAATAGAAATTTTAGATTTAGAAAATCATTTCCTATAGCTTCTCTTGATCACTTTTACTATCAATATTTTTTCCCGCACAACCTAGCACTAATACTTTCCGAGATACAGCCCCTTACTTCTCCTATTAGCCCACCCTGTACAATAGCATTACACAAAATTTATTCAGTTTACAACTGTGACACAGACACAACGATATTTTAATTGACCAGTTCTAGAATAAACAAGGTAAATTGACGCACATCATATCGCGACAAACATCAATTATACAATATATTATCCACGCATTTAACATTTAATGTGGTGGGTGCTTAGTTGTAGTGCATTTAGAAGGTATAATGAACAACTTCTTGGTACAAATTTGAACTGGTTGAAACAGGACTTGTCTAAATAAGGAGACTTTACGAAAATATTACATTTAAATCTAATTTCGATATCATTTCAATTCTAACCCACTTTTGTTAAAGAATTGGATAGTCGTATCCAGATCTGTATTTTTGTACAAAACGCACAACATCGAAATAACTGGTTACTTCTTACTTAAAGCTTCTGTAGAATTATAGCCAAGGTGAAGACCCTCCTACTCTAACTTTTATTTTTTTGAGAAAGGTATGAAATCTTAAAGTGAAAAAGATAAAATGATTCCGTGATGAAATTAGTACCAGTTTTTAGTGTTAGTAATTATCTAAGTAAATCTTGGTAAATAAAAAAAACTGTCGACAAAATCGCGTAATAGTTACAATTATTAAAGCAATAATATGAGGCCTGCGCAACACTGTAAGTAAAATGAACGTAAGTAGATACAAACAAAGTAACTTACGACTCACTTATCCACTTAAACACCGTCACTAGAAATAGTTAACACAAGCTGGACTATAATTGATTTTGATTTCAATATCCTCGCACACAGGCGGTATGTATGTAACATAACTATGTAAAGTTAACTATCGATATGGAATTTATTAATATCAGAATTGTTAAACAGGTTTCCTTTTACCAAAACAAAAAATGAATTATAGACAAAAAAACGTTAAATCAAACCTAAACTGAGTGTTTCATAGTGGCCACTTTTTTATTTCTCTGTTCAATAGTCTTTATGCTAGAAATGAATACTACATATTAGAAAAAAAAATCAAATTTTGTTGGGGCATTCCACTGGGCTATGGTAGCCCAAGACATTTTTTCTGAATTGTTAGTGTATCTGGTTCAAAAATAGTGGCTATTTATGGTTCAAACCTCATACTGTTTGTTTATGATTATCTATGTTTCTTTACATTGTTTTATAGGCTTTCATCTTTACTAATTTTATTACAATAAAGCTGAGTATAAAACTGCGTGTGGAGTTTTCTTTTTACATAAAACTAATGAAAGATTTTAGTGAAGAAGTGAGTGTTATTTTAAGCATGAACTTGAGATTATTTCAACTTGTAGTAGGTATACTATATTAACAATTTATGAAGTTTGATACTACGAGTACAAAGACCTTTCATGCGTGCAATTTTCAGTTTTCTTTATTTAGTCCCCTCACATTATAACTTAAATATTGAAAAAATAGCAGCACAAACATATAAGAACGAGACACACTGTTTTTTTTCTTTAAGAAGCCTTACGAAAATTGAATTTCTTCCTTTGAAATCTATAAGTAACTTTGTATTAGAAAAAGTACATGAAAGATTCATATTAGGTAAGTAAATAGAGGTTTAATTTGTACATCAGAATCTATTCAACATGATATAGTTTATTTAAAAATGATGGGACAACCTGGTGCTGAGTGATTTAGAAAATTGTAACAGGTGAGCCATCTAACGTTTGGAATTTGGATCAGGTATAAAAAAAAGTATGGTTTAATTAGAAAGATTGAACCTTTACACTTAAGAATGAAACAGAACATTATTAAAATGATGGCCACTGGTGAGCCTATACTACGCCATTCGATCACAGCAATTATCAAGTACTTTATCGATTGTTTGGACTTGAATTACATGAATGGCAACTTTAATTTCGTGTTTCAACACTTCAATTGTCTCTGGATGGTTAGCGTAACATTTAGCTTTACCAGCTCCCCACAAAAAATAGTCCAACGGGTTCAAAACACAGCTCTGAAGCTCCCAATTGATATTAGAATTTCGGCTGATTATTAGATTTTCGAAAACGGTACCTAGAATTTCAACTGTTACGTTGGCTGCGTGGCAAATAGCGTTGTCTTGTTGAAATCAATCATTGTCCATGTCATCCTCTTTAATTTGTGGAAACAAAAATTCGTATTTTCGAAGAAAAATTGACTAATGATACCAACGTACCAAAATCCGCACCAAACAGTCACTACTTTTTGGGTGCATCGGCTTCTCAATGATGACGTTTTTTTCAGAGTTTCTGAGCCTCGAATGTGACAATTTTGATTATTGATATAGCCTTCGATGTGGAAATGGGTCTCTGTTGAAAAGATGATTCTTTCCTTAAAAATGTTCATCTTTGGCCCAGCAATCTCCAGTTCGTTGGGCTAACCGAAAGTGTATCGGGTGGTGGGTGGGGTTTCATGTTTTTGGAATAATTGAAGTAGAAGACTCCCATTTTTTTAGCTGCCTCTTTTTCTCTCCTCATTCGAGTGATGTTGGCTCTTTGGCAATTTCGAATGCCGTTTTCACCCCTTAATATAAAAATCCTAATGCCATTTATATTTTAACTTTACGCGGCACTTTTGCTCCTTTAATCTGCCCAAATTCGGTTATTTGAGCAGATTAAAAAACAGTTTCCAGAATAGATATTACTCCGTATACATAGATTAAATTTGAACTTTTGATTTGAAATTATGGTAATATCATTATATTATGTAGTATAATTTGGCAAAAATTTGTGGTTCAACGAATAATTAGCTACTCGAAAAGAGCTACCTATTGTTTTACTGTAGAGACACCAATTTATTTCGTTCCTAGAAACAGTAAATGTCGTTAAAGATTATATAAAAATCCAAACATTCAGAGCAAAATCAAGTTAATTCATACAATAATTTACAATATTTATTATTTAAATTGAAATTCCTATTTATTCAAATGAATGTCTACTTATATTACAGCCAGGTCTCAAATCCTTAAAGTCAACAATCGCTACGCGTGATTCTTATATTTCCGATATTTGCTTCTAAATGCAGTAAAAAATAATTATACGTTATTCAGTTAAATATTCCAATACGCTTTTTCCATATTCAGTACAAGGTTAAACTGTTTCTTGATTATCATTATGATGCAAATATATTTTATTAAAGCAATTATATTCATGAGAAAGAATAACAGATTATATTACAATTATACGTACGCTATTTCATTTTTTTCGGTTTTTTTTTCTAAATTAAAATATATCTAAACATAATCATGTACTAATTACATCTAGTATATGATTTATAAACATTGTGTAAATAATAATTATTTTTTAGAAATCATATAACTGCATTAAAAAGATTTTGCATGAGGTTGAAGTTTGAAAGCACTGTGTTATTTAACTGGTCGTTCGCGATTAGGACTATCAAGAATATGATTTATCCCCACATTTTTGCCCACACAGTTGTGTAAATAATAATTATATGTTGTTAGAAATCATTTATCAAAAAAATTTTGCAGAGGTTGAAAGTTTGAAAGCAAATGTTATTTAACTGAAAATATGTATTAACAAAGGATTAGGACTATCAATGGCAGGTAGTGATACCCACTGTTGCAGTTGTTAACTAATCATACAGCCGGAAAATGCTAGCAATCACTCGATATTTAGAAATTTAAAATCTTAAAAAATTCAAGATTTGTAAGCCCTCATTCATACTACTGATAGGTGGTAGTGGCGGATGGATCGTACCATCTTTGACAAATTAAATGCGATTTTTTTATCGGGGAATGTTGATTTTGTAAATAAATGCTCTGCTTTAAATGAATTTAATTACTCTAAAGGTATTCATCAAAGCAGTACTCTGTTTTAGAGAAATTAAATTTGCTTCCAAATCTAGCCTTTATTTAGTAAATCGGAATTTCTTGCTGAAAAATTCCATTTGCAAAAAAGACATGCGGCATATGAGTAAATTTAATGTGATGATCCTCTTTATAAAGTAAAAGAAGGATGAAAATATGATTTCTATGAGTTAACAAAGTCAATTGTGTGTTGTATGCTATTGCTGTCTAATGGCAAAATCTACACTGTTCTTTACCCTTGTCTAACTAAAAAAAAAATCGAATTTTCAATTTTTCATTAACTACTGAATGAGGCGGAAATGCCTGTGTTCAAGTTGAATGCAACGAGATGCAAATAAAATTCCGGTATTCAAAAGTCCTCGTTCCAACTACACCCAAATCTTTTATTTGTGGTAGATGCGTTTCTGCGAAAACCGTGCAAAAAATTTATGGTAAATTTGGGGATCTTTAAAAAATCGTTCAAGATGAAAAAATTCTACATGTTTTCAAAAAACCGTGCAAAAAAGTAATAACAAAATCTACATTACATACTAATAAAACAAAAACAATTCATTTTTATTAAATACTGAATAAGGAAATGCTGTGTTCAAGTTGAAGTGCAACGAGATAAAAAAATGTCATATTTCCCAAGTCACTACATATTTGTGGACATAAACTGACAGATTTATGGTCATGGTATTCCCCCAATAGTATTTTGTTGCTGTTTACGTAAGTTTGTTTAAGATAGGATCTAAATTAGAATTAATATATTTTTATTTGCGATTCGTGCAAGAACAAATAAATCGTGTGAAAGAAATCTTTATTCTTGATGGTGAACCGTGTTATTTCAAAATCGTGTAAAAAAAAGACCGTGTAAAAAGAGAGTTGGGTGTATCTCAAAAATTGGAATTTAAAAATTTCGTTATATTTGTTTTGATTTGTTACGATTTTAGGAAAAAAATATAAAAAAAAAATTTACGCAATAGGACTGATCATCGTTTGGCCTTGTTTGACCAGCAAATGTTTCCACAATTCAACTATTTTTTCAGATTTAAATATATAAAATGAGTTCTAACACTTTCAGTATTCAATCAACTATCAAAGTAACTGAAGTTTTCTGGACAATTTGGACAATATTCGACCCGTCTACCGCAGATCTAGAATACATAAAAGGACAATTCTTTACGATCAACATTTAAGAATTATAACTGGTTTATTGCGTGTTTTAAGTTGAATTGTTTCCTTTGCAAAACTATTAGAATTAATGTTAAAATAAAGCTGTTATTTTTTAAAAGTGGGTAATAATTCATCTGTAATTTTAGCTACCGTTAAAGCAAAATAACAGTCTTATATTAAATAGAAAATCCTGTATTTACATTTCCTAATGTAATTCTATTATTTATCTTTTAAATGTTATTAATTTTTTCTATATCTATCTCTTACTGTTTCTCAGCAAATGTCAATTTAATGTTTTATTTGACAGGGTTGACATGGCCGATATTACCTATCAATTCAGTTGAGGAACTGAACTCGAGTGTTCATTAAAAATCGTGATGAATCCCAATTTCTTTTTATTAAAACATTACTTATGTATAATATACTGCCAAAGATACGGTAAAATATAGAGAAACATCCAGCTTAAATATGTAATTTATATATGCTGCATCCACTGCGAAAAATTGGATTGCATCTTTCAAAACAGGAAAACTTTTCATTGAAGAACAACCAGGACCGATCAAAACGACTAATTTTGGTGTTTATCCCCGAAAATATTGACACAGTTCATAACATGATATCATGTCGACTTAGAAATGAAAAAATATCTATAAAATGGAGTCACAAACCCCAAATACAAACGAGCAATAGTGGAAGCATCACGACCAACGTGCGCTCGTTTTGAAAAAGATCTAGATTTTTTTTAACCATATTGTGGCTATAAATGAAATATGGGACAATCCAGAAACAAAACAGCAATCGATGGAGTGGAAACATCATGGTTGTCCAAGACGTAAGAAGTTTCGACTTAAAAAATCCGCTGGAAAAGTGCTTACTTCAGTTTTTTTTAGGATATTCTTGGAATAATTATGATTAATTCAATTTAACGGGTCGATGGCCGCAGTGGTTAGGAGGCTGACTATTGTTGTGAGAGGACGATAGGTGCCGGGGTTCAATTCTCTGGAGGGACGGTGACATTTTTTCAGAGAGTTTAATCCCGGATCGACTTGCCATTCGCTGTTGGGAGCAAAGTGATTAACAGCGCGGCATCATAAAAGGCGATATGATGCTGTCATAAAGCCATTTAAACACAACTTACACACACTAAACTACACCGCAAGAGTTGCAGTGATAGCCAGACAAGTAATACAGCTTACGGAGTCACTGCAACTAAGCACCCACCACACATTAAAAAAAATCTAATGATCTAAAAAAAGCACCATCCTGAAGCAGAAAATTCAGGAAATAAGACCTGGCATGTTAGTGAAAGATGTGTTTGTTTTGCAGGACAATGCTTTCAAGGTAGGACACCAATTTTTGTGTAAGGGAGGCAGGTTAGCAGATCAATAAGAATTTTTTTTTTAAGTGAGAGACGTTACAGAATCGCTGTATTAAGTGTATTAATTTAAGAGGAGTTGATGTTGAATAATAAAATATTTTAAGTGTTAACTTTTAATTGTTTCAACAGTAGGTTAAGAATATATCAATACCCCCTGTATTAAAAAAAAAAAGCTTGCCTCAGGTGTAGGAAACATAACAGTAACATGGCTGTATTGAGTTTGACCTGTCACTTTTAACAGAAGGTTTAGTTCCAAATAATTAAAAAAATTGCTCTCAATAGATCATACATTTCTTCAATAAAAAAATATTAAAAATATATTAGAGCTTTTTATATATAAACCGACAAGGTGGTGTCCAACTCTGTATAACATCAAAATCGAATTAATAATTTCCATATGCAATGTTAGTTGTGTCGTAAAAGATAAACTTTCATCTTAGATCTTTTATTAAAAAAAAAAAACAAAACCAATTAGTCACCAGTTCTATGTGCGTTGGTTTATTGATTTAATCTCCCGTATAATCTGCGTTTGATCGTCGTCTACAATCCAGAATTATTTCAACACGATTTATTTAGGTATTAATACAGTCCTACTTTTTAGGGGACTTTTTGACTTATCTCATCGACGCAATGAATCACACAGTTACGTTTTATAGTTTTACCCTTGAGTGTTACCTACCAATTAAGTACGCGCACATGACTATTATGTACCGATCTCTAAAGAAATATCCTTTTGGAATGGGCGTAATATATTCCAAAATTTAACCTTACCACCGCTAAAACGTTCTATATTTTTTTAGGTATAAAATAAAAAGATATAATACGTGTCTGGTACGGGAAAATTCCTTTTATATCAATCATTCTATTGTACTCGATGTGGTAGTATAAAAGCGTGAGGACTAAAATCGATTACAGCTCGTCTTAATGTTAAAACGGCCTATACATATAAAATTTTACGAGAAAAAGTAATATTAAGCTTACCTGTGTTACTGAGACACAACAAAAGCGGAATTATATAAATCACACCCGACATGTTGAACTTCTGTTGTTACTACTTTTATTAGTTCTAGGTGTATAATACACTCGATTTGTGCAATAGGGAGAACAACAACCGACAAACGACGAAGAAATAACCGAGAGTGTATTGCGAAAGTCTCGTATACCGTATACGAGAGAAGGGGTCAAATTCGAACCTTATTCGTGCCGTTTCGGCCCCTGTTTGGGAGTTGTCGGACCTTATTGTGTTATATTAAAATAAACTACTTTTATAGTAAATACAATTTATTTTCCGATTTCATTGCCTTTTTTAATTTAAATTTTAAAAGAGATTTTTATGAGTCAATAACGTAATTCAAATCAATATTGAATGTCTCATAAACAACTTTAATTGTAAGAAAACTGACGACAAGCAAATTACTTAGAAAACACGAAAGAACACATACCTACCTATTTATTGCACTAATATAACAATATATATAATTTATAAACCAACCAAAACAAATATTTAAAAAGCGGTTCTAGGTAATGCTCAGATAAAAAATTTGAAATGCCAACGAATTTGTCGCTTCGTTGTAAGATCCCATTTTCAACCAGTAATTATTTGTTTATTACCTTAGGTTACATACAGTTATATGCATTATAATAGGTACTTGCAATTGGTCTTATTATGTATATCTATATAAAAAGAGTAAAAAACTAAATTAAAAATATGCATCCGTTATTGAAAAAGCTTCAAAAAACAATTCGTTCTGACTGCCATTTTGTTTACAAACAAAACACTAATAGAGCAAGCACCTTTGACAATCGTTCCCGCGATGGCGCTGTAAGCAAATTGAGATTTCAGATTAAAGACGAAAACAGGATAAATATAGATACGAATACACAGTACATCCAGGAATTTATTATCTATTTTTTTCCAATTTTTTTTATATTTAACGTCTAACAGCGAAAATACAATCTCTATCGGTATTGCCGGAGAAATATGCAACTTTTTATAAATGTGTGACAAAAACTTGCCTGAATGTTGATAATTTTTAATATGTACAGGGCACTGCCATAAATCTGACTTGTCTTGGGTTGGTACCAAAAAAGTAGATATTAATCTTACATTTACAAATTAAATGTATTACAGGATTCCCCACATTAGACTACCAATTTTATCATTTGAATAACATTTTTCTGGATCAAATAAATTAATTGCTCAAATTTAGAAGTAATTCTTTTGGATTTATTACCGACTTAAATTTTCTTCAAGTCGACCACAATTTTCAATTCAATATGCAAAATTGTGCATCAACCGGCAAATCAAATCTTTATCTATTTCTGTGATTTCTTCTTACATGTGTTCTTTTGTTGCGCAGTCGTTGCAGGACGACTTGCAAAGATTTTTGCTTTCAAATATCTCAGAAAAAAATTGGGTGCCTAGAAACCAAGGTAAATTATATAATAATTAGAAATTCTCGCAGAATCCTCATAGAGTTTCTGCCTCTGCGAACTGATGATAGCAATTTCTATCTAATCAATTCTGGAATGAGAAATATTTGTGGCATGATTCTGCACAAAACCGACTGGGGACGAGAATTTTCAGCTCCCCAATATCTAAAGCTCTGTTTATTAACACTATCATCTAAATAATTTTTTTTGTCATTAATTGTATTGATTCTTCATAAAAATTTAAAAATTCTTGACAAAATGTTAACCTCGTATCTTTGTGCCAGTTTCTGAGGTGCCGTTTTTGGTATTTGTAAAGATGAAATTTGAAATCACCATGAAGGATTCTTTTAGATATTCTTAGTGATTGTCGATTAGCAGACCTGGTGTAGAACTGCACCAAATCGAGAACGGGTCGCCTCGACATTTTTACCACACCCCACTGTTCTCCTTTCCCTTAAGCACTTATTCACTTTAAGGGAAGGGGAGAGGTGTGGGGAAAGTATCGAGGCGGCTTGCTGTCGATTCGACACAGTTCTACCCCTGGTAAGACTTCTAGTGGTTCAGATTTTTTAATGCTCTGAACAGAACCATTTTCACGCCAGTGGCCAGTGACGGACCCACGCCAAAACTATTTTATGAATTGGCACATCACCGTTATTATTGTTACCTACCTGTCGTTGAAATCCACGCCGAGCTTCTTGTATTGAATTAGTTCTAATGTAGATTGAAGAATCTATTGAACAAATTATTGTTTGTCACACTGACACGGATTTACGATAACGGAAATTATTTAATTGTATTAAGACAGACGTCCACTTCATCATATGTAATCCAAAAGCCTACCGAACCTAGCCTACTAAAGAAAAAACAATCACATACTAAGTCCGCGAGAGAATATTTCTTGGTCCACGAATTAGGAAGCTTTTCAAAGATGAAAGTTTTGAACGTACCATGAATGATTTACAGCTGGCATCTTTTAAAAATGTTTGCAAAAATTTAGGGTTCTGAATGTTGCTCAAAGTTTATTTTTTGCTAGTTTAAGAAAGATGAGTGATGTATGTACCATCTTTGGCAAATTAAATGCGAATTTTTCAGCGAGGAATTTCCATTTACTAAATGAAGGCTATACTATTGATTAATTGATTTGTCATCTAAATGGAGATTTTTCGCCACTGTGTATTTGGTTGCATAAACGTATATTCACCAATTTATGAATAAAATCTGTAAAGTAACCGCCTACTTCTTGCACATAAGCGAGAATTCAATTTATATACACACACACACCGCAGTTAGACAGTATCTTTATCATATGTAAGTATATTTGTTTCCCGAGCACCGTAAACAAAATGCTGATTTGACTTATAGACGTTAAAAAGCGTTTGTGTATTTATTTTTAAAGGAAAAGGTTGTTTTCATTTTTTTTAATATATATTGGTAGTAATGCCTACAATTTTTGCAAAAGATTGATGAAGAGCAATTTATACCTAAGCGATTCTTTGTGTAATTAGCAATTAAAAATTAAAAATATGATCAAACGTCGGAATATAATTCGTATTTAATAATGATACAGTTGCAAATAGCAGTCAACATTAATTTTTGAATAAATATAAGGGGCCAATAGATAAATAACACAAAAACTTAAGTTAACTCAAATTTTTCTTAATTATTAATAACATAACATCACAAACAGTAATAAACCAGATAAAAAATTTAATTGTTCATCCATACATTCAGTTTGTATGCTTTTGCCTTTTCAACCGAAATTTTATCTGATGCTCTAAGTACATATAGAATATAAACGAATATCAAAATACAGAGGCTGTCGGGAAAGATTTAAAAATATAAAACTTGCGATACCTATAATGTTACCGTTACGATGTTACGCCTGTAGAAATACGAATAACATGAATGGCATTTTTAGAGATTGAAACTAGCGGATATTTCTTGTGATTACCTTCGACAACAATCTAGTTTAAAACTAATTTTAGTATTTTTATTTGAGTATTATTTGGATTTCATGTTCAGGTCTTCAGAACAGTATCCATTTGTATAGTTTGTTTAATATTGTGAATTATATTCTTTATTAATTATTAGGAGTAATTAATTATATTCCTCTTTAATTATTTTTTAAAATAATTAGTGATTGAATAAATTGACATGTATTGATAATAGATTGTATTTCATTCCCAGCTACTACGTTGTTCTAAAAAATGATTAGAGCAACGTTCATCAGTATTGCCGAGTTTCATTAATATCTGTTGAAATTCACGCAAAGGTTTCATGTATAATGATTTGAATTTGGCGCCTTATTTGTAAATTGTTAGTGATCTAGATGTAAGCATGAATTCATGTAGATTGCTATCTTATGAAAATGAAACGCTGGTGTGTATTACTGCGTTGTTTTAATATAAAGAATACGAGCTTTATTAAACAGATTAATTTGTAACACTGCAAGTTACAACAATACCAAATGTTACTTATGTATTGTATATAACAACGGGTCGATGGCCGCAGTGGTTAGGCGGCTGACTATTGTTGTGAGAGGACGATAGGTGCCGGGGTTCAATTCTCTGGAGGGACGGTGACATTTTTTCAGAGAGTTTAATCCCGGATCGACTTGCCATTCGCTGTTGGGAGCAAAGTGATTAACAGCGCGGCATCATAAAAGGCGATATGATGCTGTCACAAAGCCATTGAACACAACATACACACACAAAAACTACACCGCGAGAGTTGCAGTGATAGCCAGACAAGCGATACAGTTTACGGAGTCACTGCAACTAAGCACCCACCACATATTAAAAAAAAAAAAAAAATATATCAATGTAGGTGGGATCCCGTCATGATGGGAGATTATTACTGGTTTCTTATTAGAGGAGGCAACAGTCAACATAAAAAGAAAGAAATAACTCTGTTTATGCAAAACATTGATATGGCAGCAATTTGTACATGATAGTTTTCAACTACTTTGTCAAAGTGCTTAATTCGTATTTCTTTGTAGTGTCATTAATATTACATCACCAAACTTGTATCATCATCATGAACAAGTAGATGCCTACGTATTTTAGCTATGTCGGCTGTAACTACATGCCGAGATTGTCTAAATCTCAGAACGATATCGAACAGGCCATTTATAATAGTTGCTACCTGGAAAAGCATTAAACAACACTCGAAGTTTTGCCCTAACGTTTTCGTTTTTTATGGCTTGATGAGATAAATAATTTACTGGTACATGGTATTATTATCATTGATTAGAGACGTGTGTTATAATTCGCGATATTCCCTCAAAAACATGTATATCTATTGCATTTTAAATTGCGGCGACCATATTAAGCAGACATTTTGAAAGAAATTGGAACCATAAATTAACCATTGTCATGTAACAATCAATACTAAAAGCAGAATCGTTATACGCTGATTTAATAGTTACTTTTACATTTAGATTCGGCACTAGTTGATTAATACCTGTTGCCCACATATTGGACGATGTTTGCTCAAGATTAATCTGTTAATATAGTTGTACTAAAGTTAATCTGTGAGTGGAGCGGAGGCTTTGCGATCAAAGTGTAATAGTGGGTTCTGTTTTTAATTACATTTTTTGGCATTTTTGGCTTTTTAATAAATAATCTGTGGAAAGTTTGAATTTTTTTCCTTTTACGATCAAATTGATATATGTAGATAATTTCAAAAATTCAGCGCAATTATTATATCAGTATGAGAACTATTGCAATTGTTGAGCTTACTAAAGAACGACGGATGTTCGACCTTAACAGGCCCGACTACCATTTGACAGTTGGCGATGTTGCCACAGTTAAATTTTTTCATAATATAATGTTTTTATAATTTAATAAAAAAGTATTTTACAATTGGGCTTCATACACACATGTGTAGATGTATTTTGAATTCTCATAACAAATTTCAGTAAATAAATCTAAAAATTAATTGAGTAATCTCTATTCCCCTATCAAGGTAAACGGGAAAACAGATTGTGAAGTCAATATCGAATATTAATAGACAAAATTGTAAATGTCGATATAAAACATTTGTAGAAATATGTGTATGAAGCCCAATTTTCAAATTATATTAAAATGAAATCGAGCAAACGATTTATAGAATTATTTAGATATGGCATCGCTGTAAAATAATCATCTGGTAGACGACCCTCTTAATGGTTTGATTAGTTCCAATGCCGTGTCGGTGGATGTTAAGTTCGGTGGTCGCAGTGGAAGAGTGACCGTTCTTTTGTAGTGGCAGACAAGAGTTCTGGGTATCGAATCCTGGTAGCGCCGCTATGGTACGTCTCGGTAGAAGGCAAGAACTGCAGTAGTATCTGACAAACACTACATCTGGGAAGCTATTCCATCTGCACTCACCACAGATAAAAAAATATGCAACTCGTCTAGTATTGTTGATTATACAATGTTTAGCATCTAGTTATTAAAAATAAACTGGGTCTCCTCAATCATTCTGTCCTTTTGATGTGGACGACATTTCGATTACCGGGTTACTGAAAAAAAAACGACTTTTATGGAAAAGGACACAATTCTTCAAAATAATTTATTAATATATTGTATTATTATTTACTAATATTACAAATTTGTAGTATATAAATATAAGGCATCTTACAACAAATGAAGTAGAACAAATTTTGAAACAAATAAAAATATAAACTAATGTGATAATTATTGTGAAACAAATCCTGTAACAACCGCTAAATTGATGACATCCATATAGTCATCGTATGATATCTTAAAAACACGTTAAAGATATTAAAAGAACCGCAATAAATGTGAATGTAGCCATGCTATTGCGATAGGCCACATTGCATAGATCTTCATTGCAAATTCTGCAGCGAGTTAGATTGTACATGTATAGATATCCATTGTTGGCCATTGATTGGCAAACAGTGTCTGCGTTTTCCCTCAGCATACACCCTCTAAAAACTTCCGTTGTATTTCGTTGGTAATCTAAAATAAATAATATTATCAGCAAGTATTAGAAAAAAGTATTGCAAGAAAATTCGTAAAATTATTTACAGAACATAAATATTTAATCAGACTTTTATCTACTGATGTTTGTTTTTCTACGTATCTACCTAGATGATCACACTGTTTTATAAATTAAATGTAATAGATTTACAGGTTAGACCTAAAATATGCAAGATATTAATTAGAAACGTAAATACTTTTATAATTGAAGAGGGTTGTAGCTTAGTGATTTCTATAAAAAATTATTGGTTATGGTATGCTTATGGTATGAAAAAATGCAAAAAAATGGAAGCAAAAGAAGTATAACCTTTTCTTTTCACAAGAAATGACGCGGTTTCACATTATGGTCATTACGAAAATAGGTACCAAAAGTAAAAAAAAAGACTAAACAGAAAATACTTTTGATGAAATTTAAAAAGTTGTTATAGATTTTTCTGCCAAGCAAAGTTTGATGTCGCAATTGGAGCAGTGATACCTAGCACGACAGGGTAACTAGTATAAATGAGTACTGCAATTTGCACATTTTACTTCTATGCTATGATTAGGAAGTTCTGCATATTTGGCAAACTTAATTTCAGAAGGAACGTAAACTATACACATTTGTTCACCTCAGAGCGGGCCATGGAAAGTTACACTAGACGCATAGAATGCAGTGCGATGTGGCAACGCGTAGGCATGCGCCACGCAAGATCGCTCGTCGATCACGACATCACCGACCATACTCTTGCTCGATTTAAATTCAACTGAATTGTGTATGCATGAGTGTCGACGCCAGACGGAAGCTACAACGCGAAGGGGGAATACGCTGTTGCAATTCACACTGCTATGGCCCGCTCTGAGGTGAACTAATGTGTATGATATCTTTTTGTCTCTGATGTCTGGACATCATTCGGATAATGAAAATTGTTTGAAAATAATGCAGGTTACAGGTAAATTCGTCTATCTAGTATGGTAATGAAATCTGCAGTAAGCATAATCAGAGATGTTCAGGCTCTCTTGGTGTCAAATGAAGTAAAGAGGTTTCATAGCAAAGTTTGCATCGTCAGTTCATTCAAGTATTTTTAGTGGAATTATTATCATCACTAACATTTTCTGTTGATAATATTTTCTACAAAATGGAGGTCGCCAAATTGCTCTACATTATCTACAGATGGAGGTTCTGAGCTAAACGACGTCACAGCTGCGAGAACTTCATCTAAAAGAGTTGGTTTGGTTCATAAATGAATCTAGAATTCTATTAACTTTTGCAACACTAGTCTAGTAGTCCTTTTTAGAACCCACGTTTCCTAGCCTATAGCATAACATTCGTTTTTGGTTTTGACAGGATAGTTACTGAAAATGAAACGTGTGCCTGTGAATGCAATACCATACGAAAGGGTGAGAGCCTGCAAAGGAATTCAAGGTCAATAAGTCAAAGAAATCATTTGTCACAATGCAGACCAATATGTAATAACTTTGCTTCGTTTAAGATAGTTGCAAAAAAGCAGAGCAAAGTTTTTCAAAAGAGTGTTGATTATTATTATAGGGAGCATGTTTCAAAGAATTTAATCATCCACTTTACTGGTTAGATTTGGCGAAAGTTAGAAAGAAACGACGAAGAGCTCAAGTTTAAAGGAAATAGAAAAACTTATTTCGAAATCTAATCTATATTACCTGCCCATATCGAAAATATATTAACGCACAACATATTTTTAAATAGAGAGGTTTCAATTAATCAAATTCTTCACTTGCAATAAATTTATGAAAAAATAAAACAATATTACTTACGAAACTGACGATATTCCACGCATCTAATCATGCTAGCTCTCGTATCCGTTTCATCAGCATAATAAGTTTGCTGGTTAGACTGTGTATCCACAGAGCGTCCTTCATTCATGCATCTTCCTATAAATTGACTGGTAGACGATGTTATATTAAAACAACTTCCGCTATTGATCTCGTTGCAAGAATAACAAGTTAGAGCATATGCTAAAAATAGATTTAGAGCAAGATAAAATGTTTTTATCCTTAAAGGAAATTACTTACCTCGCCAAATTATGGAAAGCGCAATACATAACACAAATGTGTGCTTCATTTTTTGTTTTAGCTGAGACTGACCGCAATAATAACTTAGAGTATACTACGTGTAAGTCCTAATGTTTTTCCTTAAGATCTCATTATCTTACGTATCTGTATTGATACGACAAAGGGATATTATAATTTTTTTAATGATTTAAAACAAACAAACCTCACCTTAAAACAAACGATCCAATAACGAAATATTCAATGTTAGTGATGACGAGCGGTTACGTTTATTCAGTGATACATAGAGTAAATTTTTTTAAGTACATTTCCATAATTGTCAGATATGTTTTAGAAATTATGAATCAGTAAAAATGTATTCATAATTGTTGATTGTTTAATACTAAACCACGCGACTTGCGACTACACTTGCATCATTATAAGAGAGAGATTATTTGTTGTTATTGATTATACCAAATTGTATAACTTACAATTTTAATCCACAAGGATTTAACGATGCTCTATCAAAAACGCTAATTCTCTTATTATAATCAAGGACCATGCTACATTTTTAAAACTTGATCTTCTGAGCATAATGAATTAAAATTGAAAAATCCGTGTTGTAAGGTAAAGTATAAAATATAGAATAAAAATAATCCTCTATTTCCTTACAATTTTTTTTAATTTACTCCAGATACATGTTTTGGCAATTAGCCATCATCACTCTAGAATCTACAAAATACATTTATAAAATAAGTTTGACTAAATAATTATGATTAAAGTACTTACAAGAAACAATATGTAGAACATGTTTTTAAATGTCTAGAAGACGTTTTTAAAGAATATAAAATCACAAATTTGAACAGAAATATAATTAAAAATTAAATATTTTAAATGTCGTAAGGACGTGTTTGATTTTTATAATGTGACATTTAGAGACGAGAAAAACAATTAATATTCAAAAGATTAAGGCAGATTAAAGTTGGAGTTTAAATTAATATAGAATTGTGGAGACATTTAAAAACATGTTCAACATGTTGATTCTTAACTGACTGTAACTACTTTAATCACAATTATTTAGTCTAACTTATTTTATAAATGTACTTTGTAGATTCTAGATTGATGACTAATTCCTGAAAGATGTATCTGGAGTAAATTAAAAAAAAAATTGTAAGGAAATAGAGGATTATTTTTTTACACCTGGTAATTTGGAAGAGTAAATTTGTCGCTGGGTCCCAATTAAGTCTCAACGATGCGCAGAGCATCGACAGGATCGTTCAACAAAAACTATCGAACCTCATGCAACTTATCTCTAAGTCCATTGGTGTTTTTATTGGAATTTCTCAGAGTACATTGTTAAGAAGCTTGTCGGATAGGAGCTGGTACGTGCGATGTGGTGATGCTTCAATAAAAAATTTAATTATACTGTTAAAACCCGCTTCAGAGGACGGAAAAAAATGCGGGCCTTGGTGAAATTGTAGTCCCTTCGCCTAATCTTATTAAAGACCCTGAACCAGACCGCTTTGTGGCGAAGGATTATTATAGCTGCACTTTTATGGATTTCCTCAAAGCGGCTGATGACGATATGGCTGGTAGACTCCTGAGAGGAGTTTACGCACTCTACAGCATTAATAGAGTCAAGATTGCCATTTCTGGCTTAAGGCGATGATCCCTTTCGTTTAGGTGTTGCAGCAGTGATACTACGATTAGTCGCCTCAGTAGGAGCAGAACAGGCCCAAAACGGTGCCGCATGGACGAGTGTATTCTCTACAGTTTGATACGGAGACGTCGTCTGTCACTTCCTGCTTGATTGTTCTTCGGATTTGTCCAGGATGGCTTTTGTAAAAGATATTGTAAAACAGGTCGAACGAGCATCGACATCACAAGGTGATACATTACGTAATCCAGGCTGCAAAGATCAAATTGCGCCCAGAACGTCTTTTCTGACCACTTTTCAAGCAAGGCTTTCAGCGCAAGAATATGTTGCTTGATTTCAGCGTTGCTCACTTTGCTGTAATCCACAGGCGATTTCGTGTGATTGGCTGTAGGAGTTGGAGTATCAGTCATTTCCTCGTTGCTATTACCGTCGATATCAGATAGGTATGTTATAAGCATCGTTCTACTCCTGAGAATCGATCAACGGTGCCTTGGCATAGTTATGGTCTACCAGAATGCCATATAGATGGAGCGTATACAACGCGTATAACAAGCCGAATAAGCTCTTTCAGCTTATGTACCCCCAACGCATGAGCCATTAGATCCGCTTCTTACCATCAGCGTGCCAACCATAGCTGAGTGCTGCAACGTTATACTTTTACCCAACCTCTCTGACTTCAGCGCAACTGCCACGACCTGTAGGTACAATTTGGAATATGGCAGGAATCAAGACAAGACATTGGAATACGGCAGGAATCAGGGCAAGACAATAAAACATATGGAGACTCTTTAAGAAGTTAAAATGATTGTAAAGAGAGATGAGTACAGAGACCTCTGAAAGACTAAATAAACAGCACCAATGGAAGTAAGAATGGTTATAAAAAATAACTTCGGCTAGCGCAGATTTACATTCAACGGAGAGCCCTGCTTGCGGGGTGACCCTTATGCTCACCTAAGCCGCAAGGGTCGGCTCTCAAGATTCTCGACTGTCTGTGCAAGACAAAGAAAAGAGATCTCTATTTACATATATTCTGAGTTCTATCGATCGAATTTAATAGATTAAACAATTGAGAGATTATATGAGCTGCTTAATTAGCAGAGGATCTGAGTGTAGAAAAGTTAGTTATTCCAAATGAAAATTGGGAAACAGCCTAAAAATAATTAATTCCGCCGAGTTAAAAGCCTAAAAGCAAGGCGTCGGGACGTCAGCGTCGCAGCGTGAAGAAACACGACCAGATGCCTGGAGCGGTCGTCAGAAAGGTTAGATGTAGAAACACAGAGGCTTTTATCTACTAATTGCCGCTTTAGGTAGTTAATTAGGCTGGCGGGCCAAAACAAGATTTTTCCAATTACACTGCTGTAAAAGTAATTTCGAGACTGCTTGTGCCAAATCGAACAAATCTATTTATACAGGGTGTCCCAAAAACATACCGACAAACTTTGACGGCGGTAGAGGGCATCGAAAGAAAGATTTTTTGTTTAATAAACATTTGTCCGCAAGTGAGTCGTTTTAATATGAACCGTTCCGCAAGCAAGTTCTAACCAAAATTGTGTTTTATTTAACGGTACACACTGTATACTTTCATCGTGAATCTTCGTTTGCCGGACGAAGCAACAGTACCAGTGTGCTAAATAAACATAGTTCGATGCCCGTATTATGTTTATGCCAAGAAGCAATTCGTTATTCAAAAATGCGACTTGTTCAAATTTTTAAACATATTCCTTTTTTTAAACTAAAACAACTCATTTGCGGACGTATGATTATTAAACAAAAATATTTGTTTTGATGTCCTCTATCACCCTTTAAAATTTGTCGGTGTATTTTTCTTTTTTACAATTAATTAAATGTCATACACTATAAATAAAATGAAACACTGATTTTATTCAAAATTTATTACAAAATTTGTCGTAATTATAAAGTGAAAAACATTTTAAAAAATTCTGGCTTAATATCTTATAAACAGAAATTGGAATCATCAATCGTATAATAGCTGTTATTTAACTAGAACATGTATTATTTTAATATTACCTCGTTATTATTTTTTCATTTAGGCAATATTTAACTCTTCTTATTATTAAGACAAAAAACATATAATTTATTAACAGCTTTTAGCCAATAATGTTGCAATGAAGATCATCAATATTGATGCGTAGATACTTCAGCTGAATTACAATTATCGCCGTCGTTGCAAACATCACAGCTTGCTATAGTGCTTACATTGCTCGTGGCGGTTAATCCTGCTGTTGATTCAATTCTAATAAAGTCGCATACATCTGCAACGTTGTCCGGATGCTGATGGCAAGATCTGACGATTCCTGAGCTGCCATCTGAAAAAATAATAGGTTTATATATTTAAAGTCATCTTAAAATATTTGAAAACAATTGTTTAATATTCTTACTACTCGTCGAAAGTCGATAACTATAAAAAAATTATGAGTTTCTTATTTTTGTCAAACGTGCCTTATTTAATTATGATTAATTCAATTTAACGGGTCGATGGCCGCAGTGGTTAGGAGGCTGACTATTGTTGTGAGAGGACGATAGGTGCCGGGGTTCAATTCTCTGGAGGGACGGTGACATTTTTCAGAGAGTTTAATCCCGGATCGACTTGCCATTCGCTGTTGGGAGCAAAGTGATTAACAGCGCGGCATCATAAAAGGCGATATGATGCTGTCATAAAGCCATTTAAACACAACTTACACACACTAAACTACACCGCAAGAGTTGCAGTGATAGCCAGACAAGTAATACAGCTTACGGAGTCACTGCAACTAAGCACCCACCACACATTAAAAAAATCTAATGATCTAAAAAAGCACCATCCTGAAGCAGAAAATTCAGGAAATAAGACCTGGCATGTTAGTGAAAGATGTGTTTGTTTTGCAGGACAATGCTTTCAAGGTAGGACACCAATTTTTGTGTAAGGGAGGCAGGTTAGCAGATCAATAAGAATTTTTTTTTTTAAGTGAGAGACGTTACAGAATCGCTGTATTAAGTGTATTAATTTAAGAGGAGTTGATGTTGAATAATAAAATATTTTAAGTGTTAACTTTTAATTGTTTCAACAGTAGGTTAAGAATATATCAATACCCCCTGTATTAAAAAAAAAAGCTTGCCTCAGGTGTAGGAAACATAACAGTAACATGGCTGTATTGAGTTTGACCTGTCACTTTTAACAGAAGGTTTAGTTCCAAATAATTAAAAAAAATTGCTCTCAATAGATCATACATTTCTTCAATAAAAAAAATATTAAAAATATATTAGAGCTTTTTATATATAAACCGACAAGGTGGTGTCCAACTCTGTATAACATCAAAATCGAATTAATAATTTCCATATGCAATGTTAGTTGTGTCGTAAAAGATAAACTTTCATCTTAGATCTTTTATTAAAAAAAAAACAAAACCAATTAGTCACCAGTTCTATGTGCGTTGGTTTATTGATTTAATCTCCCGTATAATCTGCGTTTGATCGTCGTCTACAATCCAGAATTATTTCAACACGATTTATTTAGGTATTAATACAGTCCTACTTTTTAGGGGACTTTTTGACTTATCTCATCGACGCAATGAATCACACAGTTACGTTTTATAGTTTTACCCTTGAGTGTTACCTACCAATTAAGTACGCGCACATGACTATTATGTACCGATCTCTAAAGAAATATCCTTTTGGAATGGGCGTAATATATTCCAAAATTTAACCTTACCACCGCTAAAACGTTCTATATTTTTTTAGGTATAAAATAAAAAGATATAATACGTGTCTGGTACGGGAAAATTCCTTTTATATCAATCATTCTATTGTACTCGATGTGGTAGTATAAAAGCGTGAGGACTAAAATCGATTACAGCTCGTCTTAATGTTAAAACGGCCTATACATATAAAATTTTACGAGAAAAAGTAATATTAAGCTTACCTGTGTTACTGAGACACAACAAAAGCGGAATTATATAAATCACACCCGACATGTTGAACTTCTGTTATGTACTTTTATTAGTTCTAGGTGTATAATACACTCGATTTGTGCAATAGGGAGAACAACAACCGACAAACGACGAAGAAATAACCGAGAGTGTATTGCGAAAGTCTCGTATACCGTATACGAGAGAAGGGGTCAAATTCGAACCTTATTCGTGCCGTTTCGGCCCCTGTTTGGGAGTTGTCGGACCTTATTGTGTTATATTAAAATAAACTACTTTTATAGTAAATACAATTTATTTTCCGATTTCATTGCCTTTTTTAATTTAAATTTTAAAAGAGATTTTTATGAGTCAATAACGTAATTCAAATCAATATTGAATGTCTCATAAACAACTTTAATTGTAAGAAAACTGACGACAAGCAAATTACTTAGAAAACACGAAAGAACACATACCTACCTATTTATTGCACTAATATAACAATATATATAATTTATAAACCAACCAAAACAAATATTTAAAAAGCGGTTCTAGGTAATGCTCAGATAAAAAATTTGAAATGCCAACGAATTTGTCGCTTCGTTGTAAGATCCCATTTTCAACCAGTAATTATTTGTTTATTACCTTAGGTTACATACAGTTATATGCATTATAATAGGTACTTGCAATTGGTCTTATTATGTATATCTATATAAAAAGAGTAAAAAACTAAATTAAAAATATGCATCCGTTATTGAAAAAGCTTCAAAAAACAATTCGTTCTGACTGCCATTTTGTTTACAAACAAAACACTAATAGAGCAAGCACCTTTGACAATCGTTCCCGCGATGGCGCTGTAAGCAAATTGAGATTTCAGATTAAAGACGAAAACAGGATAAATATAGATACGAATACACAGTACATCCAGGAATTTATTATCTATTTTTTTCCAATTTTTTTTTTATATTTAACGTCTAACAGCGAAAATACAATCTCTATCGGTATTGCCGGAGAAATATGCAACTTTTTATAAATGTGTGACAAAAACTTGCCTGAATGTTGATAATTTTTAATATGTACAGGGCACTGCCATAAATCTGACTTGTCTTGGGTTGGTACCAAAAAAGTAGATATTAATCTTACATTTACAAATTAAATGTATTACAGGATTCCCACATTAGACTACCAATTTTATCATTTGAATAACATTTTTCTGGATCAAATAAATTAATTGCTCAAATTTAGAAGTAATTCTTTTGGATTTATTACCGACTTAAATTTTCTTCAAGTCGACCACAATTTTCAATTCAATATGCAAAATTGTGCATCAACCGGCAAATCAAATCTTTATCTATTTCTGTGATTTCTTCTTACATGTGTTCTTTTGTTGCGCAGTCGTTGCAGGACGACTTGCAAAGATTTTTGCTTTCAAATATCTCAGAAAAAAATTGGGTGCCTAGAAACCAAGGTAAATTATATAATAATTAGAAATTCTCGCAGAATCCTCATAGAGTTTCTGCCTCTGCGAACTGATGATAGCAATTTCTATCTAATCAATTCTGGAATGAGAAATATTTGTGGCATGATTCTGCACAAAACCGACTGGGGACGAGAATTTTCAGCTCCCCAATATCTAAAGCTCTGTTTATTAACACTATCATCTAAATAATTTTTTTTGTCATTAATTGTATTGATTCTTCATAAAAATTTAAAAATTCTTGACAAAATGTTAACCTCGTATCTTTGTGCCAGTTTCTGAGGTGCCGTTTTTGGTATTTGTAAAGATGAAATTTGAAATCACCATGAAGGATTCTTTTAGATATTCTTAGTGATTGTCGATTAGCAGACCTGGTGTAGAACTGCACCAAATCGAGAACGGGTCGCCTCGACATTTTTACCACACCCCACTGTTCTCCTTTCCCTTAAGCACTTATTCACTTTAAGGGAAGGGGAGAAACGGGTGTGGGGAAAGTATCGAGGCGGCTTGCTGTCGATTCGACACAGTTCTACCCCTGGTAAGACTTCTAGTGGTTCAGATTTTTTAATGCTCTGAACAGAACCATTTTCACGCCAGTGGCCAGTGACGGACCCACGCCAAAACTATTTTATGAATTGGCACATCACCGTTATTATTGTTACCTACCTGTCGTTGAAATCCACGCCGAGCTTCTTGTATTGAATTAGTTCTAATGTAGATTGAAGAATCTATTGAACAAATTATTGTTTGTCACACTGACACGGATTTACGATAACGGAAATTATTTAATTGTATTAAGACAGACGTCCACTTCATCATATGTAATCCAAAAGCCTACCGAACCTAGCCTACTAAAGAAAAAACAATCACATACTAAGTCCGCGAGAGAATATTTCTTGGTCCACGAATTAGGAAGCTTTTCAAAGATGAAAGTTTTGAACGTACCATGAATGATTTACAGCTGGCATCTTTTAAAAATGTTTGCAAAAATTTAGGGTTCTGAATGTTGCTCAAAGTTTATTTTTGCTAGTTTAAGAAAGATGAGTGATGTATGTACCATCTTTGGCAAATTAAATGCGAATTTTTCAGCGAGGAATTTCCATTTACTAAATGAAGGCTATACTATTGATTAATTGATTTGTCATCTAAATGGAGATTTTTCGCCACTGTGTATTTGGTTGCATAAACGTATATTCACCAATTTATGAATAAAATCTGTAAAGTAACCGCCTACTTCTTGCACATAAGCGAGAATTCAATTTATATACACACACACACCGCAGTTAGACAGTATCTTTATCATATGTAAGTATATTTGTTTCCCGAGCACCGTAAACAAAATGCTGATTTGACTTATAGACGTTAAAAAGCGTTTGTGTATTTATTTTTAAAGGAAAAGGTTGTTTTCATTTTTTTTTAATATATATTGGTAGTAATGCCTACAATTTTTGCAAAAGATTGATGAAGAGCAATTTATACCTAAGCGATTCTTTGTGTAATTAGCAATTAAAAATTAAAAATATGATCAAACGTCGGAATATAATTCGTATTTAATAATGATACAGTTGCAAATAGCAGTCAACATTAATTTTTGAATAAATATAAGGGGCCAATAGATAAATAACACAAAAACTTAAGTTAACTCAAATTTTTCTTAATTATTAATAACATAACATCACAAACAGTAATAAACCAGATAAAAAATTTAATTGTTCATCCATACATTCAGTTTGTATGCTTTTGCCTTTTCAACCGAAATTTTATCTGATGCTCTAAGTACATATAGAATATAAACGAATATCAAAATACAGAGGCTGTCGGGAAAGATTTAAAAATATAAAACTTGCGATACCTATAATGTTACCGTTACGATGTTACGCCTGTAGAAATACGAATAACATGAATGGCATTTTTAGAGATTGAAACTAGCGGATATTTCTTGTGATTACCTTCGACAACAATCTAGTTTAAAACTAATTTTAGTATTTTTATTTGAGTATTATTTGGATTTCATGTTCAGGTCTTCAGAACAGTATCCATTTGTATAGTTTGTTTAATATTGTGAATTATATTCTTTATTAATTATTAGGAGTAATTAATTATATTCCTCTTTAATTATTTTTTAAAATAATTAGTGATTGAATAAATTGACATGTATTGATAATAGATTGTATTTCATTCCCAGCTACTACGTTGTTCTAAAAAATGATTAGAGCAACGTTCATCAGTATTGCCGAGTTTCATTAATATCTGTTGAAATTCACGCAAAGGTTTCATGTATAATGATTTGAATTTGGCGCCTTATTTGTAAATTGTTAGTGATCTAGATGTAAGCATGAATTCATGTAGATTGCTATCTTATGAAAATGAAACGCTGGTGTGTATTACTGCGTTGTTTTAATATAAAGAATACGAGCTTTATTAAACAGATTAATTTGTAACACTGCAAGTTACAACAATACCAAATGTTACTTATGTATTGTATATAACAACGGGTCGATGGCCGCAGTGGTTAGGCGGCTGACTATTGTTGTGAGAGGACGATAGGTGCCGGGGTTCAATTCTCTGGAGGGACGGTGACATTTTTTCAGAGAGTTTAATCCCGGATCGACTTGCCATTCGCTGTTGGGAGCAAAGTGATTAACAGCGCGGCATCATAAAAGGCGATATGATGCTGTCACAAAGCCATTGAACACAACATACACACACAAAAACTACACCGCGAGAGTTGCAGTGATAGCCAGACAAGCGATACAGTTTACGGAGTCACTGCAACTAAGCACCCACCACATATTAAAAAAAAAAAAAATATATCAATGTAGGTGGGATCCCGTCATGATGGGAGATTATTACTGGTTTCTTATTAGAGGAGGCAACAGTCAACATAAAAGAAAGAAATAACTCTGTTTATGCAAAACATTGATATGGCAGCAATTTGTACATGATAGTTTTCAACTACTTTGTCAAAGTGCTTAATTCGTATTTCTTTGTAGTGTCATTAATATTACATCACCAAACTTGTATCATCATCATGAACAAGTAGATGCCTACGTATTTTAGCTATGTCGGCTGTAACTACATGCCGAGATTGTCTAAATCTCAGAACGATATCGAACAGGCCATTTATAATAGTTGCTACCTGGAAAAGCATTAAACAACACTCGAAGTTTTGCCCTAACGTTTTCGTTTTTTATGGCTTGATGAGATAAATAATTTACTGGTACATGGTATTATTATCATTGATTAGAGACGTGTGTTATAATTCGCGATATTCCCTCAAAAACATGTATATCTATTGCATTTTAAATTGCGGCGACCATATTAAGCAGACATTTTGAAAGAAATTGGAACCATAAATTAACCATTGTCATGTAACAATCAATACTAAAAGCAGAATCGTTATACGCTGATTTAATAGTTACTTTTACATTTAGATTCGGCACTAGTTGATTAATACCTGTTGCCCACATATTGGACGATGTTTGCTCAAGATTAATCTGTTAATATAGTTGTACTAAAGTTAATCTGTGAGTGGAGCGGAGGCTTTGCGATCAAAGTGTAATAGTGGGTTCTGTTTTTAATTACATTTTTTGGCATTTTTGGCTTTTTAATAAATAATCTGTGGAAAGTTTGAATTTTTTTTCCTTTTACGATCAAATTGATATATGTAGATAATTTCAAAAATTCAGCGCAATTATTATATCAGTATGAGAACTATTGCAATTGTTGAGCTTACTAAAGAACGACGGATGTTCGACCTTAACAGGCCCGACTACCATTTGACAGTTGGCGATGTTGCCACAGTTAAATTTTTTCATAATATAATGTTTTTATAATTTAATAAAAAAGTATTTTACAATTGGGCTTCATACACACATGTGTAGATGTATTTTGAATTCTCATAACAAATTTCAGTAAATAAATCTAAAAATTAATTGAGTAATCTCTATTCCCCTATCAAGGTAAACGGGAAAACAGATTGTGAAGTCAATATCGAATATTAATAGACAAAATTGTAAATGTCGATATAAAACATTTGTAGAAATATGTGTATGAAGCCCAATTTTCAAATTATATTAAAATGAAATCGAGCAAACGATTTATAGAATTATTTAGATATGGCATCGCTGTAAAATAATCATCTGGTAGACGACCCTCTTAATGGTTTGATTAGTTCCAATGCCGTGTCGGTGGATGTTAAGTTCGGTGGTCGCAGTGGAAGAGTGACCGTTCTTTTGTAGTGGCAGACAAGAGTTCTGGGTATCGAATCCTGGTAGCGCCGCTATGGTACGTCTCGGTAGAAGGCAAGAACTGCAGTAGTATCTGACAAACACTACATCTGGGAAGCTATTCCATCTGCACTCACCACAGATAAAAAAATATGCAACTCGTCTAGTATTGTTGATTATACAATGTTTAGCATCTAGTTATTAAAAATAAACTGGGTCTCCTCAATCATTCTGTCCTTTTGATGTGGACGACATTTCGATTACCGGGTTACTGAAAAAAAAACGACTTTTATGGAAAAGGACACAATTCTTCAAAATAATTTATTAATATATTGTATTATTATTTACTAATATTACAAATTTGTAGTATATAAATATAAGGCATCTTACAACAAATGAAGTAGAACAAATTTTGAAACAAATAAAAATATAAACTAATGTGATAATTATTGTGAAACAAATCCTGTAACAACCGCTAAATTGATGACATCCATATAGTCATCGTATGATATCTTAAAAACACGTTAAAGATATTAAAAGAACCGCAATAAATGTGAATGTAGCCATGCTATTGCGATAGGCCACATTGCATAGATCTTCATTGCAAATTCTGCAGCGAGTTAGATTGTACATGTATAGATATCCATTGTTGGCCATTGATTGGCAAACAGTGTCTGCGTTTTCCCTCAGCATACACCCTCTAAAAACTTCCGTTGTATTTCGTTGGTAATCTAAAATAAATAATATTATCAGCAAGTATTAGAAAAAAGTATTGCAAGAAAATTCGTAAAATTATTTACAGAACATAAATATTTAATCAGACTTTTATCTACTGATGTTTGTTTTTCTACGTATCTACCTAGATGATCACACTGTTTTATAAATTAAATGTAATAGATTTACAGGTTAGACCTAAAATATGCAAGATATTAATTAGAAACGTAAATACTTTTATAATTGAAGAGGGTTGTAGCTTAGTGATTTCTATAAAAAATTATTGGTTATGGTATGCTTATGGTATGAAAAAATGCAAAAAAATGGAAGCAAAAGAAGTATAACCTTTTCTTTTCACAAGAAATGACGCGGTTTCACATTATGGTCATTACGAAAATAGGTACCAAAAGTAAAAAAAAAGACTAAACAGAAAATACTTTTGATGAAATTTAAAAAGTTGTTATAGATTTTTCTGCCAAGCAAAGTTTGATGTCGCAATTGGAGCAGTGATACCTAGCACGACAGGGTAACTAGTATAAATGAGTACTGCAATTTGCACATTTTACTTCTATGCTATGATTAGGAAGTTCTGCATATTTGGCAAACTTAATTTCAGAAGGAACGTAAACTATACACATTTGTTCACCTCAGAGCGGGCCATGGAAAGTTACACTAGACGCATAGAATGCAGTGCGATGTGGCAACGCGTAGGCATGCGCCACGCAAGATCGCTCGTCGATCACGACATCACCGACCATACTCTTGCTCGATTTAAATTCAACTGAATTGTGTATGCATGAGTGTCGACGCCAGACGGAAGCTACAACGCGAAGGGGGAATACGCTGTTGCAATTCACACTGCTATGGCCCGCTCTGAGGTGAACTAATGTGTATGATATCTTTTTGTCTCTGATGTCTGGACATCATTCGGATAATGAAAATTGTTTGAAAATAATGCAGGTTACAGGTAAATTCGTCTATCTAGTATGGTAATGAAATCTGCAGTAAGCATAATCAGAGATGTTCAGGCTCTCTTGGTGTCAAATGAAGTAAAGAGGTTTCATAGCAAAGTTTGCATCGTCAGTTCATTCAAGTATTTTTAGTGGAATTATTATCATCACTAACATTTTCTGTTGATAATATTTTCTACAAAATGGAGGTCGCCAAATTGCTCTACATTATCTACAGATGGAGGTTCTGAGCTAAACGACGTCACAGCTGCGAGAACTTCATCTAAAAGAGTTGGTTTGGTTCATAAATGAATCTAGAATTCTATTAACTTTTGCAACACTAGTCTAGTAGTCCTTTTTAGAACCACACGTTTTCCTAGCCTATAGCATAACATTCGTTTTTTGGTTTTGACAGGATAGTTACTGAAAATGAAACGTGTGCCTGTGAATGCAATACCATACGAAAGGGTGAGAGCCTGCAAAGGAATTCAAGGTCAATAAGTCAAAGAAATCATTTGTCACAATGCAGACCAATATGTAATAACTTTGCTTCGTTTAAGATAGTTGCAAAAAAGCAGAGCAAAGTTTTTCAAAAGAGTGTTGATTATTATTATAGGGAGCATGTTTCAAAGAATTTAATCATCCACTTTACTGGTTAGATTTGGCGAAAGTTAGAAAGAAACGACGAAGAGCTCAAGTTTAAAGGAAATAGAAAAACTTATTTCGAAATCTAATCTATATTACCTGCCCATATCGAAAATATATTAACGCACAACATATTTTTAAATAGAGAGGTTTCAATTAATCAAATTCTTCACTTGCAATAAATTTATGAAAAAATAAAACAATATTACTTACGAAACTGACGATATTCCACGCATCTAATCATGCTAGCTCTCGTATCCGTTTCATCAGCATAATAAGTTTGCTGGTTAGACTGTGTATCCACAGAGCGTCCTTCATTCATGCATCTTCCTATAAATTGACTGGTAGACGATGTTATATTAAAACAACTTCCGCTATTGATCTCGTTGCAAGAATAACAAGTTAGAGCATATGCTAAAAATAGATTTAGAGCAAGATAAAATGTTTTTATCCTTAAAGGAAATTACTTACCTCGCCAAATTATGGAAAGCGCAATACATAACACAAATGTGTGCTTCATTTTTTGTTTTAGCTGAGACTGACCGCAATAATAACTTAGAGTATACTACGTGTAAGTCCTAATGTTTTTTCCTTAAGATCTCATTATCTTACGTATCTGTATTGATACGACAAAGGGATATTATAATTTTTTTAATGATTTAAAACAAACAAACCTCACCTTAAAACAAACGATCCAATAACGAAATATTCAATGTTAGTGATGACGAGCGGTTACGTTTATTCAGTGATACATAGAGTAAATTTTTTTAAGTACATTTCCATAATTGTCAGATATGTTTTAGAAATTATGAATCAGTAAAAATGTATTCATAATTGTTGATTGTTTAATACTAAACCACGCGACTTGCGACTACACTTGCATCATTATAAGAGAGAGATTATTTGTTGTTATTGATTATACCAAATTGTATAACTTACAATTTTAATCCACAAGGATTTAACGATGCTCTATCAAAAACGCTAATTCTCTTATTATAATCAAGGACCATGCTACATTTTAAAACTTGATCTTCTGAGCATAATGAATTAAAATTGAAAAATCCGTGTTGTAAGGTAAAGTATAAAATATAGAATAAAAATAATCCTCTATTTCCTTACAATTTTTTTTTAATTTACTCCAGATACATGTTTTGGCAATTAGCCATCATCACTCTAGAATCTACAAAATACATTTATAAAATAAGTTTGACTAAATAATTATGATTAAAGTACTTACAAGAAACAATATGTAGAACATGTTTTTAAATGTCTAGAAGACGTTTTTAAAGAATATAAAATCACAAATTTGAACAGAAATATAATTAAAAATTAAATATTTTAAATGTCGTAAGGACGTGTTTGATTTTTATAATGTGACATTTAGAGACGAGAAAAACAATTAATATTCAAAAGATTAAGGCAGATTAAAGTTGGAGTTTAAATTAATATAGAATTGTGGAGACATTTAAAAACATGTTCAACATGTTGATTCTTAACTGACTGTAACTACTTTAATCACAATTATTTAGTCTAACTTATTTTATAAATGTACTTTGTAGATTCTAGATTGATGACTAATTCCTGAAAGATGTATCTGGAGTAAATTAAAAAAAAAATTGTAAGGAAATAGAGGATTATTTTTTACACCTGGTAATTTGGAAGAGTAAATTTGTCGCTGGGTCCCAATTAAGTCTCAACGATGCGCAGAGCATCGACAGGATCGTTCAACAAAAACTATCGAACCTCATGCAACTTATCTCTAAGTCCATTGGTGTTTTTATTGGAATTTCTCAGAGTACATTGTTAAGAAGCTTGTCGGATAGGAGCTGGTACGTGCGATGTGGTGATGCTTCAATAAAAAATTTAATTATACTGTTAAAACCCGCTTCAGAGGACGGAAAAAAATGCGGGCCTTGGTGAAATTGTAGTCCCTTCGCCTAATCTTATTAAAGACCCTGAACCAGACCGCTTTGTGGCGAAGGATTATTATAGCTGCACTTTTATGGATTTCCTCAAAGCGGCTGATGACGATATGGCTGGTAGACTCCTGAGAGGAGTTTACGCACTCTACAGCATTAATAGAGTCAAGATTGCCATTTCTGGCTTAAGGCGATGATCCCTTTCGTTTAGGTGTTGCAGCAGTGATACTACGATTAGTCGCCTCAGTAGGAGCAGAACAGGCCCAAAACGGTGCCGCATGGACGAGTGTATTCTCTACAGTTTGATACGGAGACGTCGTCTGTCACTTCCTGCTTGATTGTTCTTCGGATTTGTCCAGGATGGCTTTTGTAAAAGATATTGTAAAACAGGTCGAACGAGCATCGACATCACAAGGTGATACATTACGTAATCCAGGCTGCAAAGATCAAATTGCGCCCAGAACGTCTTTTCCTGACCACTTTTCAAGCAAGGCTTTCAGCGCAAGAATATGTTGCTTGATTTCAGCGTTGCTCACTTTGCTGTAATCCACAGGCGATTTCGTGTGATTGGCTGTAGGAGTTGGAGTATCAGTCATTTCCTCGTTGCTATTACCGTCGATATCAGATAGGTATGTTATAAGCATCGTTCTACTCCTGAGAATCGATCAACGGTGCCTTGGCATAGTTATGGTCTACCAGAATGCCATATAGATGGAGCGTATACAACGCGTATAACAAGCCGAATAAGCTCTTTCAGCTTATGTACCCCCAACGCATGAGCCATTAGATCCGCTTCTTACCATCAGCGTGCCAACCATAGCTGAGTGCTGCAACGTTATACTTTTACCCAACCTCTCTGACTTCAGCGCAACTGCCACGACCTGTAGGTACAATTTGGAATATGGCAGGAATCAAGACAAGACATTGGAATACGGCAGGAATCAGGGCAAGACAATAAAACATATGGAGACTCTTTAAGAAGTTAAAATGATTGTAAAGAGAGATGAGTACAGAGACCTCTGAAAGACTAAATAAACAGCACCAATGGAAGTAAGAATGGTTATAAAAAATAACTTCGGCTAGCGCAGATTTACATTCAACGGAGAGCCCTGCTTGCGGGTGACCCTTATGCTCACCTAAGCCGCAAGGGTCGGCTCTCAAGATTCTCGACTGTCTGTGCAAGACAAAGAAAAGAGATCTCTATTTACATATATTCTGAGTTCTATCGATCGAATTTAATAGATTAAACAATTGAGAGATTATATGAGCTGCTTAATTAGCAGAGGATCTGATGTAGAAAAGTTAGTTATTCCAAATGAAAATTGGGAAACAGCCTAAAAATAATTAATTCCGCCGAGTTAAAAGCCTAAAAGCAAGGCGTCGGGACGTCAGCGTCGCAGCGTGAAGAAACACGACCAGATGCCTGGAGCGGTCGTCAGAAAGGTTAGATGTAGAAACACAGAGGCTTTTATCTACTAATTGCCGCTTTAGGTAGTTAATTAGGCTGGCGGGCCAAAACAAGATTTTTCCAATTACACTGCTGTAAAAGTAATTTCGAGACTGCTTGTGCCAAATCGAACAAATCTATTTATACAGGGTGTCCCAAAAACATACCGACAAACTTTGACGGCGGTAGAGGGCATCGAAAGAAAGATTTTTTGTTTAATAAACATTTGTCCGCAAGTGAGTCGTTTTAATATGAACCGTTCCATAAGCAAGTTCCTAACCAAAATTGTGTTTTATTTAACGGTACACACTGTATACTTTCATCGTGAATCTTCGTTTGCCGGACGAAGCAACAGTACCAGTGTGCTAAATAAACATAGTTCGATGCCCGTATTATGTTTATGCCAAGAAGCAATTCGTTATTCAAAAATGCGACTTGTTCAAATTTTTAAACATATTCCTTTTTTTAAACTAAAACAACTCATTTGCGGACGTATGATTATTAAACAAAAATATTTGTTTTGATGTCCTCTATCACCCTTTAAAATTTGTCGGTGTATTTTTCTTTTTTACAATTAATTAAATGTCATACACTATAAATAAAATGAAACACTGATTTTATTCAAAATTTATTACAAAATTTGTCGTAATTATAAAGTGAAAAACATTTTAAAAAATTCTGGCTTAATATCTTATAAACAGAAATTGGAATCATCAATCGTATAATAGCTGTTATTTAACTAGAACATGTATTATTTTAATATTACCTCGTTATTATTTTTTCATTTAGGCAATATTTAACTCTTCTTATTATTAAGACAAAAAACATATAATTTATTAACAGCTTTTAGCCAATAATGTTGCAATGAAGATCATCAATATTGATGCGTAGATACTTCCAGCTGAATTACAATTATCGCCGTCGTTGCAAACATCACAGCTTGCTATAGTGCTTACATTGCTCGTGGCGGTTAATCCTGCTGTTGATTCAATTCTAATAAAGTCGCATACATCTGCAACGTTGTCCGGATGCTGATGGCAAGATCTGACGATTCCTGAGCTGCCATCTGAAAAAATAATAGGTTTATATATTTAAAGTCATCTTAAAATATTTGAAAACAATTGTTTAATATTCTTACTACTCGTCGAAAGTCGATAACTATAAAAAAATTATGAGTTTCTTATTTTTGTCAAACGTGCCTTATTTTCAAGGCTAGACTTCATCAGACTTTTACATCCCATAGAGTTTTGGAAAATGCTTTAGAAAACCAGGATATTTCGGATCAATTATCAAATATATAGGGTAATAAGCAGCCCCTCTGGTGTTATCATAGATAGAAGAGAAGCAAATTTCGGTTACAGAATGACCAAGAGGGACTTAACTTTTTTCGTCCGAGAAATGCATCTCACCGGGTTCCATAATAATATGCAAGGTCAAGACTGGCACGAAACCTTCCTAAAAACGAACTTGGAATTATGTGTAAGTGTGTCAGAAGCTATGAAAAGATCAAGAGCTGAAGTCATTACAATGAGTGGGTTACAAGTAATGCTTTAATTAAAAATTAAAGCAAACATTGTAGAAGAATGCAATGATCATCACTATCTAATAAGTAAAATGAGATTTTGAAATTGCTTTAACTCAGTCATTCATGGGTATTATTAAACAACATGTTCTAGTTGTGCAGGGTTAAGAAAAGAGACCGCAGTGGAAAACGGTTTGAGGTTTAACCAAGAAAATCAATCACTTCTGCTGATGAAACTCCCGAAGGAGAAGTCAACCAATATCACTGAAAAGAAGTCACGTGGAAAGACTGCAAACATGCTTGATGACGACAAGAACCAGTGTATTGTTTTTCCATAGTTATTATTGATGTAGTTTCTATAATTTTACAAAACTTATTACAACGACTAATGATTTGACTTCCTTCGATAAGTTTGAGTATGACAGTTGTACCGAAAGTTGAGGAAATGGACTATATTGGGTTCAAACATGCAGTAAAAAATGTAAGTTCAAAAAAGGTTAATTTTATTGTGAAGGCAACAAAAAAAAATGTCTTAAACAGTTTGTATCAAAAGGTGTTACCATAAAAACAGTAACAGAATTACACTACAAACAAAAATCGCTTATCTTCGTTGTGATAACTTCTTGTATTTTAGCGAAGTTTAGAATTTATTTCAAGTATTTAAAAACGTATTCTATAATGGAAGCTTTTTACAAAAGTTTTATTAACATATGTCGAATTTTTTACTTGCAATTAATGTCATTGACGCTGTACTTTTTATTGTAGTACAATAAGGAGAAGTGCTAAAAAATGTATATATAGTAGCAGCTTAATTTAAGTTCAGGATAATGTATGAATTAGTAAATGACGTAATCATCAAACAGGAACATACATACATACATATTTGTTATGCTTTTAACGTTCATTTTTTTCCGGGAAGAATGTAGTCATCAGATCAGATATTAAATATCTATTCTGGTGACCTTGAGTATTTATCTGTACTACTTATTCGTACCTATGCAAGACATACAAATACTTAAAAAAAAGAGTACTCAATGACATAATTTTCCTGATTATCCATAGCATATAACATAAAATTCTTACTTTGAAATTGTACACCGAGCTTTACGCAATAGAATTGAAAGACGGTGGTATTGCTAGCTCTTTCGTGTATGATAACGTTTTCTATAAGGTCTGTAGGTTGTTCGAGTTTTCTCAAGTATATTAATGAATCACATCTAATTGGTACACCTCTGGTAACATCAAACTCATCTTCGCATTCCGGGTTTCCGGGACTGGTACACCTAAAGCATTGTGTCACGTTGACAGCAGTTGCAATATCTGAAAAAAAGAAGTCTAGTATTAATATATGTATGATTGATTCCCAAAAGAAATCGAAATAAATGGAGTAAGAGAACAGATTTTGTTTTTCTTGTGAATTGTGTGCGATATTACTAAGCTTAAATCTACTTTAATTATATCGAAAGTAATTTTGTATATACCTATGTATCATCAAATAAATAATTTGTAAATTAGAATTTATGAGATACTAATCTAGTAACAGGTAGAGCAGTAGTTATGGTCTTGTCGGTAGCGTTTACCTCAACGTCTTCCTAGGTCGGTATTCTCTAGGTGAGTTACCACTCGCTGTTGGGACATAATTAACAGCTCTACATTATTTATGGTTTGATTATGTCATAACAAAGACTATGGAAAGACATTTGCATACACAATTGCCACAGTGGGTAATATTGACAACCATCAATATAGCTTAGGAGGCACCGATCACCAGAAAAATTCAATCCAACAAGATAGTACCAATAAAAATTCCGTAAAAGTCGTGGTGTGTGTGAAGGTAGTAGTACCACACTCAATTATGGAATCTATGACACTGATGGCTACGGCGAAAGCTTCTTCATATTCTTACCTACATCTTGTTAGTGCTTTTCTTTGCCATTAAAATAATTTTAATCTTCTCCATATATTTTCAACTGACACAACGTCCAGGAAATGTCGACAAATAGATTCTAGGCCTTTTTTTTGTTTAAAACTGCTTAGTTAAGAAAATTGTCGGTAATTTTCCAGTTCTACAGTTGCAATGATTATGTTTATCGCCGAATTGGTGAGGCTTAGAGTATATGGTGGCAAAGGCAGTGGAAAATGTGTTCTGTTTCGTTTTATTCTAACAGAATAAGAGTTCGTACCATGCTGTTAGATGATGTTAGAGTTAGAGAGAGTTATTCTGGAGGAACAAAATAAATTACTTTTGCTTGACTTGTCAAAAACTGGTAGAAAGTATGAAAAGTTTTCGCTGTAATCCTGGCCAATCTATGTTCAGCAAAATATCAATTTTATGTGGTTTCGACCTTCTAGGTCTCCTCAGTACAACTACGAATGTAAGATCTAATTTCATCGCTCTTCACATCACAACTTTAACTGTATAATAACCGTCGACAATGAACTAATTCCAGCCCAATGCCCTCTAGTGGGCAGGGTGAGAAGTAGCACACTGCAAAAGGCACTACACAACACAAGTCGGTACAGCAGATACTGATCTATGTGTTCTTCTATGGTTCAAATTTATTTATTGCAATTTTCGGGAAATTTGCTTTTACGGTAAAAATAATTAGCGCTAGTGTTTAAGGTATTGTTGCATAGATATTGGGCAATATCCAGTAACCAATTCGTCTTGGGTAGGTACTAAAGTCTATTTTTAAATCTTTCTGAACAGACCACTTTGAGATTAAGTCTTGTTGTTGTTTCTATTATTTCTCCGTTATTTCATTATTATTTTACCAGTTCTTTTCAGAGCTCTACAGTAATAGTTACCCGATATATTGGTAAGTCATGTACAAGCAATATATCGAAATAAACACAATTAGAAGTTTTATAGTTGGGCTCCAATATAGATGGACTTACAACTGGATTAAAAATCCAGCTGGAAAAGGACGTCGTCTTATTTTGGTACACATTGGAAGTTGTGATGGCTTTGTAAAAGATGGCTTATTATTGTTTGAAGGAAAGAAAACCACCGCACCATATCATGATGAAATGAATGCAACTGTTTTTGAAGAATGGTTCTCTCGAATATTAAACTAGTTACCCGACAATGCTGTTATAGTTACAGATAATGCATCATATCATAGTCAAAAAATTGAAAAGCCACCATCATCGTCATGGAGAAAGGTGGATATTCAAAATTGGTTAACAAGCAAGGAAATACAATATGATGAGGATATAGTCAGAGCTGAATTGTTAAGCTTGGTTAAAATTCATAAGAATAATTATAATTCCTATGTAATTGATGAACTGGCAAAATCACAAAATAAAACTGTGTTACGATTACCTCCCTACCACTGAATCCCATCGAGCCTGTTTGGGTCCAAATAAAAAATCAAATGGCTGCGAAAAACAGAACATTTAAATGATCTGAACTGAGACAATTATTACTTGACGCTTTGGGAAAGGTAACTGCTACTACTTGGCAAAAATGCATAAACCATGTTATAAAAGACGAATCTCGTATGAAAGATCTTGATACAATCATTGACGATGTAATAGAACCATTCGTCATTAGAGTTGGAGAGGATAGTGAGAGTGAAGATTTTGATTGTAGTTCGATATCATCATCATAATGTAGAGATATATGAATTTATTTCTAATAATTATGAGCAGCTCATAAGTTTATGATAAATATTTTTATTACATTTGCATTTCTGCAAATAAATATTTGAATGTAATTTTTGCAGAACCTGTAAATTTACAATAAATATATTATGATTGTATATTATGTAATAAATAAATGTTATGTATCTTATCTATCCTCCGTTTACACTTTCTAATATTTAAATTCTTTCCTCTTCAGAATTTTAACGATGAGTCTATAAATTTAATACCAGAAAATAATTTTGATTTTCAAAACACTAAAATTTTAAAAAAGGAAAATAATTATAAAAGAAGATTAATTTACGAAATGATATACATTAAGAAAGATGAAAACGCGGTAAATTTTAGAACGGATATTGATAATTTAAGCGTTATTTATAATAATTTAATTCACGCATGAATTTTATTAATTTTAAGCTCTTGACTAGGTTTTTTTGCCATGTTTTTCCCTAGTCCTTGAACAGAATTGTTAGAGCTTGACAAAAAATAGATTGATATACGAATAATTCAAATCATTTCAATTTATAATGTTGTATTAAATCATTATTCCTTCATTATTACTTGTGAATATAATTAAAATTCGATATATCAATTAATTCTTTGTTTTTTAAATAATTTTGTTGATAAGCATGGCAATTTATATTTATATTATTAGTAATTTGACACATATTAAATGTCAATTTCTTCCACTGAAGAAGTTATTTAACGAAAACATATTATTATATGTTATGGAATAAATTGGTATTTAATTATTTATTGTTTTATTGACCTCTAAGTGGAAATAAATCAGGAATTAAAAGATAAGTACATAAAGGTCAAAAAATACATATATTAATACATATGTATATGAATGTACGTATCACAAATGCAAATATTCGAATTTTTCCGAGTGCAATTTGTTTTCAAGATTTTCATGCATGTGATTTGGGCCTGGGGTATGTTCGGAAATTCGTCTCTCGACTATAAAAATAGACTATAGCGTAACTGATGCTAGTTTCAGATGATTTGAAAATTGCTTTAAAAAAACAGATTCATTGTAGACGATGCGTTATTGGCAAGATGTATAAGAGTTGTATGCATTTTCCATGCAAGGAAGTGTACATTCAATACATTTATTCAGTTGGCTTACATGATTGTTCAGCCCGTTTCACTCAACCCATTCACTCGCCACAGATAAAAAATTACAATATGAAAAGTCTGATTTATCAAGAGAAGATAGCAAAAATAAAGAATGCTTATCCGTTATTTGTGTTGAAAAATTGTAACATTATGCATGGAACCTGCATGAGTGAATTAAATTATTCATGAACTATTAAAAGTATGTACACCGTTGACCTTTTGTACGAGTTGTACACATATTACTGTATATTTTTAATTAACAAGACTATTATCCATTTAGAATCCTGGCTTACATGCATGGCGGGAAAGCGTACAATGTGCGAAATACATACTTATGGCCTACACACATAATATACATACATATGTATATGTACCTATGTACATATATGTAAGAAAGGTGACAATATTTAGTTTGAGCGTTTGTTTACATTTCACATACAATATTTAAATTTATATAAGTCTCGTAAAGAAATGTTGACACCTATTATAATGTGTCATTTTAAGTCGTAAAGGAAGTACGAATCACGTTTATTTGTAGTTCACAAAAAGAAAACCGGTAAATATCGTAATATTTGTTGTGATCGATATATTTACTATCTCATTTTGATAAAAATGAAAGTTCTCGTATTTTCGTGTTCATTTAGCGCGTTGCTTGTTTAGTTATACACACATACATAATATATGTATCTAAATTTATCTATATACGTATTACGCTTAAACACATATCTATTCTGTGAATCTCCCCTTAATCATGCGATGATAAATTGGATTACCAACCTATGAGAGTTTTCGGTAAAGGTTGAATAATTATTTTAATTTCTGCGCTGCAATTAATCAAATTCGATCTTATCAGTAAAACTTATCTATGATGCTTTTTTCGTTGAAGACGTAAAGATTGGCAATATGTATATAATATGCGATATAATTTGATAAATTCTAATTCTAATAGAACACGTGCAGTGATTTCAAATTTTTATGTCTTCCATACACTAATGCTTATAAATGAATGTCTAATGAATTTATTTATTGTCCTTTAGAACAACAAGAAATATTTAATGGTGGATTTACCTACATACATAAGTGTGATCGCAATTTTCAACTTTTGTTTATATAGTTTGGCAAAACGTGTTTCAAACTTTCAATTTAAGAAAATTGGTGATGATTAGGTGTCTTATTATAAGTGGCAATATAAAACTAAAAATCAAATACTGAAATAACTAAATCAAAGAAGAATATCATCCTGACTTAGGTAAATTAGACAGAGGAATTAAACGAAATCTTTATTCTAGAATAAAGAATTGATAAAGAAGAATTACATCTGCATGACTGACGCTAAACATGAAATTGAAGTTGCGATAAAAAAAAATGTGCTAACAACAATTCCATGTAGCAATTTCCAAATTGAAAATTCCAAGCAACTGGTCATACACAATACTCCTTGCCAAAAAGGACTCGTCAAGTTTAAATTAAATATGCTTTAAAAATTTGCGTTGTAGCAATTGCGTACAAATATGGAAACTTAAATAACGGAGCCATCAGACAGGAGAACATATTACAGACGACTTGCAACAACGCTGCAGATCTATGATATCTTGCTTGGAAGAAACGGAAGTATAGATCTTTATGTCGTTAGCTAAAACAGAGTATTCAAACATATCAAGCAGATTGTTTATGTAAACAAGAAAGAATAAAGCGCATAGGTTTGATCCTTGAAGAACGCTTGAAGTGGGATAACTTCATTAGAATGAAATTTATTATAACGGACGTACTTAATCCAATTGCTTAGATACCAAATAAATCAGAAGCTATTATCCTTAAGGGTAAAAGAAGCAGAGAACATGTCAGTTTCGTCATAGAAAACGTAACCATCAGACCCAAAATAAGTGTGAAATACTTGGGTATTATCTTAGACCATTGCCATCTTAGACTTTGGCGAACACACCAAGTATGCTACAATGAAAGCTGAAGATAGTGTAGCGAAACTAACGCGCATAATGCCAAGGATAGATGGGCCAGGCAGTATAAAACGCAAAATACTAGCAGAAGTAGTGCATTCCATAGTCCTTTACGGAGTCGCGGTATGGCAAGAAGTACTTAATAAGAAAGTCTATCACAACATCGTCGAGAGTACGCAAAGGAAGATATTAATCAGGGTTGCTTCGGCTTTCCGTACTGTATCTACGGCTGCGCTGCAGGTGATCACTGGTACTTGCCCGATTGACCTTCTAGCGCGTGAAAGGACATACAGGTATGAGAAGGGAAGATAAGAGTGCGAGGTCGCTAGGAGAATCACTCTAGACAAATGGCAGAAGAGCTGGGATGAAAATGACATCAATGCCCAATGGACCAAACGGCTAATACCACACTTGGATCCTTGGCTGAATTGTAAATTCAGAAGGGTGGATTATTATCTCACTCAGGTTCTGAGTGGTCACGGTGTCTTTAGGGCATATGCCCTTAGATTTGGCAAGGACGACACGAATATATGTATATATTGTGGAGAAGAGGACACTGTCTCCCATACAATTTTTGAGTGCCACAGATGGCATCAAGTTAGGAATACGGCAAACCATGCACTTGGTACGCAGCTCACTCCCGATAATGTGATCGGCGCTATGATATGTACAGAGGTAAATTGGAGAGTCATCCATCAGTTTATTAGAGATGTTATGATACACAAGGAGAAGGAGGAGAGAGAAAGACAGACAAGATGGCAGCAATTAACCCGCCGAACTCCTAATCTCCATGTCATGTGGGGGACGGGAGATGTAGGTGGCTATAGATAGATTACTAAGACAGCCCAAGCTCTCCGAAGTTATGTTCTTGAGGACGGTCCCGGAGATGCTTACCATGGGCGGTTCAGGCGAGCCACTTCTCGGCTTGCGAGCCGAGTACGTCCGCATAAAAAAAATTGCTTAGATACGAGGCAATTAATTTGAAAAAATTTTGCCCTATTCCAAAAGTACTAAGCTCGAATAAAGGAAGTCCATGATTAATAGAATCAAAGACAACAGACAGATCAATGTAAATTACATCTACCTGACCATGTCTAAATGCTGAGAAACATATTGAGTTACGGAAACGAGATTAAAGACTATCAATGGACTCGTAAGGAAGCTATGCTGATTAGGACATAATTACTTGGAGAGATGTAGGAGAGGTAGATATGTGGAGCTGTCCTTATAGAATCCGTTTGAATGTATCAATGTTATAACTAATAGTTCCGAAAAATAAGAGACAAAATGCATTTATAAACTATGACCACAGCCGAGTTTGCCGGGTCTACTGTTTATTTTGAAATTATATCATATTTCGCATCACACTAATGTTTTTATAACGGTCTGTTTCTTTCATATTCAATTATTTTGCTTTACTAATTTGCACGGTCTAATACATTTAATTGAATGTTTCATTTAATTTTTGTAGCAAAATATAATGGCCCCTATACGAAGACCACACCCTTGCAATTATGTAAACTATATAATCCTAAATAAATATAGAAAAATTTACCAAAATCGTATTACAATTAAAATTTTATTATTACAAACAAAGAAAGCAAGTTAATGAAATTAAAATTTAGTCCAAAATTACTTACTGAAACATAGAACTCCAATAATTGCCACAAGTAACGCACTGGACGCCATTTTTTTATCTAACTTTGCGTTTGTATGAACTATACTAACCGAAATTCATCGATAAAGTGAATAAAATTTATATGTTATGTTTTTATCTGTATCTAGATGTGCGAGTAAATAAAAGATATGATGATGATACATTTACTTTTATACATTTATTTGTTCAAAACATTTTTGCCTACAGTAATAATTTCGGAAAAATGTGTATATAGCACGCCTGTGTACATATAAATTGCCATACGTGGAATTTTTATTTACATAGTCTGTTGTAACAGAAATTTTAATAAATTAGGGTGGAGAGAGATAGATCGATAGATTCATTGAAATGCACGTGTTGTCGAATGAAATTAGGTAGGGTTTACAGAAAAATCAATATCATAGTTATTAGAAAATATGAATCAAAAAAAAAATGAGCAAAAACCAATGATGATAAAATCTTGTATGACTATTTCTAAAGTTTATTTTAGTGAGTAAAGAGAAGTTTGATTAAAGAAATGATTAAAACGATGATTGTGATAGTGTTGCCAGCACTTATTTTGTCACAAATAATTTGATGACCATTAGTCGCATACTAATTACTCTGAATAGAGATGCATGATTTAGTATAAACAAAAAACCCAACTGTTGTCTTGCTTTAAGTAAGAAGGCTTTAGTTTTTTCGATACCTATCTATAGATGAATTGGTAATGACTTTCCCAAATAATACTGCCATTAAACGGTCTTAGATTAAGCTGTTGTTGAGCATTCTTTGACTGTTGTTCTACCTTGTCAACGATTACCACGTATATTGCTAAAGACAATTACATCCATCAAGACTAGTCAATTTAAATTTAAGGCAATAATTATGTAAACTATGCCCAAATAAATGCCGTTTTCTGCCAATACATTGGCTTTTGATTCTGGCACTTAAACTCCATTTTCAACCATACAAAGACGCAGAAACCAGCAGTAGATTTGGGAAAAGTGGAGTAAAAATTATTTACCAATACACCTAGCCTAGGGGTATGGCTGGATCAAAGGCTCACGTGGAATACGCATATCCAAACAATAACCAACAAAGCTACTATTGCCTTGGGCAGGTGCAGGAGGTTATGTGGAAAAAACTGGGGCCTTAGCCCCAAAATGACTGTGGCTATATACCAGGGTAATCAGACCTATGATAGCATACGGAGCTATAGCTTGGTGGCCAAAGGTGCGACAGGCGGGGGCGGCCAGAACGCTGGGTGGCGTACAAAGACTAGCTTTTCTGTGCGCCACAGGGGCAATGAGATCGACCCCCACAGCCGCAATGGAAGTCATTCTAAACCTGCCACCGCTACAAATCTTTATACAAGGAAGCGCTAGATCTGCAGCTTACAGACTCATGCACAGTCAGGCACCGATAAGTAAATCGCACGGTGCAGAACATCAAAAACTACTAGATGAACTCAAGGCGGGGCCCCTAACGGGGCCCCTAACGGGGACGCCAAGCGACGCCATGGTTCAGAAATTTAACCTAGATAGAAAATATCAGGTTATAATACCAGATAAGAAGGACTGGGAATATGGCCCCCCAGTAAGAGCGGACTCAAGCTGGTATACCGACGGCTCTAAAACGGACCACGGCGTAGGAGCTGGCATTTATGGAAAGAAGCCGTGCAAGGCCCTTTCATTGAGCTTCAGCAAGGACTCGACAATTTTCCAGGCTGAGGTTGCTGCGATTCACCACTGTGTCAGAGAAGTAGACAGTTGGGCCGAACCAGGAAAAGCGTCGCTATTTACTCTGACAGCCAAGCAGCACTTAAAGCGATTAGTTCCGCAAGTGCTGACTCAAAGCTGGTTTGGGACTGCGTAAGAGCCCTAAATGAGGTGGGCACCCTAAGGAAAATTACTTTGGCCTGGGTCCCCAGCCACACGGGAGTGAAGGGAAACGAGGCGGCCGATGAGCTGGCCAGACGAGGCTCGTCAAGGCCTTTTATAGGAGCGGCCCCTTCCTTCGGCATTACCAAATTACAAATTAAGAGGTCCATCTACGAATGGTCACAAAATAAGTCCACGGAATGGTGGGAAAGATCGCCAGGACAAAGACAGGCTAAGGAGTTCCTAAGGGAACAGAGGCCTAAGTTTACTGAAGACCTGCTGAGTAAAGGCAGGAAGACTGTCAAAATGATAGTAAGTCTGATGACCGGTCATTGCAGACTGAGTAGGCATATGTGTAACATAGGCCTGGCAGAAAATGCTCTCTGCAGATTCTGTCAAGAGGAAGAAGAAACCCCAGTTCATGTTTTGTGCCACTGTGACGGCCTAGCGAGGACAAGGTTTCTAGTAATGGGGGTAGAGAACCCCACAGCCAACGGCTACACAAAAGAGCCGCTCTCAAAAATGTTAAGTCTGATTAAGAAGGCAAAACTAGAGAGCGTTCTCTAAGGTAAAGGGGATCACAATAGACCTGTAAAGGTCGCGGTGAAACAGGCCCGCATGCCACCCCACTCCTAACCTAACCTAACCTAACCTACCAATACACCTAACAAAACGAAGCCTCGTTTATTTTTTTTTACCAGATGGTGCTGCAAGAAGTAATGTTCCTGTTAGGTTGTACCTGGTGAAGGATTATTATTAGTTAAGAATGCACCCGATGTGAGGGTGCATTTTTACAACTCCAAGAATCTTAGTTTTGCAATGGATACAGCACTAGCGGCTCCATAAGTTGTATTGCTTGCTAAGATTATTACTACAGCTCCTCTGTAGTATAATTTAGTACGTGGAAACTTATTATGGAGTTGTTTCAGCATTACGTCACTGTTAGTACGGTTTTAAGTAGAGGCATTAGTTTTAATACGACTAACGTAAATTTGCATGAAAATATCGAAATTGTATCAAAGTGGTGGTCTAATACCTCCTAAACGAATCAGGAATTGTGACGAAAGTAGACTATTAAAAGTTCAGGTTCCAGAAAAATTGTTACATCATGCACGAGGTGCCAAACAGATTGAATGTTATTGCAAGAGAGCGGGGAACTATTGCGACAGTGGTACCAGAAATTAATGCCACTGGAAATCCTACTCTACCTTTGGGCAGTCTTCTTCGATTTTTAAGGCATTTCGTAAAATCTGCTAAGCCTTCAGGTCTGGCGTATTCGTGGTAAAGTTTCCGCGACATTTCTGCGATAAAATTTAACCTCTACGTGTGAGTATTTTTGGCCTTTTCAAAGATTTTTATAATCAATATGCGACAAAAACATTTTTGTGGTGAAGATTTCCTCTCGTCAGCGCAGCGTCACGAACTGATCTAATCCTGTTTCTTCTAGGTGAAACGGAAGCGAACATAATATCTAGTAAACTGAAAACATTGTTAATGACGCTCTCAATTTACCGAATTTTTCTACAATGCGTTCTATAATTGACGAAAATGTTTCTGCCTCTATGTTTTCCATCGTTTTCCAAGATGCTATGGGAAATAGCCTTCAGTATCTTTCGCTTGAAAACATTTCCGAAAGCCGCCAAGGAACAATACCAAAAATTGAAGAAAGTCTGGTAAGACAATGATTGCAACGGGTAGGTACTCTTGAAAAGTTGGAAATTAAGTTGATTACGGAATAAAATACAAAGAGATATAACGAAATAAAAGAAAAGATAAAAAAGGTAAACTAGATGAGCATTAACTTAAACATAAGTTTCCAAAAAAGAAATAGAAAAACCAACGAATTGATGGCTGCTCTTCGGTGACTTCGCTTAAAGTGAAGTGACTTCACTTCTGAAGAAAATCACAAGATGATCGAAACGTCAAGTACCACAACCTTTCTACACGGGAGAAACATTTTATATATTTTTTGGTAGCCTTGTTGTACAATTTTGTTTGCGAACAACTGAATAGGCCGATGACAGTCATTACAAAAGTAAGTTGTGTCATTATTAAACGTAAAAAACAGTTATACTTTAACTGGAAAGTTTAAAGGTCAAAAGTGTTTCGAGGTACAACTTATCCTACCTGTTGCATGAATGGAATTTGTAATAGATATTTCAAGTGAATGTTAACTTAACTTTCCAGTATAAATCGATTATGTAATGAGTTTTAGTATAACGATAATAATGGGAAGAATTCTATATTATAACAGTCGATACTAGTTGCTCTACTGCAGTACTACTACTCATCCATAGATGTCGATATAAACGCATAAATTGCTTTGAATTTTGAATTTTTACGGCAGAGTTCTAGAACAACATATTGTATTTGCCTTAATTTAATGATACTCCAAGTAGATGTCAGTGACAATTATTTTACTGATTTCTAGTGAATAAGTTGAATGTTTCAAGTTTTCACACACAACTTTTCGTCCACTTACTAAACATCAAATCTAATTATTGTATAATGATATATTAGTTTCATTTCTTTGTGACAAAGTTATAAAGTACTCGTATTACGAAAACAGTTATTATATTCACAGGAAGGACTTTGTTTGCAATTTATTATCACAAAGCATGAAGTCAGTAATTAATCTTTCTGATTTCGGCAAAGTGGCTTTATTCCAGCGCTTGCAGCAATTTTTCCAAACAACAAGAACCCTAACTTTCCACATAAATATCTTCTGAGATTTCCTGATAAACGATTACCGAAAAAATCATTTATGAGATTGTCTAATCTTGCACTCTTGATTTCTTTATGCTCAGGATGCTAGAATGCTTCCGGTTAAAGAAAACATGCTGTTATGTTATACCAAATGAATGGAATGGTACCAATGATGCCATTCGTAAAGGAATTGCTCTTGGTACTGTATTCAAGTTTTGCATTATTTTGCTGTATAAAATTGAAAGTGAAAACACCTAGGAAAACCGTACGAATGAGTCCGGACGCCATATTTACAAATATCGAAACTTTTCTAGTTGAATGGATTGTTATAATGGCCCAAATAGGTTTTCCAATAATAAGCATTGACGGTTTGGATACCATACAACATCTAATGAAAGAGTTTAATCACAAAAGCATTATTTGTTTATAATGGCCAAAAATATGGTTCCGCACCTTCTTCAAGTATCATGTTACGATGGTTTAGAGGTGCAGAGAAAAACAAAGTATTGGCTATAAGAGGAAACAAAAATATCTTATCGTATTCCTACTGAATTGTATTTATCTGAGTTAATCAAAGGATGTCGCTACTTGTCGAGTAATTTCGAACAGCAGCATTGTAAGAATATTGGAAGAAGTAAGTTTATCAATGGAGTACCTGGAGTAGTACCTTGAAACCGAGCAGCAGTAGATATTTGTAAAGTCCTCCTCCAAATGACACAAGTCTAACAAAGATCACTATCGTTTTGATTGAAGAAAGATCTGGATTACTTAATATTGAAAAACATATAAGGCACGATAAACTTGCAACGCAAAGTTTTTATTAGATAACTTGGCAGATAATCTTCTATGAAGAAAGATTTGCGATAGATGTTATATTGAAGAAGGTGAGCAGCAGGTGGTATTCCTTACTGTACAAAAAGAACATAAGTCAGCTTTGGATGAACAATTGCAGCGAAAAAAATCCATTAAGATATACCGGGATATTATTTGCAACCTGCGGATTGCATTCTGGTCTACTGGAAAAGGGGCGGACTTCAACTGTAAGCATACATGCGCATGATTCGTTGAATTGATTGAAATTGAAAAGATCGATGTGAAAATAGCATTTTCTAGTAGTTAGACAATGGCAAAGAACAGTGGTGGGTACTTGCTGTTAGACAGCGATAGCATACAATACACAATTGTCCAGCAGAATAGCATGCGTATTTCTTGACTTTGTTAACACATAGAAATCATATTTTCATCCTTCTTTCACTTGTATAAAGAGGATCATCACATTAAAAGTTAGCTCTTGGTATGTTAGTTGCTAATATTCTGGACAAACAATTAAATTCATAGTTAGAAACAGAAACAGCAAACAGCAAAATCTGGAAACTAAAGAAAGAAAACAAAAAAAAGAGAATCAGACGAATACATATGAATGTGAATACGAAAATGTAGAAAATAATAACTCACTATACGAGAAAGGTAATTTCATTTTAGTTTCGTTTTATAATATAATTTACAGTTTCGTACAGGACTATTACTAGAACTAGAAGCTATACTAACATTTTTAACGATAAATGTATGTACAAAATTACTTATAACTCAAAATGTATTAACTTTAGGTATAGATAATGCTATTTTTTTTTTTCAAATAGTACTATAGGGTGTGTTAAATAGACTTACCTTATATTATACCAGAGAACCGGAAAATGTAATCATATATAGGGTGTCACATTAAATAGAAAACAAGTAGCAGATTGTACAAGTAAACCTCAGCACACTTTATATTCTAAAATATTTATCTGCCGCAGATAATTTTATGTAATTGATTCCTACAAAACCAGGAATCTAGAGAAATGTTACACCCTGTATAATATATTTATTATTCTTTTTCCGAGTATATATTTTTCTGTGTATACTGTCTGTGTCTTTTGGGCATTCATTTTATTTTAATATTATTTATGTACCTTAGTTATTTATGTACATACCTAGACAATTCAATTGGCTAATTGGTTAGTATTGCAGTATTAAATAACAATATGGTAAACAGAAAAAGGTGTTGTAATTACAGAACTATGTTTAATTTAATTTAAAATATAAGGAAGTAATATTGTTATTACACAAATAATTGAGAGTGATATAGATGAAGCTGAACCGGGATCCTCAGTTGTGGTTGATCCTTCTGTACTACTTTCTTCCTCGGGTTCTTCAGTTGTAGTTGACTCTGTTGGAGTGCTTTCACTACTGACTGGTGTTGTGTCGATTTCTGTAGTACTACTTGGTGCTTCTGTAGTTGTAGTTTGCAATTCCAATTCTGTTGTAATTTCTATGCAATCATCAATATTTATAGTATCGGGAAAATCGATGACAATTCCACCACAAGTTGGTTTTGTGATAGGTTCATCTGTAGTGGTGACAGAACCTGTTTCTGTGGTTTCTGTAGATGTACTTGTAGATTCTTCAGTGGTTGTGGTAGTTTCTGTAGATGTACTTGTAGATTCTTCAGTGGTTGTGGTAGTTTCTGTAGATGTACTTGTAGATTCTTCAGTGGTCGTGGTAGTTTCTGTAGATGTACTTGTAGATTCTTCAGTGGTCGTGGTAGTTTCTGTAGATGTACTTGTAGATTCTTCAGTGGTCGTGGTAGTTTCTGTAGATGTACTTGTAGATTCTTCGGTGGTCGTAGTCGTTTCTGTAGATGTACTTGTAGATTCTTCGGTGGTTGTAGTCGTTTCTGTAGATGTACTTGTAGATTCTTCGGTGGTGGTAGTCGTTTCTGTAGATGTACTTGTAGATTCTTCTGTGGTTGTGGTAGAATCTGTAGTTTCTGTAGTTTCCGTAGATGTACTTGTAGATTCTTCAGTAGTTGTGGTAGAATCTGTAGTTTCTGTAGTTTCCGTAGATGTACTAGTAGATTCTTCGGTGGTTGTGGTCTCTAGGTCCAATTCTCCATTGTCAATGACGTCACAATCGTCAATAACTATATTGCCCGGAAAATTAATATCAATGTCACCACATTTATTTTCAGTTGGGGGTTCTTCCGTATCAGACGGAGTTTGTATTTCTAGATCTTCTACGCCTTCAACTTCGCAATCATCAATAATTATACTTTCTGGAAGATTACTCACAATTCCATCACAATATGTATCCGTACTGGCAAGAACACATTGTTGAAGTCGCATTGGTATGTCGTCTGAAATAAATAAATTAAGACACTGTGTAATTATACAATAAGCCAAGCATTTTCTTCTTGTTTGGATAATAAATACTTACTATAGGTATAATTTAGAGATATACACCTGTATTCCGGTATTTCGAACAAGTTGGTAGCATTTTCAGGGATATACTGAAACTCCAATGGCAACCTGCTGTCTTGGACACAATCTATTAATGGTATCGCTTTATCATTACACTGTGATTGATAACATGTTGGACATCGAAGAGATAAACCTGCGGATTGATATATTTTTAATACATAGTTCATATTAGTTTTGTTGTAACACTAAACCATCAATTAGTAACTTCAATTTTGGCACTGTGGATACCAGTTTCTGCCAGTTGAAACCACTTCAGTGCTTTCAAAAGAATTAGATGATATTTAAAAATAAATTCTCTACAATTAACAGGTAGGTACAAATATTAAAAATATGGCCAGATAGTATCCTGTATGATAATCTGCATTCTGATCAAAAATAGCGTAAATTTTTGAGATACACGGTTATCAAAAATTTCTAAAAATCTTCTAATCTTTTCTGTAATTTCATAGTCTCCATTTCAAAATATTTATGGTGTTGGGATTATGTTTGAAATTAATTAATAAAGATAAATCTTTATTTTGAATTTTAAACAACTATCAAATAAATATAAATACAGTAAACCTACTTGATAGGTATTTCCAACATTTGTTCAACTCTGTAATTTGTACGGATCAGGTTTACGATAATTGTATAATTTGGGAAAAATTGTTGAAATTCAAAGTGAAAAGTGTATATTTTTTTACATGTATTTCACTTTATTTTTGCATATTATTTCAGGGGGCGACTTGAAAATGATATATAGATATATATGATATGATATATAGATAGAATGAATGCGGCAGCCGCAAATATTAGGATTATTACTCACAAAAATTAAATAAACGAAACGTAAGAACTTTGAGTGAAGAGTATGGTATCCCACATGCATACGAAGTCCAATTTTCATTTTTGGGAACTGGAGATTTTTCTATGAGGAAGAAAATGTGAAAGGAATTGTAAAAAAGTATTTTGACCAAAATGGTAGAACTACAGCACAATTCAATAATAACTGCACATGCCGATTTTATTTTCATTGTTTTAAATAAGAGTTTTTAATTTTATTTGTTCAGAATTTCTGTGTAGATAAATATTGTCTTATATATTCATTAATAAAATTTTGATTTGTTCATGTTCTAGTTTTATTAAAACTTTGCCTCTATATCACATTTTGGTTTTTGTTTGTATACAACATTTTTGGTTTCACAAAACAAAATTTCATAAAAGCCTTCGACTTACAAAGAACGTTATGAAGCCACCCCACTTTACAGTATCCATAGGATATTGTAAACGATATATCTATATGTATGTTAAATAATTATTGATACTTAGGACCGCGATTTTGAACGGAACTAACATTACTTATTAGCTGATTTGGTCTGATGCTGTCTCAGCAGGAGCAGGACTAAGTGTCAATCCAAGCAAAACAATTGTTGCTCCGTTTGTGTTTATCAACAGGAGTCAGCATTCTTTGGATGCACTATTTCTAAAGGAGGAACAAGTAGTATACTCAACCGAAACCAAATATCTCACTTAGATAAAGTTCTCAAAACAGCCACAATGGCTTTCTGGGCGCTTAAATCACAAATAATATATACTAGTCTTGTATGGTGAACAAAAATGAATGACAACATAAATTAAATCGTAAGGAATGGAGTTCTACTGGATTAAACTTTGAAAATGGATCTCATATCTGATTGAACACCAATCTTTCAAAAACTTTAGTATTATCCCCAACTACCTTTCAGATGGAAATAAATGTAATAAATCGTTGCGTACAAGAAAGCCTGAATGAGACTGCTAGGTCCCTCTAAATAACAAGGGGTCGGTAATAGGACTTTCAGGACTCTTGAGTGCTAAATAAAATGTCAACACAGATTTGCGATTTCATTGTTTAAATTAAATAATCCAAAATTGATGAATCAAGAAATATTATCTTATCAATGAAGATATTCCGTCAATTAGACGCTATTTGTGATTAAAAAAAAGCATCATCAATTTTTGTAATATATGGATGTTCTTCCAATCATTTCCAATACATCAAAGGGTAATAATGATTTTTGAGATTCGTTTAAAAAACAATGTTTTAAATGGTGTTGAGATTGCATCAATTTTTCAAATTGACAAAATTGCTGAAAATATAAATGAAGAAGCAGAGGTAGTGACAACATTTCTTTTCAAGAAAAGATTTTGCTTTGAAACTGCATTGATGCAAATAGTTTATTAAGTTAGCTCAATCAGAAAACTGACATAGATTACATTAATGTGTTAAATTTGGTAAATAAATAAATTCTAACAGGAAACAGTTACAGGCGATAGTAAAACGTGTAAATTATTGATGTATGTAATAGAAAAACTAAATTATAACTGCTTAAGAGGACATCCAATATGAACCACACTTGATACTGCAAGTCTTTCCACATTTTATTTATTTTATTCAATCTATATTTGCAATAAGTAACTGAACTAGACAGTTTAGATGTTTATCTCGATTTTTTTAAGATCGCACGTTCTATTATCTGCTTTTATAACGGCAATAATATTTGCTATACGGCAGTAAGAGTAAGGGTATTAATATTTTATCTATCGTTATTTGATACGTTATAAATTATAAAATAACAATACTGCACTTTTAATGTTTTGCGTGTTTTAATCTTCACTAGTAGAAATCCATTATATTGATACTGTTGATTAATCTTATAATACCTTTTGATACATGTTTGAAAATATAAATATATTTTGATATTAGAAAAACAATTCACGTTAATTTAATAAGATTGATAATTAAGTATATTTTTATATCTTGTAGTAGGCACTAAATATGTAAAAGATGTTTTTCACATGCTTAGTATCAATCAAACGGATTACTTAAAGAATTCAATGGCACTAATTAATCTATGAAATGTCAAATATTCTATACAAGTCTACTTTGATGTTCACGCTTTCAGCAATTATATCTAGGGCGTGATTTATATATGAATTAATTAATTATGTGGATATTAATAAAAAAAAATCAGATTTAATTAAGTCATTCCATTTTTATTTTACATATATTACATTTTAATAATTTACGTATTATGAGGCAATATACAATATTATATTATATAATTACACAATCTCCCGTTCGGTTTTGTAACCATTGCACTCATAATTTATTCAAATATATAGATAAATATTCCCTCTTTGTTCCAATTTGTTCTTTAAGTACAGAGGGATTATTGCAGACAATCATTTTGATGTATTGGCTGTCAACGGAACAGCAGACCGAATAACAATATATCTGATAAATTTTCGTTAATATTGCTAATTATAACTTTTCCTGATCGAACAAATTAATATTAGTCAAGGTAGTGTAACTTATTATTGCACTGTTGTATGCAGGACGATGCGTAGAATTAATATGGATATGTCTGAAGAAATCAAGAAAAGTTTCAATCGGTTTTTTCCCGAATTTTTCTAAATTCTATTTAATGGAAAATAACACGTATCTTTTTTATTTTTGAAATAGGTCAGTAATATTATAAGACGCGAAACGTGACATACAAGGTTGCTATGTGTCATTCCTGTTGTTCAACCAGATTTACTTTGTACTGATAAAATGATTAATACTTCAAGAAGTACTAGCGATATAAATCAAATACTTATTATAATGTGTAAATAAATTTGGTTGGTCATCTTATATGTTTATGAACATGGTTCAGTTTTCCTCTTATGTATCTACCTAGCTGGGGCTGTACTATATAAAAGAAATATCTCAGTCAATACTTCTCGTAAATGTTGATAGACGTCAAACTTTATGGTTTATTCAAGGTTGATGAAATACAAGAAGAAGTAAAAACTAAAATCTGCAGGTAATTTGGAAGAACTTGAAAGACAAATCTACAGATGTAGAGAAGAATATCCGTGGACTTAGAATAATAAAAGTAAATAAAGAAAAGTAAGTGGGATTAAGAGATAAAGCAATAGCAATAATCAGTGCCACCAGAAATATAGACAATCGTTTTGGTCCTCTACAAGGCATCAACTGTACTACAAGTGTTGTAAGTCCCACGTTTCTGGCCAATTTCCTTCAGCACTGAAATCTACCAAAACAAATTCTATTTACAAAAAAGTGATCCTTATGTAGTACTAAGCGTTTCGTCAAAAATTAATCAATCCATCGTATGTAAGAGGCTTTTAGTTTTAATAGACTTAATAAATTCTCAAAATCTCAACATGGTCTAAATGGCTTACTAAGAGTGGTTGTTCCTGGCGCGATTTCGGAGCCAAAACTAATAATTTTGGGAACACCACAGGGTTCAATTTTGTGAGCCTTGATCTTCTTGATTTTTATAAATGATTTACTACTTTTATTTGCGTCAGGGCATGCACTGCTATATGCAGATTATCTTAGTTTTAAACTAGATCGAATCCGAAATGAATTTTTAGTGTGGTTCGAAAAAATAGATTGATTTTAAATGTTAAATTAAAAAATGTGTACAACGATGTATGTACAACGATATATGTAATATCTTTGTTTGAAAGCGAAAGTCGTTATCGCTTAAAAAGAGAAAGTTTAGGCTTATTTTTAGCCTAGCGTCTAGAGAGTTTTGCAAATCTGTTTTCAATGATTTTTAGAAATTTTGGCCAACATTACCATCATAATTAGAAAAGATATGGCATAAGTAGAGATGTGTAAGGATAGTATCTTTTTTGTTCTCGTTTTTCTTTAGCTTTCGGCGATTTTTTCTAAATTTAAGCTCTAAAGCGTAATTTATAAAATAATAGAAAGAAAACAATAAATAAAGGACAAAAGGACAATTAAGGCAATTAAAAGCCAAGCGTCACAAGTACGACTATTTGATTAATGCACCTGAAATTTAAGTAAGTGGCCACACACATAACCTTTGGCATGCGAAAATACAACAGTCATCACAAAATCTGCAAAAGAGGCATAAGAATCTCAAATGTAGGTACTTTAATTTTGGCCAAAATGTACAGACTACAGATATTTTTTATATTAAAAAAATTACATATAATTTGACTTGTTCATCAACCATGAAATCATGAAACCATGAACTGATCCACATGAGAAAATGTAAATTATCACAGACTATGGTAAAGAACATACCTGCGATAGCTGCAGACTTACAAAAACATGTTGCCAACACCTGCTACTCATGTGTCCATTTAAATCATACTATATCCGTCAACTGTGGATGTACAACTTCTAAATTCATAATATTATAATAGGGCTAGCTAATATGTGTATGCATTGAAAGGCAGGTATCACAAAGATGTCAAGAAGTCGCTTCATTTCTTTTAGTTTGGTACAGCGACAACTACGGTGGCCAATTTTTGAGACTACATTAGAACTGGAGACCACAGGTTCCTAATCGCTGCTTATTGCTAAAAGGAGCGCAAATATCTAGTGCAAAATTATATATTTAATGGATCTTCCTATAGAAGGTGAGAAACTTTAAATCAGCAAGAAAGAGGGCAAAATTTGGCTAAAACAAGTATTTAAAATGATACCGTAAAAGATCTTGATGAACCAGATAATGTTTACGATAGCGACGATGACTAATTTTATTGCTTATTAATAGAAGTACACGTGCAAACATGTTACTTGACATATTTACAAAATGTTTAATTTTTGTAAAGCAATCCAATTTCACTGTTAAAAGATTATCAGAATTAAAAAGGAAGTAAAATTAGTAAACCATTACGAAGGAAATTCTGTCAAGTTAGAAAGCGTATCGATCAAGTGAATCAGCCATAAGAGAAATGGGAATAGGGCTGAAGAAAAATGTTGGAGAAAGCAAAAATTAGGTTAATTGTTATATCATGATTGTGAATATCTTTTAGTATATATTTCATCTTGATGTAAGTATCAATACATTAGGATTTTGACTGGTTAATCTCCTTTTCAGGATCCATAATCATATTGATTATCTTGGAGATAAAATTTCCTAAATACGCGTATTAGGTACTAGATGTTATGGAAAATATTTTTGCATGACTAGCACGTTGGTGATTTGTCTTTACCTGCTCTATCCACATTTTGTATTTATCGGATCGATCTACAAGACACATTCATCTGATTGTATTTGCAAAGTATTTGTAATGTGACAATACGTCATTCTGAAATATTTTCTGGTCTTGAAATACCGCTCAAAAAGATAATGACAAATATTAGGACATATTATGATGAGTAATGAGTGCCGGTACTTGTAGAAATCATATCTTAAACTTCTAGTTCTCTATACACCAATAAACACTTTAAGATGAAAGTGAATTTGTGTCGGTTAATAATGATATTATAGATAAAAGAAAAAGTCAAAGTTTATTCATTGATGTACATATGTATTTTGTAAATTGATTCGTTATTGCTTAGTAGCGACATTATGTATTGTATAGCATTCATAAAGTTTATCCTAAGTGACAATTACAGTTTTTAAACGGAATGAAGGTTATATTTAAATTGGAATTTAATTTTATCTGTGTTGTTCTTTAAAACCTCTTGTTATATGTGCACTTTTTATTGCATATTTTTAATTTTGGAAATATGTTTTAGAAGACCAATAGTTATACTGGTGATTTCAAAATTTAAACCTCTAGAACTTTTTTTAAATATTATGCCTCCTATGTGTAGGCATCAGAGGCGCTATGCGATCCTGTCCAACGGCGGCGATGGAGGCCCTTCTCGATCTGATGCGCTTGCACCTACAGCCGAAAAGGGAAGCGATAATGGCTGGAAGGGAACATGATCTTCAAAGCAGCAGATCTAGTGGGCCATCTTCAAATTGTACAAAAATTGGGAGAGTTAGCGAAACTAAAAGACTATATGACACCTAGATTTGACTCTGACAAACAGTTTGAAGTGATTAACCTAAATTACAGCATCCCTCCATACGCTGGTGTACGGACGGATCCAAAACAAATACAGGAGTCAGTACAGTACAGGAGTACAATGTCTCGGTAGCCTTGGATACAAGCCTAACGATTTTTCAGGCAGAAATTTGAACAATGTGTCCAGGAATATTTGAAAAGACGTTACCAAGATGCACGCATTTACATTTTCTCAGACAGTTAAGCAGCACTAAACGCTCTAGGAGCATATACCTTTGAGTCCAAATTAACCCGAGACTATTTGCTGACCCCCAAAATTCTGGCTTAAAGAAACACAGTTATACTGATGTGGGTACCAGGACACTGAGGGTGTGAAGCGAACGAGACTGCCGACGGTGTTGCAAAAAAAGGCACGTAATCTCGATTTATCGAACCAGAGCCATTTTGTGGCCTTACCAAAAACTACATAAGAGATCATCTTCAATAGTGGGAGACTAAGCAAAATATCTCCCATTGGACTAACATTCCAAAACTAAAGCAATCAAAAATCTCTGCTGGATCTCAAGAAAAGAGACCTTAGTACTATCACGACTTTATTCACTGGCAATGGCTCTCTCAGGTATCACCTCAAGAAAATTGGCAAGGTAGACAGTGATAAATGCCGATTCTGCTCCGAATAGAGTGAAACGGCAGAACACATTATGTGTGACTGCGTGGCGATAGCCCGACAAAGGCACCGTCACCTCGAACAGGCGCACTTAAAACCGGCTGACATCAGAGTCATAGTCCCCAAGAAGATCCTGAATTTCTTTAGGAGTTTGGAAATCAGTTAGGACTAAAAGATTAAGGGTATTCACAATAAATCTCATTGATCGCAAGTAAAGAGAGGCAGAAATGCCTTAACGACCCACCAATAATCTAATCTAATGCCTTCTATTTTTTTTAGATGTATGTAAAATTAAATTCTATGGCCAACGAGTATGCAAAAATTTAGACTATTGTTTCACAAAAAAATTGTAGAATCCAAATGCGAAATAATAGATTTTAGAGGACTAGACCTATTTTAAAGTTTTCAGAAAAATATATTTTTGAACCAGTTCTCTTATAAAAACAGTTTTAGTTAACAGTTGTAGCGAAAGTTATCTGAAATCATGACATAGCCAACGCCCATTGAATTTATGTTACCTAACTGTGTTTAAAGTTTATCTTTTATAATGTTTCATAGTTAGCAAACTCCTAATTTACTAAAAGTGAAGAGTATAAATGCAATTCAACGAAATATTTATTTTTCCTGTTTTTATATAGTTTTTATAAAATATTACTAATATTTGTCCAACAAGATTTGCAAAAATGTTAATAATAAAATTTAATTTGCCAGGCCAGTTGTCCGTCGATGATGTTATAATTTATTAAAAATAACCAGAGTAGAGATTTTAAATATTTTAAATGTTAGAATATAAACTGCGATGTGTTTAATTCTAAAAAAAAGATTACTTACTTAGGTTAAATAAATTCACTAAAACTACAGCACAAATTATCCCAGGTCGGTTCATCATTGTAACTTTACTACAGTTAACTGACTAGCCATCTGATTAATATCTGAAGGAAGCTATGTACTTATTGTATATGTAAATTTGTACCATAATAAAAGATATGAAGATCACAGATAAAAGTTATCATCGTTTTGCTGTTGTTATTCAATTATTGCATACATGGTTATTACTCTGTAGAGTACCTGTCAAGGTATTTCTCTTAATGCAATATCTGGGAATTAAAATTGGTAGATGGTAAATCAACAATTGTCAGAATTTTCTGTTTTCATTTATATAAATAGATAAAAACATCATAAAAAAATAATAATAACAATATAGTTTTATTATATGATAATAATAAATATCCTTTCAGAGAATTTTCTGAGTATACTGCTATCGAGTTTTTCTAATGTAATAGTAGATGGCACCTTGTTTATGACTTACTAATCTTATCATAAGACATTAGTTATATGGACTAATTTGTATTGACTACTAGCTAACTTTAAGCCACGAACATTAGCACAAAAGTGCTAGTGTTATCCAGTAAAATAAAAATGTCAGCTTTTATTTGCTCTTGCAAAATCTAAAGCTCTAATCGTCGTATATTGTGGGATTTAATCACAATAAATTTTAGTCGTAAAATTTAAATAACGTTAAATTTATGTTCATCACCAAATGCTTCCTCCAATCTTATTACGAGATAGATTTGTTGTTAGACAGGAATGAAATACTCCGAGCCAATGGGAAGATACCCTCGCGTTTTCTCAGCGGAGTTCAGTACCGTTAGAAGATGTATTCAACTGAATCTGGGCAGGAACTATAGAAAGCAAAGAATTGCAATTCCGATAGTCAAGCAGCCATAATGGAGGTGAGTTCTAACATCATCAGCTCGAAATTAGTCAGAGTTGTATTATGCCGGATACCAAGACATACTGACGTTAGCAGCAACAAGCGTTTTGTGGTATAGGGATGACCAACTACAAAAAAGAACTCAAAGATAGAGAGAGGAGCCTCAGGGTATCTCTCTGGGAGAATCTCTCTGGTTTGAGACACTTCAAGATATTCCTTGAAAACTTCAACAAGCATAGATCAAAGACCGGACTAGAACTCCCAAGTTTTTTTTACAGGGCATTCTCACCTTAAGGAACACCTGACAGGGATAGGTTTGAAACACAATAGCGCCAGCAGGTTCTGTGGGGCGGGGGTGAAAATTGGTACTCCTGACATCTAACTGGACCGCTATTACGAAAACCCAAACCAATTATCTCAACAAAGACGTCATAGACGAAGAAGAAATACCTTCTCTGAGACCATCCCTATTATTGCAGTTTATTGAAGCTCTTAGACTGGATGGGGAGCTCTGAGAGTGGGCAAATTCCATCAGGTCACAGCTCATGCAAGCGAGCATAATAGTTCAATAGGTCGCAGTGCAATGTCACTCTCAATTAAATCTAATTCTAATCTTTCATTGTTGCGTTGAGGCATGCCACTGGCCACAAACTGCAACTCTAATCATAACCTTTATTGCAATTACAGAAGTTTGTATTTAATAGGTCTTCTAGTGCTTGTAGAAATAATATTGTTCTCGGTTTTCAGACCAAGTTAGGAATGTTTATTTTATCAATCTTCCGTATATCAGCTGCATCTTTACTAGATCTTTTGATGTGGAAATTGAATATTATTAGTTCAGTAGTATTGCTTTAATAATCACGGTTTTGCTGTTTAAATGTATCGATATTATGTTAGATGTTTGGCATTTTGTGTAGATTCTGTTTCATGAGAAACATGATTCAGTGGGATTCAGAAAAAGGTTTTGTTGGAGTATATTTTTATGACAGCTTGTCTCGAATCCGGATTGGTTATCAGATACATTTGAGTTGGTTGTAACGATTCAGATCAAAAAATAGAAACTGTTCTTTCAAAGAGAAATTATATTGATAATAGAAAGATCAAACAATGATATTGATAAAGCAATAATACATATTTAAAACCAGTTTAGAGAGAAATTGGTGGACCAATTTGTTTAGATCCTTTACGAGTAACTACCTGGCCACTGGCCAACCCATTTCGTCTATATTTCGAATTTAGCCAGGTTAAATATTGTTTCTTCTGTGAACTGTTGTTTAATTATTGAAAAAAAAATTTGCATTGTTTCGGTTAAAGCAATCTGCTTATGCCACGCTGATCGGCTCTGATTTTCGTAATAGATAGCGAATTAGTGATCTCCGCCACACCCATTAACCTGCCAAATTCAGGACAAGACTAAAATTTAGATTTATTTTAACTGCAATAAACAACGGCTGCTTGTATCACATAGTGCTTTAATACTTTCTGATTGAAGAGAAAAAACTTTTTTATTTGAAAAATAACCAAAGGCGGTGAATTGATTTGATAATGAGCCTGCATCTTTATGAACTGATTATTTTATTTTTATTTTATTTTTACAAGTGAGGTCTCCCAACAGACTAAGAGTCCAATAACAGGGAGACACAAATTATACATAGTTTCTACATACATAGTGAAGCCGTTAACAAAGTAAACATTATAAATGCGATACGCAGAAAAGAATAAACAAAAACAAGAAAAAAAAAGAAAAATGCACCTGAAATACTTAGTACACATCACGCAACAATAACTTAATCCTAACCTTAAAAGCGGTAATGGTATAATTACACAAATCAATGTAAGGATCTCTACTAGAAATGTCATTGTAGGCTCTCATACATCGTGGTAGTGGTGAATTTAGGGCATAATTAGTACTATGGCAATGAAAATAGAAAATGTGACGGCGTCTAACTGTATAGGGAGAAGCATTAATATTACAATAATTTAAAGTATATGGCGAATCAAGAAGAGCGTTGAAGATCTTGTAAATGAAAACTACATCAAAGTACTTGCGTCGACTAGCAAGAGACTCCAGATCGTAAATGTTAGGTTTGACTCGTAAGAGTAAAAAAAATGCCTGTGTTGATTAAAACGATAATTTAATGTATTAATAAGTTTATTTTGTATTTTTTCTATACGAGAAATGTGTTTTATATAGAGGGTTCCAGACTGTCGCCGCATACTCAAGCAATGGTCTTACAATGGACTTGTACAGCATAATAATGGAGGAATGATGACGAAAATCTTTAGTTACTCTTAATAAAAACCCAAATTCCTCCATGCACGCCTAGTTATATATTCCACATGATTACGAAACGACAGTCCAGAATCCATAACAATTCCAAGATCCACAACAGAATCCACCCCACCAGCAACTCTCCGTCCACAAAGAGATCAGCCCTTTGGCGTCGTCGCCCGCCGTGAGAACACAATGTGATGACATTTGTTTGTATTTAACCTTAATTTGTTTTTGTCACAATATACCGTAAATCTATCCAAGTCTGATTGAATAGGTAAAAAGTCACTAATACATGAAACCTCCCTGTATAATTTTAAATCGTCAGCATATAAAGAGTACTTGACCGAACGGAAACAATCTCCCACATCGTTAATAAATATGCTGAATAATATGGGACCCAGATGCGATCCCTGTGGTACACCAGAAGGAACAGCCGTTATTGCAGATTTACAATTGCTCATTGCAACGACTGAGTACGCCCAGTCAAATAATCTGTTATTAAATGCAGCAATCTGCCATGCACACCAAAATTTCCAAGTTTAGTTATAAGTGTAGGATGATGAATTTTGTCAAAAGCCTTGAAAAAACAGTGTACAAATCAGTGTATCCTTCCTTTATCACTGCTCCAAGTATAATCATATCAGAAGCAAATTTCAGCTTTGTGTTTTTTGTTAACTAAACCACTTGAAATAATAATAACCTGCCTTGTAATCAACGCCGACGACTGATCAACAAACATTTTAGACAAAAACTGAGTTTTCTTTTTTCCTCCATATTAATTGTTTGTTGAAATGCTTACTTAGATACTTTTTGTATTGTTTGTGCGGGGTCGACTCCAAATTACTGATCTAGAAAAACGGTAGGGTAAACCAAACACATTAGATATATCTTGTTATGTACCATTTTATATTTATTAATGTAATTGTTACAGTTGATTTTTATCACAAACAAGACACATATATTGCAGTCATGTTTTCTCTAACGGTTTGTTTTTGTTGGTATACCCTCTATCACTTTGAGTTCGTTATAATAAGTAGGTAGTGTGAATCGCCATTGTCTTTTCGAAATTCTAATGCGTTCATTATACATATAGGTATTAAACAACTTTATAAAGGCATTTTACATATAAAACATTAAACGTTGTGTTTCTTCTGAGTTATCGTAAAAAAGGTATAACTCGATACAATATCAAAGCGTATAGGAATATATTTAGTTATATGTATAAGTTAACTTTTTTAAGATGTTTTCTTTTACGAACATTTTTCATATGAAGTAAAGAATTTGTAACACTATATTAAGGGGTTATTTCAAACAAGTAACCGGCTTGTGTAATAGTAGTTCTACAATTAATCCGTAATTAACTCCAGTTAAAATGTTGATTATAGGCGTTGCACAGTTCACAGTTAGTTTGAAAGAAAGGCGGGCTAATCTTCTATATGAAAATGTTTGTCGAAAACGATATTCAATTTAGATTTAGAACATTATTGTTTGAGCTAGCAGCAATAGCAACATCACTGTAGTTTCAAATGGTCGTATTGTAAAAGCAGAATTGCAGGCGTCGGAATGGCACAAAGAACATTGGGTGACGTTGCCAATATTTTGACGGTTACTCTCATTCGTTACAACCGTACAAATATCCGGATGTCCGCTGTTTAGTTGGCAACCCCTGATGATGTGCTCCGTACCACGCACTGTAAAATAAATAGAATTATTTTATTATCAATTATGTTTTTCATTAGACGCAATTTATGCAATGTATGTTTATACTGTCATTGTTTTATTATTTGCTAATCATAGATATGAAACTACCTGCTTAAAATAATGTAGTAAGTTTCTACGAAATAAACATTGTGTTAAAATGACTCAATATTGTTTTGTCTGTAATTATTTGTTGTTAATTGTTTATTTTTAAAAAGGGGAAAACAGAAAATTATGAGTTAAAGTTGTACAACGTCTAAAACAATCATGACATTAGCTTAACTAATATTTAAATTATGTATATAGACTGTATAATTAAAAATTAAATATTTCGGTTTAGCGAACAGAACTACTGATTAATTCGGGATATAATGGGATGCGTCATTACATGGGTTACATCTTTCTCCTACTTTTACTTCAGCTCAAGCGGACCAGTTCAATTCTTGAACCTACTTTTTCTCATCCCATATTCGATATGGTATCGGATATAATAGACAAACCACCTACTTCATCAAAACAAAGTTGTTATTCCTCATAGGGATAAATGGAATATTTGATGTTATGAACGAAATATTGAGGAAGGAATAAGGAAATGTAGAGAACCTTGTTTATTATTAAGTGAATGCAGCAAAACATAGTTTGAATTCATTAAAAAAAATTCTCGCCATTATTTTGTGTTTTTTCGTTTCACAATATCGCAAATTCTTTTCCGCGTCATTGGTTAGCTATTATCCTTGATTACCATTGGTGTTTTTCTATCTTTTTTTCACGCACAACTGCTCTTTTCACTTTTTTCTCACTCTTATTTAATATTCAATAAGAATAAAGTTGGCCTTAGCATTTTTCTTGTCATAGTCCTCTTTTCCTCTTTTTTAGCGTTTTTGTTTCGTTTGTACAAAACTGTTGTTGTTGAGCAATTTCAGATATCAATACTTACTACTAGTACTACAATTCCTTGCGCCAGCTTGTCCATATTTGCTCTCGTGTGATCCTATCAACAGTTTTTTGGTTTATGAATGCTATATAAGACTGTTGGTTTTGTGAGATCCCCTTTCCTCTAACTGTCCGTCTATTTCTCAATATATTTTCAAGAATACGCTTACATACCTTCTCGGCCCATACGGGGGTAATCCATCTATAATTTTTGCAATCGCTGTGATTTGATAATCAACTGGAGAAACAGAAATATAAAGCTACTGCGATCTGTTTCCTATTGGAGAGGAAGTACACCAGTAGGACAATCTTCAGACTGATAGGTAGGAATCCTCTCATTGTCGTGAGATCCCATGAGATTACATTAGGACTCTAGAGGAGGATTCTAGAATGTTTTGCGGTACTGCAATAGTTGTAGGAAACTGTATCAAACTGTGGTTTAGGCTCATGGGCGTTGTAGTATAGAAGGGAATCAGGAAACTGGTGGATTAGCAAAGATACTTTTCATACAGGCATAACCACCCTGCGGAATCATACAAGAAGTTATCAAATAGACAGAAACTATAACTTTGCAAACATTATGATTGCTAGTGGAAGATCTCCAAATAGGAGCCTACTAAGGTTTCTTCGAGCCAACCACTTTGCAGCAGGCTCGTTGCTTTAAAATCTGAAGCACATTACTGGGGTAATAAGGTGGCACTGCCATCCTAAAGAGTACTTGTGTAACTCGAAGTATCAAATCCTACTTTGCCGAGGATGTCAGGAAGACTAGAAGCACTTCTCTATTTACAAAGCTATTGTGAAGCAACCAATACCATTAGAAAGCAATCTTCGGCACAAAGAAGGATCACCCCACGAAATTATAATAATAAAGATAGACTCAAGAGTAACGGAAAATGTATTGCGTTAGAATCGATTCGAAAAGGATGCAATTAATAACCATTTCTGTACAGGTTTTATTAGTTCAGGCAAATTATTGCTGAATATTCTTCTTACCCGACAAGTTGAGCAAATGTGTTCATACTATTCGAAGAAAAAGTAATGCACTGACACAAGGTATAAAACAATCTAAACTCTACTTTTTTGTAAAGTCATATTTGTAACGTATATTTATATATTTCTAATAAAAATGTTGTGTTCAAGTGATAACTTCCTTGGCGATTGTTAAAGCAGCAATACATGCTTTTTATCGTGATTTTTATCAGTTATGTAATCGTACACAAGTTTCAGAAAAAGATTGTGAAGTTATCATGTTAATTATTGGAAACACTAGGTAGATACAAACGTAAACTTTGATAATTGTAATTTATGTCTATTTATTGATACATTTATAAATATAAAATGATATTTGTTTAGTGATAATTCATTATTTTTCTACCTTAAATATGCGGATTTAGCTGGGACCGCTTTATTTTGGCTCAGTGTTCGTCGAAGTATGATCTAAATTATCTTTTTGAAATAGTCTTGAAAAAAAGATAAGTCCTAGTACATAGATGAACTAATTTAATTAAGTATATATTGATTCTAGCATAGTTGTATGCTGTACTTGTTATCTAAAAACGTTTCGTTTAATGAGAACGTGATTCTCAATAACTGTATTAACATCATACCCATAGTAACTTGTTTCATGCAACTTAGAGGTAGTCTCTCTGCAGTGCGCAGTTCCACGTCAAATATTGCCGCATATCTGGTGTCCATTTTCTCTGCAAAAGATTTCAATTCCATCATGGCTTCTTCATTGCACTTTCTGGTCTCCAGTTGTCCATCTGGACTACGGCAGCGCGGGTCTTCGTGCGAACTGCAACTGTAGCATTTGATGGTGCAATCTCCTGCAATAAATCATAATATTTAGAATTAATATAAACATTTAAGGTAGTTTATTCATACGTAAAAACGAAACTGTTTTGGATTGGTCAATTGTGATAGCGAAAGCTTATTATTGAAAACGCTGACAAACAAATTTGAATTTTTAACTTTGCTATGAAGTGATTACTACACAAATTGGCACATTAAAGATATTAGTAGTAATAGACATTTGAACCATTTTTCAAATACTTCGGTAAATAAGTGTATAAGCTCTAGGTCCAAACGTAATAAGAAACAACTTTAAAAAGACAAAAAAACAATCTAACAAGCTAAATCGAAGAGCTTTCTATCTTCTC
>CM043022.1:72715852-72762009 GCA_023690525.1 Holotrichia oblita | reverse complement strand
TTTATTCTGTATTAATTTGGATTACTTATTACTATCAAATAATTAATCATTTTAATTTAATTTTATCTTCTTTTTCCTGAGAACTTATTACTTTTTCTCTTATTGTATGCATGTGTATTACACACTTAAGAGATGCTGTTAGGAACTGGTTTATAAATAATATACATATATGTATGTACAGGTACACAACAATATGTTGGAGAACTACTAAGTAATTTATTTACGCGATAATGAGCTATTATTTATTTTATTATAATTACAGTTCTTTGACACCTATACAGAGCTATTTAGTATGCCATCAGTTATTGCGAATTTTCAAATGCTTTTACACGTGGCGATCTAATGAATCTTTACACATATGATATCATAACTCTGTACTTAAGTTAGTACACTCAGTGCTATAATCTATTACAAAATTATGAATTTAATTTCAAATCGACAGACTCAAGGAATAGAACAGTCGTATTTGTGCAAACGACATATATTTTGGTAATATGTACACGTAAAGATTATGTCACGGATGTGTGTTTGTGTTTCTCGTTGACAAAGCATAACTAAAGAAGTGACGTAATATAGAGGTCTAGTTACATACACTGTATCAAATAAGTCTCCATACACTCGATAAGATTTTCAATTAACGTATTTAACTTAGTTAATGTCATGTCTATCGGGAAAGAAATATTACAGAAGGTATTTAGGAAGTCCATAGACACATGAAGTGAACGAAAACAACATTTTATTCTACTAATTACAAATAAAAAAAAGTACAAGATAAAGAAATATAAATTCAAACACAAAAAAGTTTCCATACATCCCGAACTAAGCAGGTGGTTTTCTGACTATAATTCGGGGATTTACCTATTTCACTCAAAAGGAACTTCATAACATTTGGAAAGTATTATTCAGTTTAAATATTGATAACACAACGTGTGGTGCGATTGTTATTGTATTAAGATGGAGGTACCACAATCAATTCGAAAATTAATTATTAGTTTGAGACAACAGGGACAGTCTTTAAGAAAAATAGCTAAAAGCATTAACAAATCACATTCCACAGTACAATATATACTAAATAGACACAAAGAGTTGGAAACTTGCGAAAATAGACCACGTTCGGGTAGGCCTAGAAAAGTACAAGCCATTCATAAACGCGCTGTTTTAAAAACTATTAATCAAAATCCAAAAACTAGTGCACCTGTTCTAACAAAAATGTTAGAAGATGATTACGGCCTACAAGTAGTACCTGAAACGGTAAGAAATTTTATGCGAAACGCAGGTTTTCACGGGCGAGTTCCTCGGAAAAAACCGTTTATTAGTAAAAAGAATAGGACGCTTCGTTTTGATTTTGCAAAAATGCATGTCAATAAACCTATGTCATTCTGGGAGTCGGTAATATTCAGTGATGAGTCTAAATTCAACGTTTTTGGATCGGATGGGAGAACGATGGTTTGGCGAAAGAAAAATGAACACCTCAAAGTGAAAAATCTGTGCGCGACAGTGAAACATGGTGGCGGTAACGTTCTGGTTTGGGGGTGTATGAGCGCAGCAGGTGTTGGAAATTTAGTTTTCATTGAGGGGATAATGGACCAACATATGTATTTAAACATTTTACAAGAAAATTTACACGCTAGTTCTGAAAAATTGGGATTAGGGGGGTCATTTATCTTTCAACAGGATCAGGATCCCAAGCACACGGCAAAGCGTGTCAAAGAGTGGTTAATATTTAAGGTAAAAAAACAATTGCAGACACCTCCGCAGTCCCCAGACATGAACCCTATTGAACATTTATGGGATGAAATAGGGAGAAGAGTTCGGACACACAGATTAAAAATAAAGAAGAGTTAAAGGAAGCAATTTTAACAGATTGGAATTCAATCGAACCGGAAGTTACAAAAAAACTGGTGAATGGAATGAAAAAACGTCTGCTGGAAGTGTTACAAGCCAAGGGTGGTCACACAAGCTACTAGAAAAACTCGTTCACTTTATACATTAATTACAAACTGTCTGTATGGAAACTTTTTTGTGTTTGAATTTATATTTCTTTATCTTGTACTTTTTTTTATTTGTAATTAGTAGAATAAAATGTTGTTTTCGTTCAATTCATGTGTCTATGGACTTCCTAAATACCTTCTGTAATACTTCTTTCCCGATAGACATGATATTAACTAAGTTAAATACGTTACTTAAAAATCTTATCGAGTGTATGGAGACTTATTTGATACAGTGTATACAACATGCTATGTGACATGTACACGTATTTAAAATACTAATACGGACATTGCCTCTAATCAAAAGCATTCCTACACCACTAGTATGTATTATCTTTTGTTTACAAAAGTCATAAATTTCAATACATATAAAATACTCTTACACTGTTGTGTTTGCACGTATGGATGATGGATAGCGAAAGTAGACTGGTTTCCGTGAGGTAAAAATAAAATGTGATTTGTTGTAGTAAAACAAACATGAATTTGAGTTTATATCTTTGCATTTGGTCTTGATACTTCTGTTGTATAGAAAATAGAAATTACTTAAGGTCATGTTGGTAGTGTGGTCCTCTTTCGGTTTTAAATACTTTGCACTGGTGCGAAAGCGCATGTGTCGAAAAAGTGCAAGAGATAACTTTCTAAGCAGCATTGCATTCAAATTTATTCTAAAGAATGAGAGCTGCATTAAACCTATCTTAGGATAGTTTATGTTTACGGTTTTCTCCATGTATGAGCACGCCATTTTGACAAGTATCATTACAAATGTGTCAAAATCGCATCCACAACCTAAGCATGAACTACAAATTTGTATCTCAGCCAACTTTGTTTTCAGTTTCAATTGTGAAATGTAATATGAACTTTGCATTTTCATAGTTGCATAGAGCAATGTTTTAAGTTTTAACCAAAGAATTTAACACTCGATGTGTATAAACGTTCGAAAAATTGAGCGGGATAAGCAACTTTATCCCGCTCAATTTTTTTGGCGTTTTTCTTCTCCCAGTTTTAGGTTCTACAGATTTTTCATTCCATTACATATAGATATTATGTAAAATAAATAGAATTAGTATTATATACAATACATTAAAGATTTGTAACGTATCTTCTAACACACACAGAAATATTTTCTGAAATAACAGAAGAATGCTTTGTGAATCTCTTCTTATCTTACGCGGTGATTTTTCCTAAGGACGATAAAACGATAAATGGAAGCCTTGATATATGTATGTATATAGAATTACTGAGAGATAAGAAGACAGAAACAATGATAATAGAAAAACAACCATAACACCGTAATATATGTATAACTGAAACGCGAAAGGCTACAACAAGTACATCGAGAGAAATTTATAGTAATGACAAGTGTAAATACATCAAAAGGTTTGGCATAAAATGATTCTAAAACAATGACATTAGGGGAAAGATGTTTCCCTCTCTTCTTCTTTTTTCAGGAGATATCCACAACTGACCAAGATACGAGATCGAGAGAAGAAACGGAGACAAGTGTCTCGGTCTTTGGGGAGTCTACTGTGCGATGAGACCGAGCACATTCAGTTTATTATAGGCAGAGATCAGGTGCGGATTTATATAAAATTATTAAGTATTCAATAATAAAGAAGATGATGTACTATTATCAAACTGCGGCACCGTCCTATCCTCTATCAATCTATCTTCACTCGCGTCGGCAAAGTACAGTCGATCAGCCTCACATGTATATATGAATGTCATAGCAAGATCGTGTCAATGAAGGTTGTCTGTTTGTACGTCTTTTAATGCAAACATATGATTCATATGTTACGTACAAACAGACAACCTTCACTGATAACATTTATACAGATCATTGTTTTAAAACCGCTCCACTATAGATCTATCTCTTTTCTAGCTGGCGTTAGTCCCTCTAAATGATCTGTATGTACAGTGAGGTGCAAAGATATCCGGACACGTCTAGATACAGAAATACCCTGCGCTCAATACTTTATTCCAAAGAGCCGCAGGGCACCTTACTACCTGCTGAGGTTAACCGTAGTTCTACGCTCTTACAATAACATTGCAATATACAAATGCGTATAATACGTATATACATATGTATATGTATATGGATATAGCATAAAGTAAAATATGGGAATTTAAACTTCTGTAGCGTCAAGTAGATAATTTTATTATTCCTTATAGTAGCATTACATAAGTATGGAAATAAATATCGCAACTATTATTTGACTTGTTAGTTTTAACCAAAATTAGTCAATATCTAAAATATACATACTACTCCTTTAATTAATAATAAATCACTCAGCTTACTGTAATAGAAGTTATAATGGAAACTAAATTTTTAAGGCTTCGTAAAGGTATAGTAATATAGAGATAATTCAATTCTGTTTAATAATAACTAGTGTATTTATATTTATTTATATTTTCTAACATGTAGTTAGTGTTCTTATTTATGGTTCTATATATGATTTAGTTGTATGAGTTTTAGGTTAGTTGCAAGGCAAAATATAAAACAACTTACTAAAAGCGTTTTGACAGATTAACACCTTTGAACTCAATTACATATTGAGCATAAAAATATTTCATTTATATTATAAGTAATTAGTATAAATAGTAGATAAATATAGTTTAAAATGATAAAAGCGATCTGGAGCTTTCGCCGATCGCTTACTAAAAATATAAAAACCCTCATATCAGCACAAAATTCGAAACAAAATTTCTCAGAAACTAGCCAGTTCCACATAATAAGGATGTTGCAGTCCTAATTAAAATTACATCTTAAACATATGCAAACGCGTATTCGCGAATTACGTGTGAAACCAAATGTGCCCGTATAGCAATATAATTTTAGTAATACCGTACCTAGTCTTAAAAACATTTTTCATCTGAAGATGTTTCACCTAATACAAGCGCAGGTAACAACAGGTAACTTATTTAATTAGAAATTTCATTTAAATACTTCTTAGTATTACTAAAACCTAAATACATATATGTACATATTATATGAAGAAAAACGTCAGAAGAGATTAAAGATATGTATGTTATGAGTATTTGTCAAGTTTATAGATGCTTATGTTTGGATAATCCACAAACACAACTCTATTAATCTATTATATCTTATTCTAGAATTTTAAGTGTAGTATTCTGTTGAGAATTAATTATTTATTTTATACACAAACATTCTTATTGTTGTTTTTAATGTAGTTTAGTATAAAAATTAATATACATTTTTATGAAGTTTTACCTATCTTTTATTCCCTATCATTAATTACAACTTAAATTTATTCTAGTTCACATCTTCGATTACAACTTTAGCGTCATCATCTATTCTAAAGGTAAATGACAAATAATATCAAAATTGAAAGACATGCCTGTTAAAAATATTTATAACCAAATTAATCATTGATATATTGAACCATGAATGAACACTAACTTAATGTTAAAAATTGTTAATATAAATAAGGTGATTTTCACTAAACAGAATTAAACAATTTACTTTCTATTATGACTTCTAACACACAACATAAATAATCAGGTACACTAAAACCTAGGTAATAAAAATTGATAATGTATTCTTTTGCGAACGCTTCATTACTGCATCTTATAACAAAAGGCATCTGATAGCTTTTCACCTGGTGAAGATGTATAATGTGAACATATTATACATATATTACTATTTTGTATCGGAGGACAACAATCTTTTTTTTTCGGTATGTATGTGCAAAAATTCTATTCCTCTTAATAGAAGGTTGTTGCCGGCGGGTTCTTGTCTTACCGGGTTGATGATAACACGTGAGGTTAGAACGCGTTGTTATAGTTAACACACAGCACAAAATACTACAAAATGGCGAATTTGAACTGAACAGAACAGTGTCAATATTGTATGTAGTTGTTAGTCGTCTGTTTTTCTAGTTTCTTTTCACTTTTGAGGGCACAAAACAGCAGAACAATACGCTAAAGGAAAAAAATTCGAAGCGTCACGTTGGGCGTCAGTGTTGCCGGCGGGTTCTTGCTGGCATTTTGCTTCAAATCTTTAAGCTATAAGTCGACTGCTTCTCCCATTGTTTAAAGAGAACAAGAAATCACTACTAACTGATTACTATATTAATTAAAAACAAATACAAAATATAATAACAAAAACAGGAGGTCGTTAACCGTGGCGTTACATTACATTTCTATCATAACTAACTGTCATTCGTGTTCGCCTATTGCGCGGGAAACTTGTATGTTACAAGGTTGAATAAATACAATTCAATAAAGGAGTCATATATTTATTAATTTTTAGTAAAACGAACAACTCGGAAAATATCCATGATATAGAACAACCGTCCTAAATTCTAACATTTTAATTTATATAATATGTCTACATATATATGCGTTTATATAATTCAATGTTATTGTAGGAGTGACAAGCTACGGTCCCACCCAGCAGGTAGTCAGCTGCCCTGCGGCTCTTTGGAATATAGTATTGAGCGCAGGGTATTTTTCTATCTAGACGTGTCCGGATACCTTTGCACCTCACTGTACATTTGAGGCTGATCGACTGTACTTTACCGATGCCAGTGAATCATACTTGATAGAGGACAGCATCGTTTCCGCACTTTGGCTATTATATTACCATTATAAAAAGAAACGACGGAGAAGACCTATGAGTAAATTATATAAAACGAGAAATCAAGATGGGGCTTTTACCCTGTTGATCAAGAATCATTTGTTATTTTAAATTTTAGAATATCTTCCGATTAAATAAAATACAATTTGATTAGGTATTAAATTTAATCTTTAATTTCTTAATTTCTCTCAAACTATCGTCTCTGTAAGTATCTAATTGACCATTGAACAATAGAGGAAAATTTGTCATTTTGTCGTGTATGTAGGGAGAGATCTGCGACAGCACTAGTCCACAAACCACCTAAAAAATAAGATAAGATAAGATTTCACAGAAAAGTTAAAAACAAAATCAGAGTGGAGAAAATGAAAAACCATTTGAATAGAAGATGAGACGAGAAGAGGCAAAAAAAGAAGACGCTGAGAAAAGATGGCGGTATGTCAAAAATATTCAAAACTCAATGTTTCATTGCTATCCAACACGTACTCGTGAATACTTTAGAGCGCTAAAGCATAGCAGTGCACACTTTGAAAAATCACCTCCATATAATTGCATAATTTTATTTAATAAACTTTCAAATGAGACAAAAAACAAAAATCTAAGGAACTTTAAAATATTAAAAAAATGTATTTTAATCATATGATGTTTAAGTATATAATTTAACAGAGTTTTAAACAGCAAACAATTGTCTTTTTAACCTAACTAGATCAAGTATATTATTATTGAAGCGAAAAGTTTACGAATAGAATTTTTATATTTTTGACTACTAAATAAACAACTAAGAATACTGCATCAATACATTACACACAATGTATGTTTTATTGATATTGAAAACAATGGAAAATAAAAGCTTCGGTTGAAATATTGCGTTTCAATTTCTAACCCAGATAAAGAACCATGCTAAAAAGTTTTCTGCCTAATGTAGAACGTTTTTCTAATTTCTGTTTGTTTCTAAGTTTATAATTTATTTCCAACTTTATATTTTTATTAGTAACTTCTTTTTAAATATACTCCACCATTTTTTGCACTAGTTATTACAAATACTTCTAAATAGAACTAAGTTATCGCATTACTCATAAGGTCATAAATTATGATGCTCTTTCGTTTTATTGTTAGAGATAAGGAAACCGCGGTATTGAATCAGAAAATATATGCATCCGATTTCGTAATAGAGATATGAGATAAGAAAAGGAAAGTCTTCTAGTGATTATGTGTATATGCAGCAAGAAGCATGTCTCGGATGATTAAGTTTCTATTTACGAGGTTTGTTTGTTTAATGTCTGGATCTATAGAATTAAATATTTTATATATATATAGTTTTCAATTGTACGGGGTGATTTTTTGAAAACGACGAACATTTGCAGCATAATGCGGAGGAGCACCATCTTGCCGAAAAAACAATTCGTGTTCATCGAGGATTTGGTTACCTTCTGCATCAAGCTGGTTTTCCACTTCCTCAGTTATTAGGGCATCGATGATATTCTCTAACATACTTAAATAAATGTCACCAGTCAATGTTTCTCTAAAGAAAATTGGCCCAACAATGGAATCACCTAGTATTCCTGCCCAAACATTAACTTCTTGAGGCGTTTGAGTATGTTCCTCTCTTATAATATGGGAATTTTTATCGCTCCAGTAGCGTACATAGTGTTTGTTCACGTCTCCATTTAAGAAAAAAGCGCATTCATCACTAAAACAGATGTTCTTTACCAAATTTGGATTTCCAGTAATCATTTGGGTCATAGTTTTGCAAAATTCTAGCCGGCAGTCGCAATCGCCCTCACTAAGCTCTTGCACTATTTGCATTTTAAAAGGGTGAAACTTATGCATCTTTGTGACTTTACGTACCGACGAGTAAGAAAGTCCAGAGGATGCTGCAACTTGACGCAAAGAGCTGGTTGACTCCACGGTAAAATTCCGAATTACCTCCATTTCCGCCACTTCATCTATTATCTTATTTGCACGTCTTTTCTTGTTCACTACTGATCCGGTTGTTTCAAATTTTTGCACAAGTTCGCGAACGTATTTATGATCCATATGCTTATCTGGATGCCTTTCATTGAAAATTCTTGCTGTGCCACGAGCGCATTGCTCAGCACCATAAATGTAAATAACTTCTACCCTCTCAGCAATAGAGTACAGAAGTTGAATGAAAATTACTAACGTGACAGTTATAAAATAACGTCAACGGCTTCTTTTATTTTATTTATACGCTTTTTACACCCAGCTGTTTGGATGATTATATATTACGAAATCGATCATATTTCGATGTTCAATTAGATAGAAAGTGAACAAATGATACATCACCGTAATCCTAATGAAATAAGCTCTTATTTGAGGTACCACACGATGGGTCATTCCATTTAAAATTTACGGGGAAGGGGGGAAGGGAAGGAGGGAGAGAAGGTACTCGTGAGGGCGCTGATGTCAAAAGTGTAATTCATATGTCAAATTGTTTCCTCCTTGAATTAAAAGTAGACGTAATTTTGCAAATTTTTGAATACCTTATAGTTTCTGAAATATTTGAGTGGCCTCGTCTGTCGAAAGAATTTGCAATAAAAATTGAGGGCTTTTGTTGATAATCCTCAAAAATCAACGGTCGAAACGACGGCGATGTGAATACCATATTACGTAGCCTCTTTCAGCTGTTGGGGTATTCCGCTACCATATCGACAGTCTCACCATTCGTAAAAATCATTTCGAATGCTCAAAGTCAACATTAACCGAAGACAAAATTAGTTGATATTTCTTCCAAATATTGTCATTGGAGGTATGTGATGTTTTCCGAAGCCAACTTATCCTTCAAGTTATTATTGTTTGGCTGCGTTCTTGTCTTTAACACTTGCTTTTTACATCTTTTTTTGTGATAAATTGAGAACGGAGAGAGATATCAAGATACGATTTTAAGTCAAAGATTGGTTATTTTAAGCTACGAGGGAGCGTTTTTATATTTGCGGAATGGGGGATAAGGGGTGGAAATAAAAAAACCAAATTATTTTTCTTTTTCAATATATTCACCTGCAAGACGGATACATTTTTCACATCTTTCAATTAATTTATTTATACCCTCATAAAAAAATGATTTCTCTTTATCTGTAAAATACGCCGAAACTGCCTCCTTGACTTCATCATCGGCAGTAAATTTTTTACCCCGCAGCTCTTTTTTCATTTTCGGAAACAGGTAATAATCACTTGGGACCAGGTCTGGGCTGTAGGGTGGGTGATTCACAATTTCAAAGCCCACCTTATGCAGGGCAGCTAACGCAACGCGGCTCTTGTGGACGGACGCGTTGTCGTGCAAAAGCTGCACACCTTTCGTCAATTTTCCCTGTCTTTTCTCTTTAATGGCTTCTTTTAGTCGCTCTAATATTGAAGCGTAATATTCTCCGGTTATAGAAACACCTTTATCTTTATAATCAATCAACAATATTCCTTCCGAGTCCCAAAATACCGTTGCCATGAGTTTCCCAGCTGATTGTGACACTTTAAATTTCTTGGGAGGTGCTGTGCCCTTTTATGCCACTGCATGGAGTCTTGTTTGGACTCAGGTTCATAATGATGAACCCAAGTTTCGTCTCCAGTAACAATTCGACTCAATACACCATCCTTGTCTTCATTACAGAGGTCCAAAAATGCACGCGAACACTCTACGCACTGTTGCTTTTGCGGCGGCGTGAGTATTCTCGGCACCCATCTTGCGCTGACCTTAGACTTGCCGAGATGATCGTGTAGGATTTTAAAAATTGTTGTATCGGATACTCCAACCATTTCTGCGAGTTGTTTCTTCTTTAGTCGAGCATCTTCGAGTACAATTTTTTCAACTTTTTGGATAAGTGCTGGCGTGGTCACCTCAATGCTCCTGCCCCGCCTCGGGTCGTCTTCAAGGGATTCCCTTCCTTGTTTAAATAAACTATGCCACTTGTACACCATGGTTTTTCCTGGACAAGAGTCGCCGTAAACCAATGACGCGAATATAAAAACGCTCCCTCGTACTACTGTGTTCCATTTAAATGTAACTAAAGAGAATTATCTGGTATCAAATGAGCTTTCAGCTTATCATATTAAAGTTAAGCTCATTCTGAGATTTCCTGAGATAATAGAAATTTTAGATTTAGAAAATCATTTCCTATAGCTTCTCTTGATCACTTTTACTATCAATATTTTTTCCCGCACAACCTAGCACTAATACTTTCCGAGATACAGCCCCTTACTTCTCCTATTAGCCCACCCTGTACAATAGCACTACACAAAATTTATTCAGTTTACAACTGTGACACAGACACAACGATATTTTAATTGACCAGTTCTAGAATAAACAAGGTAAATTGACGCACATCATATCGCGACAAACATCAATTATACAATATATTATCCACACATTTAACGATATTTAGAAGGTATAATGAACAACTTCTTGGTACAAGTTTGAACTGGTTGAAACAGGACTTGACTAAATAAGGAGACTTTACGAAAATATTACATTTAAATCTAATTTCGATATCATTTCAATTCTAACCCACTTTTGTTAAAGAATTGGATAGTCGTATCCAGATCTGTATTTTTGTACAAAACGCACAACATCGAAATAACTGGTTACTTCTTACTTAAAGCTTCTGTAGAATTATAGCCAAGGTGAAGACCCTCCTACTCTAACTTTTATTTTTTTGAGAAAGGTATGAAATCTTAAAGTGAAAAAGATAAAATGATTCCGTGATGAAATTAGTACCAGTTTTTAGTGTTAGTAATTATCTAAGTAAATCTTGGTAAATAAAAAAAAACTGTCGACATAATTGCGTAATAGTTACAATTATTAAAGCAATAATATGAGGCCTGCGCAACACTGTAAGTAAAATGAACGTAAGTAGATACAAACAAAGTAACTTACGACTCACTTATCCACTTAAACACCGTCACTAGAAATAGTTAACACAAGCTGGACTATAATTGATTTTGATTTCAATATCCTCGCACACAGGCGGTATGTATGTAACATAACTATGTAAAGTTAACTATCGATATGGAATTTATTATCAGAATTGTTAAACGGGTTTCCTTTTACCAAAACAAAAAATGAATTATAGACAAAAAAACGTTAAATCAAACCTAAACTGAGTGTTTCACAGTGGCCACTTTTTTATTTCTCTGTTCAATAGTCTTTATGCTAGAAATGAATAGTACATATCAGAAAACAAAATCAAATTTTGTTGGTGCATTCCACTGGGCTATGGTAATCAAAAACATTTTTTCTTAATTGTTAGTGTATCTGGTTCAAAAATAGTGGCTATTTTTGGTTCAAACCTCATACTGTTTGTTTATGATTATCTGTGTTTCTTTACATTGTTTTATAGGCTTTCATCTTTACTAATTTTATTACAATAAAGCTGGGTATAAAACCGCGTGTGGAGTTTTCTTTTCACATAAAACTAATCAAAGATTTTAGTGAAGTGAGAAGTGAGTGTTTTTTTAAGCAAGAACCTTGAGATCATTTCAACTTGTAGTATGAAAGTTTCATAATTTCTAGGGGCGTTGTTCACATCCTTTCAGAAATTATAAAAAGCCTGTAATAGAAGGCATATAATATATATTAAAAAAAAGTGGTTTCTATATTAACAATTTATGAAGCGTGCAATTTTGAGATTTCTTTATTTAGTCCCCTCACATTGTAACTTAAATATTGAAAAAATAGCAGCACAAACATATAAGAACGAGAAACACTGTTTTTTTTTCTTTAAGAAGTTGCCTTACGAAAATTGATTTTTTTTTCTTTGAAATCTATAAGTAACTTTGTATTAGAAAAAGTACATGAAAGATTCATATTAGGTAAGTAAATAGAGGTTTAATTTGTACATCAGAATCTATTCAACATGATATAGTTTATTTAAAAATGATAGGACAACCTGGTGCTGAGTGATTTAGAAAAATTGTAACGGGTGGGCCATCTAACGTTTGGAATTTGGATCAGGTATAAAAAAAAAGTATGGTTTAATTAGAAACATTAAACCTTTACACTTAAGAATACAACAGAACATTATTAAAATGACTGACACTGGTGAGCCTATACTACGCCATTCGATCACAGCAATTATCATGTACTTTATCGATTGTTGGGACTTGAATTACATGAATGGCAACTTAAATTTCGTGTTTCAAGACTTCAATTGTCTCTGGATGGTTAGCGTAACATTTATCTTTACCAGCTTCCCACAAAAAATAGTCCAACGTGTTCAAAACACAGCTCTGAAGCTCCCAATTGATATTAGAATTTCGGCTGACTATTCGATTTTCGAAAACGGTACCTAGAATTTCAACTGTTACGTTGGCTGCGTGGCAAATAGCGTTGTCTTGTTGAAATCAATCATCGTCCATGTCATTCTCTTTAATTTGTGGAAACAAAAATTCGTATTTTCGAAGAAAAATTGACTAATGATACTAACGTACCAAAATCCGCACCAAACAGTCACTACTTTTTGGGTGCATCGGCTTCTCAATAATGACGTGTTTTGCAGAGTTTCTGAGCCTCGAATGTGACAATTTTGATTATTGATATAGCCTTCGATGTGGAAATGGATCTCTTCTGAAAAGATGACTTTTCCTTAAAAATGTTCATCTTTGGCCCAGCAATCTTCAGCTCGTTGGGCTAACCGAAAATGTATCGGGTGGTGGGCGGGGGCTTCATGTTTTTGGACTAATTGAAGTAAAAGACTCCCATTTTTTTAGCTGCTTCTTCTTCTCTCCTCATTCGAGTGATGGCTCTCTGGCAATTTCGAATGCCGTTTTCACCCCCTAATATAAAAATCCTAATGCCATTTATATTTTAACTTTTAACGTGGCACTTTTACTCCTTTAATCTGCTCAAATTCGATTATTTGAGCAGATTAAAAAACAGTTTCGAGATATTACTCCGTATACATAGATTAAATTTGAAGTTTTGGTTTGAAATGGACTTGTTCAGCAAAAAAATTTTATTTTAATAATCGAAACCAAAACTCATTTTAAACTGATTCTCAAAATTTTAGATTTTTCCGTCGACGTTGAAACCCTCAAATTAATTAAAAAAATTGGACTGAACGAAAACGGGGCGTGGTTACTTGTGACGTCACACCACACGTCTGTACTATAAGTTATTCGAGCACTGCGAGCGGACTGTGTATTTTACTTACCGTGTTGTCGTGTAAGAGACAAAACGCTTGACTGTTACCGTTGATTGAAGGAATACATAAAGATGCGCAACCTAGTTGACAGAAATTTCAGATCCCATCAAATGGAGATTTGCATTGGATGGGATCTGAAATTTCTGTCAACTGTCATAGGTTGCGCATCTTTATGTATTCCTTCAATCAACGCTGTTACGTTTTACTTTATTTCATAATGAGTAAGAAGAAAGTGGCATATAAATATTGTTTGGTTCCTAACTGTCCTAATACATCCAAAAATGCCCCAGAGAAATTGTTTATTAATGTACCCTCTGACATTAAAACTAGAAAAGTTTGGCAGAAAGCAATGCGTCGTAAAGTTTTTGTATCTGACAAATCCACTGTGTATTGCTGCCAAGATCATTTTAAAGTAAGTTATAGTGTATTTATCTAATAAGATCATTTTATATATTAACTAGCTGGCCCAGCAGACTTCGTTCTGTCTAGAAAAATATTGATTTAGACATTTAATGTTTAATGTATTGTTACGGGTACCAGCCCCGCCCGTCCCGTACCACCACCCGTGTCCCGCCCGTCCCGTACCGCCCCCTTGTCCCGCCCGTAAAAAGATAACGATAAAGATGGCGTCGTAAAATCACTCCCTACAAAATGAATTTTCTTGATAATTTTTCTTTTCGGGGATATTTCGGGAATTTTCTTGTTTGGCCGGAGACCAGTACGCATTGGTGCGAATCATCGAAATCGGTCCAGGCGTTCTCTCTAAGCGTAGTAACGTGCGGTAGGTAACTAACGGCTTTCTCTTTTATATATATAGAAGATAATGTTGGTATATGGGGTATTTGTGAAAAATACAAGACACTTATTTGAACACCTTTTTTTTATTTTTAATTTTTATTTCGTCTATTTAGAATGGGAGCGTATAGTGACGACTGGCTTAAATTTTCAATCGTATTATCGAATCTTATACACAAAGTACCCGCTAGCTCTTCTATGTGTCGATACAGTCAGTCGCGTACGACTTAAATTATGTTTTCTTTATGTTATTGAACGGAGTGCACCCTTCAGACTAAATAATGACATCATTGCAGTGGCGGATCCAAGGAGGGGCCGACCCGACTGTATACTAGATAAAACATACTATTTCTAACAGAAAAACATTTTTAAATACTTATCGCATTTAAACCCTAATGTTTAATGAAATAAAAACAATAGATTTACTACCGAGTAACCATTTTGAAACATTTCTTACGCTCAAATTTGGAATTAAACTTTAATTTTTAAGTTCTTGCATACGCCTATATTTTAGTTAGTTAAATACTTCAAAAACCACCACCGTGGGTTTTAAATCATCATCATCATTGTATGACATTTTTGTATTATTTTCACAAATAATATCTCTAAAACTTAATCTAAAAACTTAGGATACGCACGTAATTTTTGTCAGCTTTTACTGATTTGTATTTTGAATAGCTTGAGAGTGTAGAAACTAGTTTATGAAATCATTGAACTTTGTAATGTTAGGAATAAATTTAAATAAACGTGAATTTATAAAAATTTTGATTGTATCTAAAATAAATTAAATTGAAAAACAATGTGTATACATATTTTTCTATTTTATCTCACAGTTTGAATAACAAAATTTGTATACTTTGCAAAAATAGTGATAACTATAACCTCTAGCGTTTAACACAAAAAACTTGTTGTAGGTAGAGGACCACTAATACTTTTAAAATTAAAGATATTATAGCGCGAAGTACCGTCTTTATAAGAAATGCAATGGTTTGCTACTGAACACCGAACTACGACGTGTGGTATGACGTCACAGGCGGATCCCGCGCTTTTATCGGAATTCGGTTTTTAACCTTTAATATCTAAACAGTGGGTTAAGTTTAACAGCTAAAAATTTTACTAATTATTTTGAGGAATTAGTTTTACATAATAACGTAAAAAAAACCGAGAAAAATCGTCATTGATAACAAGCCTATTATGGTAATATCATTAAATTATGTAGTATATAATTTGGCAAAAATTTGTGGTTCAACGAATAATTAGCTACTCGAAAAGAGCTACCTATTGTTTTATTGTAGAGACACCAATTTATTTCGTTCCTAGAAACAGTAAATGTCGTTAAAGATTATATAAAAATCCAAACATTCAGAGCAAAATCAAGTTAATTCATACAATAATTTACAATATTTATTATTTAAATTGAAATTCCTATTTATTCAAATGAATGTCTACTTATATTACAGCCAGGTCTCAAATCCTTAAAGTCAACAATCGCTACGCGTCATTCTTATATTTCCGATATTTGCTTCTAAATGCAGTAAAAAATAATTATACGTTATTCAGTTAAATATTCCAATACGTTTTTTCCATATTCAGTACAAGGTTAAACTGTTTCTTGATTATCATTATGATGCAAATATATTTTATTAAAGCAATTATATTCATGAGATAGAATAGCAGATTATATTACAATTATACGTACGCTATTTCATTTATTTCGGTTTTTTTTCTAAATAAAAGTAAAATATATCTAAACATATTTTTTATCATGTATTAATTACATCTAAGACAGTAGAATATGATTTATCCCCACATTTTTAGCCCACACATTGTGTAAATAATAATTATATGTTAGAAATCATATAGCTGCGTTAAAACGATTTTGCAGAGGTTGAAGTTTGAAAGCACTGTGTTATTTAACTGGTCGCTCGCGATTAGGACTATCAAGAATTAGTGATACCCATGTTGCAGTTGTTAAATAATCATACAGCCGGAAATAGTTATCAGCAATGAAACTTAGATATCTTAGAAATTGTAAAATCTTAAAAATGAATTAAAGGAGAAAGATTTGTATTTTAGAGGACCCTAAGCTTAGCACTACATAGTGATAGGTGGGGGGTAGTGGTTAGGTATGGATGTACCATCTTTGACAAATTAAATGCTATTTTTTATCGGGGAATGTTGATTTTGTAAATAAATGCTCTGCTTTAAAGTGAATTTAATTACTCTAAAGAAATTCATCAAAGCAGTACTCTGTTTTAGAGAAATTAAATTTGCTTCAAAGTATAGCCTTTATTTAGTAAATCGGAATTTCTTGTTGAAAAATTCGCATTTAATTTGCCAAAGATGGTACATATCAAGAGCTAACTTTTAATGTGATGATCCTCTTTATATGAGTAAAAGAAGGATGAAAATATGATTTCTATGAGTTAACAAAGTCAATTGTGTGTTGTATGCTATTGCTGTCTAATGGCAGATATCTACCACTGTTCTTTACCCTTGTCTAACTACAAGAAAATGCTATCGTCACATCGATATTTTCAATTTCAATCAATTCAACGAAGCCCTCATTCATACTACTGCGAGGTGAGGCGGACGAATCGTGCGCCTGTGTGCAGTCGGCCAGAATGCAATCCACAGATTGCAAATAATATTCCGGTGTTTAAAAGTCCTCGTTCCAACTACACCCAAATCTTTTTTTTACATGGTAGATGCGTTTCTGCGAAAACCGTGCAACAAAATACATGCGGCATATGGTAAATTTGGGGATATGTTTCGCAACTTTAAAAATTCGTGCAAGATGAAAAAATTCTACATGTTTTCAAAAAACCGTGCAAAAAAAGTAATAACAAAATCTACATTACATACTAATAAAACAAAAACAATTCATTTTTATTAAATACTGAATAAGGAAATGCTGTGTTCAAGTTGAAGTGCAACGAGATAAAAAAAATGTCGGGTATTCACCATATTTCCCAAGTCACTACATATTTGTGGACATAAACTGACAGATTTATGGTCATGGTATTCCCCCAATAGTATTTTGTTGCTGTTTACGTAAGTTTGTTCAAGATAGGATCTAAATTAGAATTAATATATTTTTTTTGCGATTCGTGCAAGAACAAATAAATCGTGTGAAAGAAATCTTTATTCTTGATGGTGAACCGTGTTATTTCAAAATCGTGTAAAAAAAGACCGTGTAAAAAGAGAGTTGGGTGTATCTCAAAAATTGGAATTTAAAAATTTTGTTATATTTGTTTTGATTTGCTACGATTTTAGGAAAAAAATTAAAAAAAAAAATTACGCAATAGGACTGATCATCGTTGAGCCTTGTTTGACCAGCAAATGTTTCCAACAATTCAACTATTTTTTCAGATTTAAATATATAAAATGAGTTCTAACACTTTCAGTATTCAATCAACTATCAAAGTAACTGAAGTTTTCTGGACAATTTGGACAATATTCGACCCGTCTACCGCAGATCTAGAACAGAACAATAAAAGGACAATTCTTTACGATCAACATTTAAGAATTATAACTGGTTTATTGAGTGTTTTTTAATTTTAGCTACCGTTAAAGCAAAATAACAGTCTTATATTAAATAGAAAATCCTGGATTTACATTTCCTAACGTAATTCTATTATTTATCTTTTAAATGTTATTAATTTTTTCTATATCTATCTCTTACTGTTTCTCAGCAAATGTCAATTTAATGTTTTATTTGACAGGTTGACATGGCCGATATTACCTATCAGTTCAGTTGAGGGACTGAACTCGAGTTCATTAAAAATCGTGATGAATCCCAATTTATTTTTATTAAAACATTACTTATGTATAATATACTGCCAAAGATACGGTAAAATATAGAGAAACATCCAGCTTAAATATGTAATTTTATATATGCTGCATTCACTGTGAAAAATTGGATTGCATCTTTCAAAACAGGAAAACTTTTCATTGAAGAAGAACCAGGACCGATCAAAACGACTAATTTTGGTGTTTATCCCCGAAAATATTGACACAGTTCATAACATGATATCATGTCGATTTAGAAATGAAAAAATATCTATAAAATGAGTCCCAAATACAAACGAGCAATAGAAACGACCAACGTGCGCTCGTTTTGAAAAAGATCTAGATTTTTTTAACCATATTGTGGCTATAAATGAAATATGGGACAATCCAGAAACAAAACAGCAATCGATGGAGTGGAAACATCATGGTTGTCCAAGACGTAAGAAGTTTCGACTTAAAAAATCCGCTGGAAAAGTTCTTACTTCAGTTTTTTTTAGGATATTCTTGGAATAATTATGATTAATTCAATTTAACGGGTCGATGGCCGCAGTGGTTGAGGCTCTATTGTTGTGAGAGGACGATAGGTGCCGGGGTTCAATTCTCTGGAGGGACGGTGACATTTTTTCAGAGAGTTTAATCCCGGATCGACTTGCCATTCGCTGTTGGGATTGATTAACAGCGCGGCATTATATGATTGTCATAAAGCCATTTGGACACACTAAACTACACCGCAAAGTTGCAGTGATAGCCAGACAAGTAATAAGAGTCACTGGCACCACACATTAAAAAAATCTAATGATCTAAAAAAAAGCACCATCCTGAAGCAGAAAATTCAGGAAATAAGACCTGCATGTTAGTGAAAGATGTGTTTGTTTTGCAGGACAATGCTTTCAAGGTAGGACACCAATTTTTGTGTAAGGGAGGCAGGTTAGCAGATCAATAAGAATTTTTTTTTTAAGTGAGAGACGTTACAGAATCGCTGTATTAAGTGTATTAATTTAAGAGGAGTTGATGTTGAATAATAAAATATTTTAAGTGTTAACTTTTAATTGTTTCAACAGTAGGTTAAGAATATATCAATACCCCCTGTATTAAAAAAAAAAAAAGCTTGCCTCAGGTGTAGGAAACATAACAGTAACATGGCTGTATTGAGTTTGACCTGTCACTTTTAACAGAAGGTTTAGTTCCAAATAATTAAAAAAATTGCTCTCAATAGATCATACATTTCTTCAATAAAAAAATATTAAAAATATATTAGAGCTTTTTATATATAAACCGACAAGGTGGTGTCCAACTCTGTATAACATCAAAATCGAATTAATAATTTCCATATGCAATGTTAGTTGTGTCGTAAAAGATAAACTTTCATCTTAGATCTTTTATTAAAAAAAAAACAAAACCAATTAGTCACCAGTTCTATGTGCGTTGGTTTATTGATTTAATCTCCCGTATAATCTGCGTTTGATCGTCGTCTACAATCCAGAATTATTTCAACACGATTTATTTAGGTATTAATACAGTCCTACTTTTTAGGGGACTTTTTGACTTATCTCATCGACGCAATGAATCACACAGTTACGTTTTATAGTTTTACCCTTGAGTGTTACCTACCAATTAAGTACGCGCACATGACTATTATGTACCGATCTCTAAAGAAATATCCTTTTGGAATGGGCGTAATATATTCCAAAATTTAACCTTACCACCGCTAAAACGTTCTATATTTTTTTAGGTATAAAATAAAAAGATATAATACGTGTCTGGTACGGGAAAATTCCTTTTATATCAATCATTCTATTGTACTCGATGTGGTAGTATAAAAGCGTGAGGACTAAAATCGATTACAGCTCGTCTTAATGTTAAAACGGCCTATACATATAAAATTTTACGAGAAAAAGTAATATTAAGCTTACCTGTGTTACTGAGACACAACAAAAGCGGAATTATATAAATCACACCCGACATGTTGAACTTCTGTTATGTACTTTTATTAGTTCCAGGTGTATAATACACTCGATTTGTGCAATAGGGAGAACAACAACCGACAAACGACGAAGAAATAACCGAGAGTGTATTGCGAAAGTCTCGTATACCGTATACGAGAGAAGGGGTCAAATTCGAACCTTATTCGTGCCGTTTCGGCCCCTGTTTGGGAGTTGTCGGACCTTACTGTGTTATATTAAAATAAACTACTTTTATAGTAAATACAATTTATTTTCCGATTTCATTGCCTTTTTTAATTTAAATTTTAAAAGAGATTTTTATGAGTCAATAACGTAATTCAAATCAATATTGAATGTCTCATAAACAACTTTAATTGTAAGAAAACTGACGACAAGCAAATTACTTAGAAAACACGAAAGAACACATACCTACCTATTTATTGCACTAATATAACAATATATATAATTTATAAACCAACCTTCGCTTCGTTGTAAGATCCCATTTTCAACCAGTAATTATTTGTTTATTACCTTAGGTTACATACAGTTATATGCATTATAATAGGTACTTGCAATTGGTCTTATTATGTATATCTATATAAAAAGAGTAAAAAACTAAATTAAAAATATGCATCCGTTATTGAAAAAGCTTCAAAAAACAATTCGTTCTGACTGCCATTTTGTTTACAAACAAAACACTAATAGAGCAAGCACCTTTGACAATCGTTCCCGCGATGGCGCTGTAAGCAAATTGAGATTTCAGATTAAAGACGAAAACAGGATAAATATAGATACGAATACACAGTATATCCAGGAATTTATTATCTATTTTTTTCCAATTTTTTTTATATTTAACGTCTAACAGCGAAAATACAATCTCTATCGGTATTGCCGGAGAAATATGCAACTTTTTATAAATGTGTGACAAAAACTTGCCTGAATGTTGATAATTTTTAATATGTACAGGGCACTGCTATAAATCTGACTTGTCTTGGGTTGGTACCAAAAAAGTAGATATTAATCTTACATTTACAAATTTAAATGTATTACAGGATTCCCCATATTAGACTACCAATTTTATCATATGAATATCATTTTTCTGGATCAAATAAATTAATTGCTCAAATTTAGAAGTAATTCTTTTGGATTTATTACCGACTTAAATTTTCTTCAAGTTGACTCCAATTTTCAATTCAATATGCAAAATTGTGCATCAACCGGCAAATCAAATCTCTATCTATTTCTGTGATTTCTTCTTACATGTGTTCTTTTGTTGCGCAGTCGTTGCAGGACGACTTGCAAAGATTTTTGCTTTCAAATATCTCAGAAAAAAAAATTGGGTGCCTAGAAACCAAGATAAATTATATAATCATTAAAAATTCTCGCGGAATCCTCATAGAATTTCTGCCTCTGTGAACTGATAGCAATTTCTATCTAATCAATTCTGGAATGAGAAATATTTGTGACATCATCCACACCAAACCAACTGGGGACGAGAATTTTCAGCTCCCCAATTTCTAAAGCCCTGTTTAACGGGTCGATGGCCGCAGTGGTTAGGCGGCTGACTATTGTTGTGAGAGGACGATAGGTGCCGAGGTTTAATTCTCTGGAGGGACGGTGACATTTTTTCAGAGAGTTTAATCCCGGATCGACTTGCCATTCGCTGTTGGGAGAAAAGTGATTAATAGCGTGGCATCATAAAAGGCGATATAATGCTGTCACAAAGCCATTTAAACATAACTTACATACACTAAACTACACCGCAAGAGTTGCAGTGATAGCCAGACAAGTAATACAGCTTACGGAGTTACTGCAACTAAGCACCCACCACATATTAAAAAAAAAAATTAACACTACCATCTAAATAAAAATCTGTTGTCATTAATTGTATTGATTCTTCATAACGATTTAAAAATTCTTGACAAAATGTTAACCTCGTACCTTTGTGCCAGTTTCTGAGGTGCCGTTTTTGGTTTTTGTAAAGATGAAATTTGAAATCACCATGAAGGATTCTTTTAGATATTCTTAATGATGGTCGATTAGCAAACCTGGTGTAGAACTGCACCAAATCGAGAACGGTCCGCCTCGACATTTTTACCACACCCCACTGTTCTCCTTTCCCTAAAGCACTTATTCACTTTAAGCGGAGTGTGGGGAAAGTATCGAGGCGGCTTGCTGTCGATTCGGCACAGTTGTACCCCTGGTAGGACTTCTAGTGGTTCAGGTTTTTTAATGCTCTGAACAGAACCATTTTCACGCCAGTGACCAGTGACGGACCCACGCCAAAACTATTTTATGAATTGGCACATCACCGTTATTATTGTTACCTACCTGTCGTCGAAATCCACGCCGAGCTTCTTGCATTGAATTAGTTCTAATGTAAATTTGCACAGATAGGACACATTGTTGCACTGCATAATCTGTATTAACGCAAAAATCATGAACTTGAAGAATTTATTGAACAAATTATCGTTTATGACACTGACATGGATTTACGATAATGGAAATTATTTAATTGTATTGAGACAAACGTCCACTTCATCATATGTAATCCAAAAGCCTACTAAAAAAGTCTGCGAGGGAATATTTCTTGGACCACAAATTAGGAAGCTTTTCAAAGATGAAAATTTTGAACGTACCATGAATAATTTACAGCTGGCATCTTTTAAAAATGTTTGCAAAAATTTAGGGTTCTGAATGTTGCTCAAGTTTATTTTTTGCTAGTTTAAGAAAGATGAGTGATGTATGTACAACATAGGGAAAGACAATCAAGATATTGCAGAAATAGAAAAACGATATCAATGTAGGTAGGATCCCGTCATGATGGGAGATTATTGCTGGTTTCTTATTAGAGGAGGCAACAGTCAACATAAAAGAAAGAAATAACTCTGTTTATGCAAAACATTGATATGGCAGCAATTTGTACATGATAGTTTTCAACTACTTTGTCGAAGGGCTTAATTCGTATTTCTTTGTAGTGTCATTAATATTACATAGCCAAACTTGTATCATCATCATGAACAAGTAGATGCCTACATATTTTAGCTATGTCGGCTGTAACGACATGCCGAGATTGTCTAAATCTTAGAACGATATCGAACAGGCCATTTATAATAGTTGCTACCTGGAAAAGCATTAAACAACACTCGAAGTTTTGCCCTAACGTTTTCGTTTTTTATGGCTTGATGAGATAAATAATTTACTGGTACATGGTATTATTATCATTGATTAGAGACGTGTGTTATAATTCGAGATATTCCCTCAAAAACATGTATATCTATTGCATTTTAAATTGCGACAACCATATTAAGCAGACATTTTGAAAGAAAACCATAAATTAACCATTGTCATGTAACAATCAATACTAAAAGCAGAATCGTTATACGCTGATTTAATAGTTACTTTTACATTTAGATTCGGCACTAGTTGATTAATACCTGTTGCCCACATATTGGACGATGTTTGCTCAAGATTAATCTGTTAATATAGTTGTACTAAAGTTAATCTGTGAGTGGAGCGGAGGCTTTGCGATCAAAGTGTAATAGTGGGTTCTGTTTTTAATTACATTTTTTGGCATTTTTGGCTTTTTAATAAATAATCTGTGGAAAGTTTGAATTTTTTTTCCTTTTACGATCAAATTGATATATGTAGATAATTTCAAAAATTCAGCGCAATTATTATATCAGTATGAGAACTATTGCAATTGTTGAACTTACTAATTATTTTGCTTGAGGTTGTGTCGATGCTTGATCACGCGATTTTGACATAAAGAACGTCAAAATCGGATCGACACAATCTCAAGCACGGACTATAAATATGACCCTAAAGAACGACGGATGTTCGACCTTAACAGGCCCGACTACCATTTGACAGTTGGCGATGTTGCCACAGTTAAATTTTTTCATAATATAATGTTTTTATAATTTAATAAAAAAGTATTTTACAATTGGGCTTCATACACACATGTGTAGATGTATTTTGAATTCTCATAACAAATTTCAGTAAATAAATCTAAAAATTAATTGAGTAATCTCTATTCCCCTATAAAGGTAAACGGGAAAACAGATTGTGAAGTCAATATCGAATATTAATAGACAAAATTGTAAATGTCGATATAAAACATTTGTAGAAATATGTGTATGAAGCCCAATTTTCAAATTATCTTAAAATGAAATCGAGCAAACGATTTATAGAATTATTTAGATATGGCATCGCTGTAAAATAATCATCTGGTAGACAACCCTCTTAATGGTTTGATTAGTTCCAAATGAATTTGCCGTGTCGGTGGATGTTAAGTTCGGTGGTCGCAGTGGAAGAGTGACCGTTCTTTTGTAGTGGCAGACCAGAGTTCTAGGTATCGAATCCTGGCAGCGCCGCTATGGTATGTACGTCTCGGTAGAAGGCAAGAACTGCAGTAGTATCTGACAAACACTACATCTGGGAAGCTATTCCATCTGCACTCACCACAGATAAAAAAATATGCAACTCGTCTAGTATTGATGATTATATAGTGTTTAGCATCTAGTTATTAAAAATAAACTGGGTCTCCTCAATCATTCTGTCCTTTTGATGTGGACGACATTTCGTTTATCGCGTTGGGTTACTGAAAAAAACTTTTATGGAAAAGGACACAATTCTTCAAAATAATTTATTAATATATTGTATTATTATTTACTAATATTACAAATTTGTAGTATATAAATATAAGGCATCTTACAACAAATGAAGTAGAACAAATTTTGAAACAAATAAAAATATAAACTAATGTGATAATTATTGTGAAACAAATCCTGTAACAACCGCTAAATTGATGACATCCATATAGTCATCGTATGATATCTTAAAAACACGTTAAAGATATTAAAAGAACCGCAATAAATGTGAATGTAGCCATGCTATTGCGATAGGCCACATTGCATAGATCTTCATTGCAAATTCTGCAGCGAGTTAGATTGTACATGTATAGATATCCATTGTTGGCCATTGATTGGCAAACAGTGTCTGCGTTTTCTCTCAGCATACACCCTCTAAAAATTTCCGTTGTATTTCGTTGGTAATCTAAAATAAATAATATTATCAGCAAGTATTAGAAAAAAAGTATTGCAAGAAAATTCGTAAAATTATTTACAGAACATAAATATTTAATCAGACTTTTATCTACTGATGTTTGTTTTTCTATGTATCTACCTAGATGATCACACTGTTTTATAAATTAAATGTAATAGATTTACAGGTTAGAACTAAAATATGCAAGATATTAATTAGAAACGTAAATACTTTTATAATTGAAGAGGGTTGTAGCTTAGTGATTTCTATAAAAAATTATTGGTTATGGTATGCTTATGGTATGAAAAAATGTAAAAAATGGAAGCAAAAGAAGTACAACCTTTTCTTTTCACAAGAAATGACGCGGTTTCACATTATGGTCATTACGAAAATAGGTACCAAAAGTAAAAAAAAAGACTAAACAAAAATACTTTTGATAAAATTTAAAAAAAGTTGTTTAGATTTTTCTGCCAAGCAAAGTTTGATGTCGCTATTGGAGCAGTGATACCTAGCACGACAGGGTTACAAGTATAAATGAGTAGTGCAATTTGCACATTTTACTTCTATGCTATGATTAGGAAGTTCTGCATATTTGGCAAACTTAATTTCAGAAGGAACGTAAATAAACATTTGTTCATATGGAAAGTTACATCATAGAATGCAGTGCGATGTTTGCGCCACGCAAGATCGTCTCGATCACGACATGATGTCTGGACATCATTCAGACGGATAACGCGAAAATTGTTTGAAAATAATGCTATGGCCCGTTGAACTAGGTAAATTCTGATGTCATCATTCGGATAATGAAAATTGTTTGAAAATAATGCAGGTTACAGGTAAATTCGTCTATCTAGTATGGTAATGAAATCTGCAGTAAGCATAATCAGAGATGTTCAGGCTTTCAAATTAAAGAGGTTTCTAAGTTTGAAGTTCATTAATTTTTAGTGGAATTATTATCATCACTAACATTTTCTGTTGATAATATTTTCTACAAAATGGAGGTCGCTAAATTGCTCTACATTATCTACAGATGGAGGTTCTGAGCTAAACGACGTCACAGCTGCGAGAACTTCATCTAAAAGAGTTGGTTTGGTTCATAAATGAATCTAGAATTCTATTAACTTTTGCAACACTTATAAGTCTAGTAGTCATTTTTAGAACCACACGTTTTCCTAGCCTATAGCATAACTTTCGTTTTTGGTTTTGACAGGATAGTTACTGAAAATGAAACGTGTGCCTATGAATGCAATAACATACGAAAGGGTGAGATCCTTTTCAAAGAAATTCAAAGTCAATAAGTCAAAGAAATCATTTGTCACGATGCAGACAAATATGTAATAACTTTGCTTCGTTTAAGATAGTTGCAAAAAAGCAGAGCAAAGTTTTTCAAAAGAGTGTTGATTCCTTATAACAACAGACTAGCTCATTATATGGAGCATGTTTCAAAGAACTTAATCATCCACTTTACTGGTTAGATTTGGCGAAAGTTAGAAAGAAACGACGATGAGCTCAAGTTTAAAGGAAATAGAAAAACTTATTTCGAAATCTAATCTATATTACCTGCCCATATCGAAAATATATTAACGCACAACATATTTTTAAATAGAGAAGTTTCAATTAATCAAATTCTTCACTTGCAATAAATTTATGAAAAAATAAAACAATATTACTTACGAAACTGACGATATTCCACGCATCTAATCATGCTAGCTCTCGTATCCGTTTCATCAGCATAATAAGTTTGCTGGTTAGACTGTGTATCCACAGAGCGTCCTTCATTCATGCATCTTCCTATAAATTGACTGGTAGACGATGTTATATTAAAACAACTTCCGCTATTGATCTCGTTGCAAGAATAACAAGTTAGAGCATATGCTAAAAATAGATTTAGAGCAAGATAAAATGTTTTTATCCTTAAAGGAAATTACTTACCTCGCCAAATTATGGAAAGCGCAATACATAACACAAATGTGTGCTTCATTTTTTGTTTTAGCTGAGACTGATCGCAATAATAACTTAGAGTATACTACGTGTAAGTCCTAATGTTTTTTCCTTAAGATCTCATTATCTTACGTATCTGTATTGATACGACAAAGGGATATTATAATTTTTTTAATGATTTAAAGCAAACAAACCTCACCTTAAAACAAACGATCCAATAACGAAATATTCAATGTTAGTGATGACGAGCGGTTACGTTTATTCAGTGATACATAGAGTAAATTTTTTAAGTACATTTCCATAATTGTCAGATATGTTTTAGAAATTATGAATCAGTAAAAATGTATTCATAATTGTTGATTGTTTAATACTAAACCACGCGACTTGCGACTACACTTGCATCATTATAAGAGCGAGATTATTTGTTGTTATTGATTATACCAAATTGTATAACTTACAGTTTTAATCCACAAGGATTTAACGATGCTCTATCAAAAACGCTAATTCTCTTATTATAACCAAGGACCATGCTACATTTTAAAACTTGATCTTCTGAGCATAATAAATTAAAATTGAAAAATCCGTGTTGTAAGGTAAAGTATAAAATATAGAATAAAAATAATCCTCTATTTCCTCACAATTTTTTTAAAATTTACTCCAGATACATGTTTTGGCAATTAGCCATCATCAGTCTAGAATCTACAAAATACATTTATAAAATAAGTTCGACTAAATAATTATGATTAAACGTTTTTAGAGAATATAAGATCACAAATTTGAACAGAAATATAATTAAAAATTAAATATTTTAAATGTCTAGAAGACGTTTTTGAAGAATATAAAATCACAAATTTGAACAGAAATATAATTAAAAATTAAAGATTAAGGCAAATTAAAGTTGGAGTTTAAATTTTTAGAATGAAGGATATTTAGAAATGAGAAAAAACAATTAATATTTAAAAGATTAAGGCAGATTAAATTTGTGAGTTTAAATTATTATATAAGAATTTTGGAGACATTTAAAAACATGTTCAACATATTGATTCTTAACTGACTGTAACTACTTTAATCACAATTATTTAGTCTAACTTATTTTATAAATGTACTTTGTAGATTCTAGATTGATGATGACTAATTCCTGAAAGATGTATCTGGAGTAAATTAAAAAAAAATTGTAAGGAAATAGAGGATTATTTTTTACACCTGGTAATTTGGAAGAGTAAATTTGTCGCTGGGTCCCAATTAAGTCTCAACGATGCGCAGAGCATCGACAGGATCGTTCAACAGAAACTATCGAACCTCATGCAACTTATCTCTAAGTCCATTGGTGTTTTTATTGGAATTTCTCAGAGTACATTGTTAAGAAGCTTGTCGGATAGGAGCTGGTACGTGCGATGTGATGATGCTTCAATAAAAAATTTAATTATACTGTTAAAACCCGCTTCAGAGGACGGAAAAATGCGGGCCTTGGTGAAATTGTAGTCCCTTCGCCTAATCTTATTAAAGACCCTGAACCAGACCGCTTTGTGGCGAAGGATTATTATAGCTGCACTTTTATGGATTTCCTCAAAGCGGCTGATGACGATATGGCTGGTAGACTCCTGAGAGGAGTTTACGCACTCTACAGCATCAATAGAGTCAAGATTGCCATTTCTGGCTTAAGGCGATGATCCCTTTCGTTTAGGTGTTGCAGCAGTGATACTACGATTAGTCGCCTCAGTAGGAGCAGAACAGGCCCAAAAAGGTGCCGCATGGACGAGTGTATTCTCTACAGTTTGATACGGAGACGTCGTCTGTCACTTCCTGCTTGATTGTTCTTCGGATTTGTCCAGGATGGCTTTTGTAAAAGATATTGTAAAACAGGTCGAACGAGCATCGACATCACAAGGTGATACATTACGCAATCCAGGCTGGAAAGATCAAATTGCGCCCAGAACGTCTTTTCCTGACCACTTTTCAAGCAAGGCTTTCAGCGCAAGAATATGTTGCTTGATTTCAGCGTTGCTCACTTCGCTGTAATCGACAGGCGATTTCGTGTGATTGGCTGTAGGAGTTGGAGTATCAGTCATTTCCTCGTTGCTATTACCGTCGATATCAGATAGGTATGTTATAAGCATCGTTCTACTCCTGAGAATCGATCAACGGTGCCTTGGCATAGTTATGGTCTACCAGAATGCCATATAGGTGGAGCGTATACAACGCGTATAACAAGCCGAATAAGCTCTTTCAGCTTATGTACCCCCAACGCATGAGCCATTAGATCCGCTTCTTACCATCAGCGTGCCAACCATAGCTGAGTGCTGCAACGTTATACTTTTACCCAACCTCTCTGACTTCAGCGCAACTGCCACGACCTGTAGGTACAATTTGGAATATGGCAGGAATCAAGACAAGACATTGGAATACGGCAGGAATCAGGGCAAGACAATAAAACATATGGAGACTCTTTAAGAAGTTAAAATGATTGTAAAGAGAGATGAGTACAGAGACCTCTGAAAGACTAAATAAACAGCACCAATGGAAGTAAGAATGGTTATAAAAAAAAACTTCGGCTAGCGCAGATTTACATTCAACGGAGAGCCGTGCTTGTGGGGTGACCCTTATGCTCACCTAAGCCGCAAGGGTCGGCTCTCAAGATTCTCGACTGTCTGTGCAAGACAAAGAAAAGAGATCTCTATTTACATATATTCTGAGTTCTATCGATAGAATTTAATAGATTAAACAATTGAGAGATTATATGAGCTGCTTAATTAGCAGAGGATCTGATGTAGAAAAGTTAGTTATTCCAAATGAAAATTGGGAAACAGCCTAAAAATAATTAATTCCGCGGAGTTAAAAGCCTAAAAGCAAGGCGTCGGGACGTCAGCGTCGCAGCGTGAAGAAACTCGACCAGATGCCTGGAGCGGTCGTCAGAAAGGTTAGATGTAGAAACACAGAGGCTTTTATCTACTAATTGCCGCTTTAGGTAGTTAATTAGGCTGGCGGGCCAAAACAAGATTTTTCCAATTACACTGCTGTAAAAGTAATTTCGAGACTGCTTGTGCCAAATCGAACAAATCTATTTATACAGGGTGTCCCAAAAACATACCGACAAACTTTGACGGCGGTAGAGGGCATCGAAAGAAAGATTTTTTGTTTAATAAACATTTGTCCGCAAGTGAGTCGTTTTAATATGAACCGTTCCATAAGCAAGTTCCTAACCAAAATTGTGTTTTATTTAGCGGTACACACTGTATACTTTCATCGTGAATCTTCGTTTGCCGGACGAAGCAACAGTACCAGTGTGCTAAATAAACATAGTTCGATGCCCGTATTATGTTTATGCCAAGAAGCAATTCGTTATTCAAAAATGCGACTTGTTCAAATTTTTAAACATATTCCTTTTTTAAACTAAAACAACTCATTTGCGGACGTATGATTATTAAACAAAAATATTTGTTTTGATGTCCTCTATCACCCTTTAAAATTTGTCGGTGTATTTTTCTTTTTTACAATTAATTAAATGTCATACACTATAAATAAAATGAAACACTGATTTTATTCAAAATTTATTACAAAATTTGTCGTAATTATAAAGTGAAAAACATTTAAAAAAATTCTGGCTTAATATCTTATAAACAGAAATTGGAATCATCAATCGTATAATAGCTGTTATTTAACTAGAACATGTATTATTTTAATATTACCTCGTTATTATTTTTTCATTTAGGCAATATTTAACTCTTCTTATTATTAAGACAAAAAACATATAATTTATTAACAGCTTTTAGCCAATAATGTTGCAATGAAGATCATCAATATTGATGCGTAGATACTTCCAGCTGAATTACAATTATCGCCGTCGTTGCAAACATCACAGCTTGCTATAGTGCTTACATTGCTCGTGGCGGTTAATCCTGCTGTTGATTCAATTCTAATAAAGTCGCATACATCTGCAACGTTGTCCGGATGCTGATGGCAAGATCTGACGATTCCTGAGCTGCCATCTGAAAAAATAATAGGTTTATATATTTAAAGTCATCTTAAAATATTTGAAAACAATTGTTTAATATTCTTACTACTCGTCGAAAGTCGATAACTATAAAAAAATTATGAGTTTCTTATTTTTGTCATACGTGCCTCATTTTCAAGGCTAGACTTCATCAGACTTTTACATCCCATAGAGTTTTGGAAAATGCTTTAGAAAACTAGGATATTTCGGATCAATTATCAAATATATAGGGTAATAAGCAGCCCCTCTGGTGTTATCATAGATAGAAGAGAAGCAAATTTCGGTTACAGAATGACCAAGAGGGACTTAACTTTTTTCGTCCGAGAAATGCATCTCACCGGGTTCCATAATAATATGCAAGGTCAAGACTGGCACGAAACCTTCCTAAAAACGAACTTGGAATTATGTGTAAGTGTGTCAGAAGCTATGAAAAGATCAAGAGCTGAAGTCATTACAATGAGTGGGTTACAGGTAATGCTTTAATTAAAAATTAAAGCAAACATTGTAGAAGAATTCAATGATCATCACTATCTAATAAGTAAAATGAGATTTTGAAATTGCTTTAACTCAGTCATTCATGGGTATTATTAAACAACATGTTCTAGTTGTGCAGGGTTAAGAAAAGAGACCGCAGTGGAAAACGGTTTGAGGTTTAACCAAGAAAATCAATCACTTCTGCTGATGAAACTCCCGAAGGAGAAGTCAACCAATATCACTGAAAAGAAGTCACGTGGAAAGACTGCAAACTTGCTTGATGACGACAAGAACCAGTGTATTGTTTTTCCATAGTTATTATTGATGTAGTTTCTATAATTTTACAAAACTTATTACAACGACTAATGATTTGACTTCCTTCGATAAGTTTGAGTATGACAGTTGTACCGAAAGTTGAGGAAATGGACTATATTGGGTTCAAACATGCAGTAAAAATGTAAGTTCAAAAAGGTTAATTTTATTGTGAAGGCAACAAAAAAAATGTCTTAAACAGTTTGTATCAAAAGGTGTTACCATAAAAACAGTAACAGAATTACACTACAAACAAAAATCGCTTATCTTCGTTGTGATAACTTCTTGTATTTTAGCGAAGTTTAGAATTTATTTCAAGTATTTAAAAACATATTCTATAATGGAAGCTTTTTACAAAAGTTTTATTAACATATGTCGAATTTTTTACTTGCAATTAATGTCATTGACGCTGTACTTTTTATTGTAGTACAATAAGGAGAAGTGCTAAAAAATGTATATATAGTAGCAGCTTAATTTAAGTTCAGGATAATGTATGAATTAGTAAATGACGTAATCATCAAACAGGAACATACATACATACATATTTGTTATGCTTTTAACGTTCATTTTTTTCCGGGAAGAATGTAGTCATCAGATCAGATATTAAATATCTCTTCTGGTGACCTTGAGTATTTATCTGTACTACTTATTCGTACCTATGCAAGACATACAAATACTTAAAAAAAGAGTACTCAATGACATAATTTTCCTGATTATCCATAGCATATAACATAAAATTCTTACTTTGAAATTGTACACCGAGCTTTACGCAATAGAATTGAAAGACGGTGGTATTGCTAGCTCTTTCATGTATGATAACGTTTTCTATAAGGTCTGTAGGTTGTTCGAGTTTTCTCAAGTATATCAATGAATCACATCTAATTGGTACACCTCTGGTAACATCAAACTCATCATCGCATTCCGGGTTTCCGGGACTGGTACACCTAAAGCATTGTGTCACGTTGACAGCAGTTGCAATATCTGAAAAAAAGAAGTCTAGTATTAATATATGTATGATTGATTCCCAAAAGAAATCGAAATAAATGGAGTAAGAGAACAGATTTTGTTTTTCTTGTGAATTGTGTGCGATATTACTAAGCTTAAATCTACTTTAATTATATCGAAAGTAATTTTGTATATACCTATGTATCATCAAATAAATAATTTGTATATTAGAATTTATGAGATACTAATCTAGTAACAGGTAGAGCAGTAGTTATGGTCTTGTCGGTAGCGTTTACCTCAACGTCTTCCTAGGTCGGTATTCTCTAGGTGAGTTACCACTCGCTGTTGGGACATAATTAACAGCTCTACATTATTTATGGTTTGATTATGTCATAACAAAGACTATGGAAAGACATTTGCATACACAATTGCCACAGTGGGTAATATTGACAACCATCAATATAGCTTAGGGAGGCACCGATCACCAGAAAAATTCAATCCAACAAGATAGTACCAATAAAAATTCCGTAAAAGTCGTGGTGTGTGTGAAGGTAGTAGTACCACACTCAATTATGGAATCTATGACACTGATGGCTACGGCGAAAGCTTCTTCATATTCTTACCTACATCTTGTTAGTGCTTTTCTTTGCCATTAAAATAATTTTAATCTTCTCCATATATTTTCAACTGACACAACGTCCAGGAAATGTCGACAAATAGATTCTAGGCCTTTTTTTGTTTAAAACTGCTTAGTTAAGAAAATTGTCGGTAATTTTCCAGTTCTACAGTTGCAATGATTATGTTTATCGCCGAATTGGTGAGGCTTAGAGTATATGGTGGCAAAGGCAGTGGAAAATGTGTTCTGTTTCGTTTTATTCTAACAGAATAAGAGTTCGTACCATGCTGTTAGATGATGTTAGAGTTAGAGAGAGTTATTCTGGAGGAACAAAATAAATTACTTTTGCTTGACTTGTCAAAAACTGGTAGAAAGTATGAAAAGTTTTCGCTGTAATCCTGGCCAAACTATGTTCAGCAAAATATCAATTTTATGTGGTTTCGACCTTCTAGGTCTCCTCAGTACAACTACGAATGTAAGATCTAATTTCATCGCTCTTCACATCACAACTTTAACTGTATAATAACCGTCGACAATGAACTAATTCCAGCCCAATGCCCTCTAGTGGGCAGGGTGAGAAGTAGCACACTGCAAAAGGCACTACACAACACAAGTCGGTACAGCAGATACTGATCTATGTGTTCTTCTATGGTTCAAATTTATTTATTGCAATTTTCGGGAAATTTGCTTTTACGGTAAAAATAATTAGCGCTAGTGTTTAAGGTATTGTTGCATAGATATTGGGCAATATCCAGTAACCAATTCGTCTTGGGTAGGTACTAAAGTCTATTTTTAAATCTTTCTGAACAGACCACTTTGAGATTAAGTCTTGTTGTTGTTTCTATTATTTCTCCGTTATTTCATTATTATTTTACCAGTTCTTTTCAGAGCTCTACAGTAATAGTTACCCGATATATTGGTAAGTCATGTACAAGCAATATATCGAAATAAACACAATTAGAAGTTTTATAGTTGGGCTCCAATATAGATGGACTTACAACTGGATTAAAAATCCAGCTGGAAAAGGACGTCGTCTTATTTTGGTACACATTGGAAGTTGTGATGGCTTTGTAAAAGATGGCTTATTATTGTTTGAAGGAAAGAAAACCACCGCACCATATCATGATGAAATGAATGCAACTGTTTTTGAAGAATGGTTCTCTCGAATATTAAACTAGTTACCCGACAATGCTGTTATAGTTACAGATAATGCATCATATCATAGTCAAAAAATTGAAAAGCCACCATCATGGAGAAAGGTGGATATTCAAAATTGGTTAACAAGTAAGGAAATACAATATGATGAGGATATAGTCAGAGCTGAATTGTTAAGCTTGGTTAAAATTCATAAGAATAATTATAATTCCTATGTAATTGATGAACTGGCAAAATCACAAAATAAAACTGTGTTACGATTACCTCCCTACCACTGAATCCCATCGAGCCTGTTTGGGTCCAAATAAAAAATCAAATGGCTGCGAAAAACAGAACATTTAAATTATCTGAACTGAGACAATTATTACTTGACGCTTTGGGAAAGGTAACTGCTACTAAGTACTTGGCAAAAATGCATAAACCATGTTATAAAAGACGAATCTCGTATGAAAGATCTTGATACAATCATTGACGATGTAATAGAACCATTCGTCATTAGAGTTGGAGAGGATAGTGAGAGTGAAGATTTTGATTGTAGTTCGATATCATCATCATAATGTAGAGATATATGAATTTATTTCTAATAATTATGAGCAGCTCATAAGTTTATGATAAATATTTTTATTACATTTGCATTTCTGTAAATAAATATTTGAATGTAATTTTTGCAGAACCTGTAAATTTACAATAAATATATTATGATTGTATATTATGTAATAAATAAATGTTATGTATCTTATCTATCCTCCGTTTACACTTTCTAATATTTAAATTCTTTCCTCTTCAGAATTTTAACGATGAGTCTATAAATTTAATACCAGAAAATAATTTTCAGTCTAAGCAGAGGTCTATACTTAATATACATACATATGTATTTATCTTTTAATTCCTGATTTATTTCCACTTAGAGGTCAATAAAACAATAAATAATTAAATACCAATTTATTCCATAACATATAATAATATGTTTTCGTTAAATAACTTCTTCAGTGGAAGAAATTGACATTTAATATGTGTCAAATTACTAATAATATAAATATAAATTGCCATGCCTATCAACAAAATTATCTAAAAAACAAAGAATTCATTGATATATCGAATTTTAATTATATTCACAAGTAATAATGATTTAATACAACATTAGAAATTGAAATGATTTGAATTATTCGTATATCAATCTATTTTTTGTCAAGCTCTAACAATTCTGTTCAAGGACTAGGGAAAAACATGGCAAAAAAACCTAGTCAAGAGCTTAAAATTAATAAAATTCATGCGTGAATTAAATTGTTATAAATAACGCTTAAATTATCAATATCCGTTCTAAAATTTATTGCGTTTTCATCTTTCTTAATGTATATCATTTCGTAAATTAATCTTTTTTTATAATTATTTTCCTTTTTTAAAATTTTAGTGTTTTGAAAATCAAAAGTATGTCGTCTATCTTTAAAGTGCTTAGATAAAGCAGTTTCAGCGGTGACGTTATGTGTAACAGTGTATTGATGGTTATAAATTCGTAGTAGTACATAAAGTACATAAAGGTCAAAAAATACATATATTAATACATATGTATATGAATGTACGTATCACAAATGCAAATATTCGAATTTTTCCGCGTGCAATTTGTTTTCAAGATTTTCGTGCATGTGATTTGGGCCTGGGGTATGTTCGGAAATTCGTCTCTCGACTATAAAAATAGACTATAGCGTAACTGATGCTAGTTTCAGATGATTTGAAAATTGCTTTAAAAAAACAGATTCATTGTAGACGATGCGTTATTGGCAAGATGTATAAGAGTTGTATGCATTTTCCATGCAAGGAAGTGTACATTCAATACATTTATTCAGTTGGCTTACATGATTGTTCAGCCCGTTTCACTCAACCCATTCACTCGCCACAGATAAAAAATTACAATATGAAAAGTCTGATTTATCAAGAGAAGATAGCAAAAATAAAGAATGCTTATCCGTTATTTGTGTTGAAAAATTGTAACATTATGCATGGAACCTGCATGAGTGAATTAAATTATTCATGAACTATTAAAAGTATGTACACCGTTGACCTTTTGTACGAGTTGTACACATATTACTGTATATTTTTAATTAACAAGACTATTATCCATTTAGAATCCTGGCTTACATGCATGGCGGGAAAGCGTACAATGTGCGAAATACATACTTATGGCCTACACACATAATATACATACATATGTATATGTACCTATGTACATATATGTAAGAAAGGTGACAATATTTAGTTTGAGCGTTGGTTTACATTTCACATACAATATTTAAATTTATATAAGTATCGTAAAGAAATGTTGACATCTATTATAATGTGTCATTTTAAGTCGTAAAGGAAGTACGAATCACGTTTATTTGTAGTTCACAAAAAGAAAACCGGTAAATATCGTAATATTTGTTGTGATCGATATATTTACTATCTCATTTTGATAAAAATGAAAGTTCTCGTATTTTCGTGTTCATTTAGCGCGTTGCTTGTTTAGTTATACACACATACATAATATGTATCTAAATTTATCTATATACGTATTACGCTTAAACACATATCTATTCTGTGAATCTCCCCTTAATCATGCGATGATAAATTGGATTACCAACCTATGAGAGTTTTCGCTAAAGGTTGAATAATTATTTTAATTTCTGCGCTGCAATTAATCAAATTCGATCTTATCAGTAAAACTTATCTATGATGCTTTTTTCGTTGAAGACGTAAAGATTGGCAATATGTATATAATATGCGATATAATTTGATAAATTCTAATTCTAATAGAACACGTGCAGTGATTTCAAATTTTTATGTCTTCCATACACTAATGCTTATAAATGAATGTCTAATGAATTTATTTATTGTCCTTTAGAACAACAAGAAATATTTAATGGTGGATTTACCTACATACATAAGTGTGATCGCAATTTTCAACTTTTGTTTATATAGTTTGGCAAAACGTGTTTCAAACTTTCAATTTAAGAAAATTGGTGATGATTAGGTGTCTTATTATAAGTGGCAATATAAAACTAAAAATCAAATACTGAAATAACTAAATCAAAGAAGAATATCATCCTGACTTAGGTAAATTAGACAGAGGAATTAAACGAAATCTTTATTCTAGAATAAAGAATTGATAAAGAAGAATTACATCTGCATGACTGACGCTAAACATGAAATTGAAGTTGCGATAAAAAAATGTGCTAACAACAATTCCATGTAGCAATTTCCAAATTGAAAATTCCAAGCAACTGGTCATAGACAATACTCCTTGCCAAAAAGGACTCGTCAAGTTTAAATTAAATAAACTTTAAAAATTTGCGTTGTAGCAATTGCGTACAAATATGAAAACTTAAATAACGGAGCCATCAGACAGGAGAACATATTACAGACGACTTGCAACAACGCTGCAGATCTATGATATCTTGCTTGGAAGAAACGGAAGTATAGATCTTTATGTCGTTAGCTAAAACAGAGTATTCAAACATATCAAGCAGATTATTTATGTAAACAAGAAAGAATAAAGCGCATAGGTTTGATCCTTGAAGAACGCTTGAAGTGGGATAACTTCATTAGAATGAAATTTATTATAACGGACGTACTTAATCCAATTGCTTAGATACCAAATAAATCAGAAGCTATTATCCTTAGGGGTAAAAGAAGCAGAGAACATGTCAGTTTCGTCATAGAAAACGTAACCATCAGACCCAAAATAAGTGTGAAATACTTGGGTATTATCTTAGACCATTGCCATCTTAGAATTTGGCGAACACACCAAGTATGCTACAATAAAAGCTGAAGATAGTGTAGCGAAACTAACGCGCATAATGCCAAGGATAGATGGGCCAGGCAGTATAAAACGCAAAATACTAGCAGAAGTAGTGCATTCCATAGTCCTTTACGGAGTCCCGGTATGGCAAGAAGTACTTAATAAGAAAGTCTATCACAACATCGTCGAGAGGACGCAAAGGAAGATATTAATCAGGGTTGCTTCGGCTTTCCGTACTGTATCCACGGCTGCGCTGCAGGTGATCACTGGTACTTGCCCGATTGACCTTCTAGCGCGTGAAAGGACATACAGGTATGAGAAGGGAAGATAAGAGTGCGAGGTCGCTAGGAGAATCACTCTAGACAAATGGCAGAAGAGCTGGGATGAAAATGACATCAATGCCCAATGGACCAAACGGCTAATACCACACTTGATCCTTGGCTGAATTGTAAATTCAGAAGGGTGGATTATTATCTCACTCAGGTTCTGAGTGGTCACGGTGTCTTTAGGGCATATGCCCTTAGATTTGGCAAGGACGACACGAATATATGTATATATTGTGGAGAAGAGGACACTGTCTCCCATACAATTTTTGAGTGCCACAGATGGCATCAAGTTAGGAATACGGCAAACCATGCACTTGGTACGCAGCTCACTCCCGATAATGTGATCGGCGCTATGATATGTACAGAGGTAAATTGGAGAGTCATCCATCAGTTTATTAGAGATGTTATGATACACAAGGAGAAGGAGGAGAGAGAAAGACAGACAAGATGGCAGCAATTAACCCGCCGAACTCCTAATCTCCATGTCATGTGGGGGACGGGAGATGTAGGTGGCTATAGATAGATTACTAAGACAGCCCAAGCTCTCCGAAGTTATGTTCTTGAGGACGGTCCCGGAGATGCTTACCATGGGCGGTTCAGGCGAGCCACTTCTCGGCTTGCGAGCCGAGTACGTCCGCATAAAAAAAATTGCTTAGATACGAGGCAATTAATTTGAAAAAATTTTGCCCTATTCCAAAAGTACTAAGCTCGAATAAAGGAAGTCCATGATTAATAGAATCAAAGACAACAGACAGATCAATGTAAATTACATCTACCTGACCATGTCTAAATGCTGAGAAACATATTGAGTTACGGAAACGAGATTAAAGACTATCAATGGACTCGTAAGGAAGCTATGCTGATTAGGACATAATTACTTGGAGAGATGTAGGAGAGGTAGATATGTGGAGCTGTCCTTATAGAATCCGTTTGAATGTATCAATGTTATAACTAACAGTTCCGAAAAATAAGAGACAAAATGCATTTATAAACTATGACCACAGCCGAGTTTGCCGGGTCTACTGTTTATTTTGAAATTATATCATATTTCGCATCACACTAATGTTTTTATAACGGTCTGTTTCTTTCATATTCAATTATTTTGCTTTACTAATTTGCACGGTCTAATACATTTAATTGAATGTTTCATTTAATTTTTGTAGCAAAATATAATGGCCCCTATACGAAGACCACACCCTTGCAATTATGTAAACTATATAATCCTAAATAAATATAGAAAAATTTACCAAAATCGTATTACAATTAAAATTTTATTATTACAAACAAAGAAAGCAAGTTAATGAAATTAAAATTTAGTCCAAAATTACTTACTGAAACATAGAACTCCAATAATTGCCACAAGTAACGCACTGGACGCCATTTTTTTATCTAACTTTGCGTTTGTATGAACTATACTAACCGAAATTCATCGATAAAGTGAATAAAATTTATATGTTATGTTTTTATCTGTATCTAGATGTGCGAGTAAATAAAAGATATGATGATGATACATTTACTTTTATACATTTATTTGTTCAAAACATTTTTGCCTACAGTAATAATTTCGGAAAATTGTGTATATAGCACGCCTGTGTACATATAAATTGCCATACGTGGAATTTTTATTTACATAGTCTGTTGTAACAGAAATTTTAATAAATTAGGGTGGAGAGAGATAGATCGATAGATTCATTGAAATGCACGTGTTGTCGAATGAAATTAGGTAGGGTTTACAGAAAAATCAATATCATAGTTATTAGAAAATATGAATCAAAAAAAATTAGCAAAAACCAATGATGATAAAATCTTGTATGACTATTTCTAAAGTTTATTTTAGTGAGTAAAGAGAAGTTTGATTAAAGAAATGATTAAAACGATGATTGTGATAGTGTTGCCAGCACTTATTTTGTCACAAATAATTTGATGACCATTAGTCGCATACTAATTACTCTGAATAGAGATGCATGATTTAGTATAAACAAAAACCCAACTGTTGTCTTGCTTTAAGTAAGAAGGCCTTAGTTTTTGCGATACCTATCTATAGATGAATTGGTAATGACTTTCCCAAATAATACTGTTATTAAACGGTCTTAGATTAAGCTGTTGTTGAGCATTCTTTGACTGTTGTCCTACCTTGTCAACGATTACCACGTATATTGCTAAAGACAATTGCATCCATCAAGACTAGTCAATTTAAATTTAAGACAATAATTATGTAAACTATGCCCAAACAAATGCCGTTTTCTGCCAATACATTGGCTTTTGATTCTGGCACTTAAACTCCATTTTCAACCATACAAAGACGCAGAAACCAGCAGTAGATTTGGGAAAAGTTGAGTAAAAATTATTTACCAATACACCTAGCCTAGGGGTATGGCTGGATCAAAGGCTCACGTGGAATACGCATATCCAAAAAATAAGCAACAAAGCTGCTATTGCCTTGGGCAGGTGCAAGAGGTTATGTGGAAAAAACTGGGGCCTTAGCCCCAAAATGACTCTGTGGCTATATACCAGGGTAATCAGACCCATGATAGCATACGGAGCTATAGCTTGGTGGCCAAAGGTGCGACAGGGGGGGGCGGCCAGAACGCTGGGTGGCGTACAAAGACTAGCTTTTCTGTGCGCCACAGGGGCAATGAGATCGACCCCCACAGCCGCAATGGAAGTCATTCTAAACCTGCCACCGCTACAAATCTTTATACAAGGAAGCGCTAGATCTGCAGCTTACAGACTCATGCACAGTCAGGCACCGATAAGTAAATCGCACGGTGCAGAACATCAAAAACTACTAGATGAACTCAAGGCGGGGTCCCTAACGGGGACGCCAAGCGACGCCATGGTTCAGAAATTTAACCTAGATAGAAAATATCAGGTTATAATACCAGATAAGAAAGACTGGGAATATGGCCCCCAGTAAGAGCGGACTCAAGCTGGTATACCGACGGCTCTAAAACGGACCACGGCGTAGGAGCTGGCATTTATGGAAAGAAGCCGTGCAAGGCCCTTTCATTGAGCTTCAGCAAGGACTCGATAATTTTCCAGGCTGAGGTTGCTGCGATTCACCACTGTGTCAGAGAAGTAGACAGTTGGGCCGAACCAGGAAAAGCGTCGCTATTTACTCTGACAGCCAAGCAGCACTTAAAGCGATTAGTTCCGCAAGTGCTGACTGAAAGCTGGTTTGGGACTGCGTAAGAGCCCTAAATGAGGCGGGCACCCTAAGGAAAATTACTTTGACCTGGGTCCCCAGCCACATGGGAGTGAAGGGAAACGAGGCGGCCGATGAGCTGGCCAGACGAGGCTCGTCAAGGCCTTTCATAGGAGCGGCCCCTTCCTTCGGCACTACCAAATCACAAATTAAGAGGTCCATCTACGAATGGTCACAAAACAAGTCCAAGGAATGGTGGGAAAGATCGCCAGGACAAAGACAGGCTAAGGAGTTCCTAAGGGAACAGAGGCCTAAGTTTACTGAAGACCTACTGAGTAAAGGCAGGAAGACTGTCAAAATGATAGTAAGGCTGATGGCCGGTCATTGCAGACTGAATAGGCATATGTTAACATAGGCCTGGCAGAAAATGCTCTCTGCAGATTCTGTCAAGAGGAAGAAGAAACCCCAGTTCATGTTTTGTGCCACTGTGACGGCCTAGCGAGGACAAGGTTTCTAGTAATGGGGGTAGAGAACCCCACAGCCAACGGCTACACAAAAGAGCCGCTCTCAAAAATGATAAGTCTGATTAAGAAGGCGAAACTAGAGAGCGTTCTCTAAGGAAAAGGGGATCACAATAGACCTGTAAAGGTCGCGGTGAAACAGGCCCGCATGCCACCCCACTCCTAACCTAACCTAACCTAACCTACCATTACACCTAACAAAACGAAGCCTCGTTTATTTTTTTACCAGATGGTGCTGCAAGAAGTAATGTTCCTGGTGAAGATGTCATTTTGAAACTGCATAAGTAATAACATTAGGTTGTACCTCGTGAAGGATTATTATTAGTTAAGAATGCAACACCAAGAATCTTAGTTTTGCAATGGATACAGCACTAGCGGCTCCATAAGTTGGATTGCTTGCTAGATTATTACTACAGCTCCTCTGTAGTATAATTTAGTACGTGGAAACTTATTATGGCGTTGTTTCAGCATTACGTCACTGTTAGTACTGTTTTAAGTAGAGGTATTAGTTTTAATACGACTAACGTAAATTTGCATGAAAATATCGAAATTGTATCAAAGTGATGGTCTAATACCTCTAAACGAATTAGGAATTGTAACGAAAGTAGACTATTAAAAGTTCAGATTCCAGAAAAATTGTTGCATCATGCACGAGGTGCCAAACAGATTGAATGTTATTGCAGGAGAGCGGGGAACTATTGCGACAGTGGTACCAGAAATTAATGCCACTGGAAATCCTACTCTACCTTTGGGCAGTCTTCTTCGATTTTTAAGGCATTGCGTAAAATCTGCCTTCAGGTCTGGTGTATTCGTGGTAAAGTTTCCGCGACATTTCTGCGATAAAATTTAACCTCTACGTGTGAGTATTTTTGGCCTTTTCAAAGATTTTTATAATCAATATGCGACAAAACATTTTTGTGGTGAAGAATTCCTCTCGTCAGCGTCACGAACTGATCTAATCTTGTTTCTTCTAGGTGAAACGGAAGCGAAACATAATATCTAGTAAACTGAAAACATTGTTAATGACGCTCTCAATTTACCTAATTTTTCTACAATGCGTTCTATAATTGACGAAAATGTTTCTGCCTCTATGTTTTCCATCGTTTTCCAAGATGCTATGGGAAATAGCCTTCAGTATCTTTCGCTTGAAAACATTTCCGAAAGCCGCCAAGGAACAATACCAAAAATTGAAGAAAGTCTGGTAAGACAATGATTGCAACGGGTAGGTACTCTTGAAAAGTTGGAAATTAAGTTGATTACGGAATAAAATACAAAGAGATATAACGAAATAAAAGAAAAGATAAAAAAGGTAAACTAGATGAGCATTAACTTAAACATAAGTTTCCAAAAAAGAAATAGAAAAACCAACGAATTGATGGCTGCTCTTCGGTGACTTCGCTTAAAGTGAAGTGACTTCATTTCTGAAGAAAATCACAAGATGATCGAAACGTCAAGTACCACAACCTTTCTACACGGGAGAAACATTTTATATATTTTTTGGTAGCCTTGTTGTACAATTTTGTTTGCGAACAACTGAATAGGCCGATGACAGTCATTACAAAAGTAAGTTGTGTCATTATTAAACGTAAAAAACAGTTATACTTAACTGGAAAGTTTAAAGGTCAAAAGTGTTTCGAGGTACAACTTATCCTACCTGTTGCATGAATGGAATTTGTAATAGATATTTCAAGTGAATGTTAATTTAACTTTCCATTATAAATCGATTATGTAATGAATTTTAGTATAACGGTAATAATGGGAAGAATTCTATATTATAACAGTTGATACTAGTTGCTCTACTGCAGTACTACTACTCATCCATAGATGTCGATATAAACGCATAAATTGCTTTGAATTTTGAATTTTACGGCAGAGTTCTAGAACAACATATTGTATTTGCCTTAATTTAATGATACTCCAAGTAGATGTCAGTGACAATTATTTTACTGATTTCCTAGTGAATAAGTTTAATGTTTCAAGTTTTCACACACAAGTTTTCGTCCACTTACCAAACATCAAAATCTAATTATTGTATAATGATATATTAGTTTTATTTCTTTGTGACAAAGTTATAAAATACTCGTATTACGAAAACAGTTATTATATTCACAGGAAGGACTTTGTTTGCAATTTATTATCACAAAGCATGAAGTCAGTAATTAATCTTTCTGATTTCGGCAAAGTGGCTTTATTCCAGCGCTTGCAGCAATTTTTCCAAACAAAGAACCCTAACTTTCCACATAAATATCTTCTGAGATTTCCTGATAAACGATTGCCGAAAAATCATTTATGAGATCGTCTAATCTTGCACTATGGTTATTAAAATCTAAAACCTAACAGATGACAAAATTTTGCTTTACATTAGAGTTCAAATATGCTAGTATTATAGCGCAACTTTCCGGTTAAAGAAAACAATGTTTGATTCGTCAAACAAGCCTTGACAGCCAAGTAAAGGGGAAATTCAGTCATGTAGTTTTCATGCTATTATGACCATATTATATGCTGATCTTGTAATTAATACATCTGTCACTATTAACATGTTACTTCAATTACAAAAACAGGTGTTTTGAAAGATGTCAAACTTTTACTCAGGATGCTAGAATGCTTCCGGTTGAAAACATGCTATGTTATGTTATACCAAATGAATGCAATGGTACCAATGATGCCATTCGCAAAGGGTGCTCTTGGTACTGTATTCAAGTCTTGCATTATTTTGCTGTATAAAATTGAAAGTGAAAACACCCTACGAATGAGTCCGGACGCCATATTTACAAATATCAAAACTTTTCTAGTTGAATGGATTGTTATAATGGCCCAAAATAGGTTTTCAATAATAATCATTGAGGGTTTAGATACCATACAACATCTAATGAAAGAGTTTTATCACAAAAGCATTATTTGTTTATAATGGCCAAAAATATGGTTCCACCTTCTTCAAAGTATCATGTTACGATGGTTTAGAGGTGCAGAGAAAAACAAAGTATTGGCTATAAGAGGAAACAGAAATATCTTATCGCACATTCCCACGAATTCTATTTATCTGAGTTAATCAATGGATGTCGCTATTTGTCGAGTAATTTCGAAGAGCAGCATTGAAAGAATGTTGGAAGAAGAAAGTTTATCAATGGAGTACCTGAGTAGTACCTTGAAACCGAGCAGCAGTAGATATTTCTAAAGTCCCTCCTCAAATGACACAAGTCTAACAAAGATCACTATCGTTTTGATTGAAGAAAGATCTGGATTACTTATTATTGAAAAACATATAAGGCACGATAAACTTAAACGCAAAGTTTTATTAGATAACCTGGCAGATAATCTCCTGCGAGAAAAAGATTTGCGATAGATGTTATACTGAAGAAGGTGAGCAACTTAGGTGGTATTCCTTATCAAAAATAACAAAAAAAGAGCATAAGTCAGTTTTTGGATGAACAATTGCAGCGAAAAAATCCATTTGGATATACCGGGATATTATTTACAACCTGTGGATTGCATTCTGGTATACTGGAAAAGGGGCGGACTTCAACTGTAGCATACATGCCGCATGATTCGTCCCACACCTCGCAATATTACGGATATGAATCCTTCGTTGAATTGATTGAAATTGAAAAGATCGATGTGAAAATAGCATTTTCTAGTAGTTAGACAAT
>CM043022.1:72631297-72715352 GCA_023690525.1 Holotrichia oblita | reverse complement strand
AGTACTTTATTCTGTATTAATTTGGATTACTTATTACTATCAAATAATTAATCATTTTAATTTAATTTTATCTTCCTTTTTCCTGACAATTTATCATTTTTCTTCTTATTGTATGCATGTGTATTACACATAAAAGATGCTGTTAGGAACTGGTTTATAATAATATACATATATGTATGTACAGGTACACAACAATATGTTGGAGAACTACTAAGTAATTTATTTACGCGATAATGAGCTATTATTTATTTTATTATAATTACAGTTCTTTGACACCTATACAGAGCTATTTAATATGCCATCAGTTATTGCAAATTTCCAAATGCTTTTACACGTGGCGCTCTAATGAATCTTTACACATATGATATCATAACTCTGTACTTATTTGCTACACTCAGTGTTATAATCTATTACAAAATTATGAATTTAATTTCAAATCGACAGACTCAAGGAATAGAACAGTCGTATTTGTGCAAACGACATATATTTTGGTAATATGTACACGTAAAGATTATGTCACGGATGTGTGTTTGTGTTTCTCGTTGACAAAGCATAACTAAAGAAGTGACGTAAAATAGAGGTCTAGTTACATACAACATGCTACGTGACATGTACACGTATTTAAAATACTAATACGGACATTGCCTCTAATCAAAAGCATTCCTACACCACTAGTATGTATTATCTTTTGTTTACAAAAGTCATAAATTTCAATACATATAAAATACTCTTACACTGTTGTGTTTGCACGTATGGATGATAGGATAGCGAAAGTAGACTGGTTTCCGTGAGGTAAAAATGAAATGTGCGGTCTTGTAGTAAAACAAACATGAATTTGAGTTTATATCTTTGCATTTGGTCTTGATACTTCTGTTGTATAGAAAATAGAAATTACTTAAGGTCATGTTGGTAGTGTGGTCCTCTTCGGTTTTAAATACTTTGCACTGGTGCAAAAGGGCATGTGTCGAAAAAGTGCAAGGGTAATTTTCTAAGCAGCATTGTATTCAAATTTATTCTAAAGAATGAGAGCTGCATTAAACTTATCTTAGGATAGTTTATGTTTACAGTTTTCTCGATGTATGAGCACGCCATTTTGACAAGTATCATTACAAATGTGTCAAAATCGCATGCTCAAGCATCGCCACAACCTAAGCATGAACTACAAATTTTTGCCTCAGCCAACTTTGTTTTCAGTTTCAATTGTGAAATGTAATATGAACTTTGCATTTTCATAGTTGCATAAAGCAATGTTTTAAGTTTTAACGAAAGAATTTAACACTCGATGTAGTAAAATGGGAGAAGAAAAAATTGAGCGCGATAAGGTTGTTTAATACATTTTGTTTTTTATTGCGACAGTTTCAAAATAAATTAATTAGGAACCATGTCAAATAATTTAAGTAGTCCAATTGATTGATAATACATTAATGACATCTCTTCGAGAAATATACAAAATGGTGCGATTATTAATCAATTACGATATATTGCAAAAAGTATTAAGCAACCTTATCCCGCTCAATTTTTCTGGCGTTTTTCTTCTCCCAGTTTTAGGTTCTACAGATTTTTTCATTCCATTACATAGATATTATGTAAAATAAATAGAACGTTTTAGAATTACTTAGTATTATATACAATACATTAAAGATTTGTAACGTATATTCTAACACACCCAGAAATATTTTCTGAAATAACAGAAGAATGCTTTGCGAACCTCTTCTTATCTTACGCGGTGATTTTTCGTAAGGACGATAAAACGATAAATGGAAGCCTTGATATATGTATGTATATAGAATTACTGAGAGATAAGAAGACAGAAACAATGATAAGAGAAAACAACCATAACACCATAATATATAACTGAAACGAGAAATACTATAAGTACATCGACAGAAATTTATAGTAATGGCAAGTGCAAAATACATCAAAAGGTTTGGCGTGAAATGATTTTAAAAACAATGACATTAGGGGAAAGATGTTTCCTTCTCTTCTTCTTTTTTCAGGAGATATCCACAACTGACCAAGATACGAGATCGAGACAGGAAACCGACACAAGTGTCTCGGTCTTTTGGGAGTCTACTGTGCGATGAGACCGAGCACATTCAGTTTATTATAGGCAGAGATCAGGTGCGGATTTCTATAAAATTATTAAGTATTCAGTAATAAAGAAGAAGATGATGATGTACTATTATCAAACTGCGGAACCGTCCTATCCTCTATCAATCTATCTTCACTCGCATCGGCAAAGTACAGTCGATCAGCCTCACATGTATACAGAGTGGTTGATGTTTCATTCTGCACTCATTATTTCCGTTAGGGACAAAATATTAAAAAAATAAAAAACGAATCTTTTACAATTTTGTGTGCTCTCTCTAATTACGTAAATACAATGCCATACTTTAAAAAAACAAAAGAGGAGCAAATGACAGTACGGTTTTTTTAATCGAACACCCTGTATTTTTTTTGGTTATTCAGATAGTGTATTAAATTTTGAACACGACCGCATTTTTATTTTACCTCTTTAGGCAATAAATGGCCTCAATATGACGAAAACGCAAATTACTCAAGTAGGCTTTGGAAATGAGATTGATCGGTAAAATATCCCATAATAACAAAAATACATATTACATAAGTAGGTTATAAATTTATTGCACAAAAACATAAATATTACTGCTTCAGAAATTGTTCAAAATGTCCACCATTTTTGTTTATACACATCTGAGCTCTACACAATAAATTCTGTCGACATTTACGTAGCATTTCAGGTGTAATTTCCTGTGCGGCTAATTGAATTTTGTTCTTTCGTTCATCTAGCATATCTGGCACACTACTATAAACCCTGACTTTGATAAAGCCCCACACAGAGAAATCAAACACCGAGAGATCGGGTGATCTTGGAGGTCACAAATGTGGGCCTTTATTACCAATCCGCCTACATTTGTCTACAAACCACATTTGTCTTCGGAGGGCCAAAGGTAGGGAATCTAAATATTCCTGAAATTCTCTCTGAAGGAAGTTCAAGTACCTCTCTTGAGTAGGTAAGTGTACCGTTATAAAAATAAGGTCCGAACAACTGGTCCCCTATTACGCCTATCCATACGTTCGTAGAAAAACGTACCTACTTGATGTCTACTTTCTTGTATTCTATGCGGATTCACATAATATAATAAAAATAATAAATAATAATTGTGTTTGTTAAAGACACCATTTCGATGAAAATTTGATTCATCTGTCCATAAAATTAATGACATATATTGTCTGCCAGCATTCAATAGCCAATCACAGAAATTTATACGTTTTTGAAGATCCAGTGGTTGCAAATTTTATACTAAGTGTATTTTAAAAGGTCTCATTTTATGCTTCTTAAGAATTTTTATTATTTTGTATCTTGTGACGCCAAGTTCCAGCCTTTTGCGTAGACAAATATGGATTGGCTCTAAAATACGCTAAAATGTTTATTTAATCATTTCCCTCATGCATCCCACAATGTAATAATAAATTATGCAAATTTCTAAACGTATTGTAGTGTGGGTGTGGTTGCCTTCGATCAGGTATCGATTGTAGTATAAATTGCTGCTCGTCTGCAATTATCATTTGATAAATAAAAGCAACATAAAGCCCGATGGACACATACAAGAAAAACTTTAAAAGATAGTTCTTTCTCGTCGATTCATACGAGTTAAAAAAAGCACGCTGCAATTTACAAGTCCAACTTTGAAAGTCGAAACTGTACAAGTAAAACTGGTACATGCAGTATTTTTCATGACAAGTATGAAAAAGCTACAAGTCGCGCATGCGCAATTCGACAGAACGCATATATGCAAGCTGAAAAAAAAAAAAACCGAATACATTAAAAACTTGTTTGTTTATACGGACTTGTAAGGAAAACTTTTAACATAACTTTTAAAGTTTTTCTTGTATGTGTCCATCGGGCTTAACATATCAACTTTCGCGGCATTTGGAAAATCCATTTTTCAGCTTGTTGTAGTCAATTTAACAATAAACGATAGACAGCGATTATACTTAATAATAGTCAAGTGTCAAATGTCAGGTGGCGTACAAACTGACATTTACCCATCAATCACGTTTCCAAAGCCTACTTGAGTAATTTTCGTTTTCGTCATAATGAAGCCATTTATTGTCTAAAGAGGTAAAATAAAAATGAGGTCGTATTCAAAATTTAATACACTATCTGAATAACCAAAAAAATACAGGGTGTTCAATTAAAAAAACCGTACTGTCATTCGCTCCTCTTTTGTTTTTTAAAGTATGGCATTGTATTTTACGTAATTAGAGAAGGCACACAAAATTGTAAAAGATTAGTATTTCATTTTTTAAATATTTTGTCCCTAACGGAAATAATGAGTGCACAATGAAAAATCAACCACTCTGTATATGAATGTCATAGCAAGATCGTATCAATGAAGGTTGTCTGTTTGTACGTCTTTTAATGCAAACATATGATTCATATGTTACGTACAAACAGACAACCTTCATTAATAACATTTATACAGATCATTTAGTGGAATTAAAGCTAGGTAGAAAGAGATAGATCTAGGTGGGGCGGTTTGTAAAACATATACGGAATTAACGCAAGCGTGCTATTTCCCCTTCCTCGCTGTGATGTGTCGCTCATGTATGCGCATGCCCTCGCTTTGTTTTCACAGCGATGAAGGGGAATAGCACGCTTGCGTTAATTCCGTATATGTTTTACAACCGCTCCACTATAGATCTATCTCTTTTCTAGCTGGCGTTAGTCCCTCTAAATGATCTCTATATACATGTGAGGCTGATCGACTGTACTTTACCGATGCCAGTGAATCACACTTGATAGAGGATAGCGTCGCTTCCGCACTTTGGCTATTATATTACTATTATAAAAAGAAACGACGGAGAAGACCTATGAGTAAATTATATAAAACGAGAAATGAACCTTACCTTGTTGATCAAGAATCATTTGTTATTTGAAGAAATTTTAGAATGTACTTCCGATTAAATAAAATACAATTTGATTAGGTATTAAATTTAATATTTTCTCTCAAACTATCGTCTCGGTAAGTGTCTAATTGACTATTGAACAATAGAGGAAAATTTTCATTTTGCTGTGTATGTAGGGAGAGATCTGCGACACCACTAGTCCACAAACCACCTAAAAAATAAGATAAGATAAGATTTCACGGAAAAGTTAAAAACAAAATCAGAGTGGAGAAAATGAAAAACCGTTTGAATAGAAGATGAGACGAGAAGAGGCAAAAAAAAGAAGACGATGAGAAAAGATGGCGGCATGTCAAAAATATTCAAAACTCAATGTTTCATTGCTATCCAACACGTACTCGTGAATACTTTAGAGCGCTAAAGCATAGCACTGCACACTTTGAAAAATCACCTCCATATAATTGCATAATTTTATTTAATAAACTTTCAAATGAGACAAAAAACAAAAATCTAAGGAACTTTAAAACATAAAAAAAAAGTATTTTAATGATATGATGTTTAAGTATATAATTTAACAGAGTTTTAAACAGCAAACAATTGTCTTTTTAACCTAACTAGATCAAGTATATTATTATTGAAGCGAAAAGTTTACGAATAGAATTTTTATATTTTTGACTACTAAATAAACAACTAAGAATACTGCATCAATACATTACACACAATGTATGTTTTATTGATATTGAAAACAATGGAAAATAAAAGCTTCGGTTGAAATATTGCGTTTCAATTTCTAACCCAGATAAAGAACCATGCTAAAAAGTTTTCTGCCTAATGTAGAACGTTTTTCTAATTTCTGTTTGTTTCTAAGTTTATAATTTATTTCCAACTTTATATTTTTATTAGTAACTTCTTTTTAAATATACTCCACCATTTTTTGCACTAGTTATTACAAATACTTCTAAATAGAACTAAGTTATCACATTACTCATAAGGTCATAAATTATGATGCTCTTTCGTTTTATTGTTAGAGATAAGGAAACCGCGGTATTGAATCAGAAAATATATGCATCCGATTTCGTAATAGAGATATGAGATAAGAAAGGGAAAGTCTTCTAGTGATTATTAATTATTAATTTTTGTGTATATGTAGCAAGAAGCATGTCTCGGATGATTAAGTTTCTATTTACGAGGTTTGTTTGTTTAATGTCTGGATCTATAGAATTAAATATTTTTGTTAGGATAGTTTTCAATTATACGGGGTGATTTTTTGAAAACGACGAACATTTGCAGCATAATGCGGAGGAGCACCATCTTGCTGAAAAAACAATTCGCGTTCATCGAGGATTTGGTTACCTTCTGCATCAAGCTGGTTTTCCACTTCCTCAGTTATTAGGGGATCGATGATATTTTCTAACATATTTAAATAAATGTCACCAGTCAATGTTTCTCTAAAGAAAATTGGCTCAACAATGTAATCACCTAGTATTCCTGCCCAAACATTAACTTTTTGAGGCTTTTGAGTATGTCCCTCTCTTATAATATGGGGATTTTTATCTCTCCAGTAGCGTACATTGTGTTTGTTCACGTCTCCATTTAAGAAAAAAGCGCATTCATCACTAAAACAGATGTTCTTTACCAAATTTGGATTTGCAGTAATCATTTGGGTCATAGTTTCGCAAAATTCTAGGCGGCAGTCGCAATCGCCCTCACTAAGCTCTTGCACTATTTGCATTTTAAAAAGGTGAAAGTTATGCATCTTTGTGACTTTACGTACCGACGAGTAAGAAAGTCCAGAGGATGCTGCAACTTGACGCAAAGAGCTGGTTGACTCCACGGTAAAATTCCGAATTACCTCCATTTCCGCCACTTCATCTATTATCTTATTTGCACGTCTTTTCTTGTTCACTACTAATCCGGTTGTTTCAAATTTTTGCACAAGTTCGCGAACGTATTTATAATCCATATGCTTATCTGGATGCCTTTCATTGAAAATTCTTGCTGTGCCACGAGCGCATTGCTCAGCACCATAAATGTAAATAACTTCTACCCTCTCAGCAATAGAGTACAGCAGTTGAATGAAAATTACTAACGTGACAGTTATAAAATAACGTCAACGGCTTCTTTTATTTTATTTATACGCTTTTTACACCCAGCTGTTTGGATGATTATATATTACGAAATCGATCATATTTCGATGTTCAATTAGATAGAAAGTGAACAAATGATACATCACCGTAATCCTAATGAAATAAGCTCTTATTTGAGGTACCACACGATGGGTCATTCCATTTAAAATTTATGGCGAGGGGGGGGGGGGAGGGAGAGGAGGTACTCGCGAGGGCGCTGATGTCAAAAGTGTAATTCATATGTCAAATTGTTTCCTCCTTGAATTAAAAGTAGACGTAATTTTGCAAATTTTTGAATACCTTATAGTTTCTGAAATATTTGAGTGGCCTCGTCTGTCGAAAGAATTTGCAATAAAAATTGAGGGCTTTTGTTGATAATCTTTAAAAATCAACGGTCGAAACGACGGCGATGTGAATACCATATTACGTAGCCTCTTTCAGCTGTTGGAGTATTCCGCTACCATATCGACAGTCTCACCATTCGTAAAAATCATTTCGAATGCTCAAAGTCAACATTAACCGAAGACAAAATTAGTTGATATTTCTTCCAAATATTGTCATTGGAGGTATGTGATGTTTTCCGAAGCCAACTTATCCTTCAAGTTATTATTGTTTGGCTGCGTTCTTGTCTTTAACACTTGCTTTTTACATCTTTTTTTGTGATAAATTGAGAACGGAGAGAGATATCAAGATACGATTTTAAGTCAAAGATTGGTTATTTTAAGCTACGAGGGAGCGTTTTTATATTCGCGGAATGGGGGATAAGGGGTGGAAATAAAAAAACCAAATTATTTTTCTTTTTCAATATATTCACCTGCAAGACGGATACATTTTTCACATCTTTCAATTAATTTATTTATACCCTCATAAAAAAATGATTTCTCTTTATCTGCAAAATACGCCGAAACTGCCTCTTTGACTTCATCATCGGCAGTAAATTTTTTACCCCGCAACTCTTTTTTCATTTTCGGAAACAGGTAATAATCACTTGGGGCCAGGTCTGGGCTGTAGGGTGGGTGACTTACAATTTCGAAGCTCACCTTATGCAGGGCAGCTAACGCAACGCGGCTCTTGTGGACGGGCGCGTTGTCGTGCAAAAGCTGCACACCTTTCGTCAATTTTCCCCGTCTTTTCTCTTTAATGGCTTCTTTTAGTCGCTCTAATATTGAAGCGTAATATTCTCCGGTTATAGAAACACCTTTATCTTTATAATCAATCAACAATATTCCTTTCGAGTCCCAAAATACCGTTGCCATGAGTTTCCCAGCTGACTGTGACACTTTACATTTCTTGGGAGGTGCTGTGCCCTTTTTATGGCACTGTATGGAGTCTTGTTTGGACTCAGGTTCATAATGATGAACCCAAGTTTCGTCCCCAGTAACAATTCGACTCAATACACCATCCTTGTCTTCATTACAGAGGTCCAAAAATGCACGCGAACACTCTACGCGCTGTTGTTTTTGCGGCGGCGTGAGCATGCTCGGCACCCACCTTGCGCTGACCTTAGACATGCCGAGATGATCGTGTAGGATTTTAAAAATTGTTGTATCGGATACTCCAACCATTTCTGCGAGTTGTTTCTTCTTTAGTCGAGCATCTTCGAGTACAATTTTTTCAACTTTTTGGATAAGTGCTGGCGTGGTCACCTCAATGCTCCTGCCCCGCCTCGGGTCGTCTTCAAGGGATTCCCTTCCTTGTTTAAATAAACTATGCCACTTGTACACCATGGTTTTTCCTGGACAAGAGTCGCCGTAAACCAATGACATCTCATTCATTATGGTCGCGACTGATTTTCCTTGCCTGGTAAGGAACTTTATAACGGCACGATATTCGATTTTTTCCATATTTCACTTTTCACTCCTGATTATGTTACTTGGTTGACGATCGCTCAAAGACTAACTGTCTAATAACAATGAAACTTGTACACGCACAGGCCACGCCCCCAATGCGCCTAATCACCCCCCTACAACCCGCTCATTCCGCGAATATAAAAACGCTCCCTCGTACTACTGTGTTCCATTTAAATGTAACTAAAGAGAATTATCTGGTATCAAATGAGCTTTCAGCTTATCATATTAAAGTTAAGCTCATTCTGAGATTTCCTGAGATAATAGAAATTTTAGATTTAGAAAATCATTTCCTATAGCTTCTCTTGATCACTTTTACTATCAATATTTTTTCCCGCACAACCTAGCACTAATACTTTCCGAGATACAGCCCCTTACTTCTCCTATTAGCCCACCCTGTACAATAGCACTACACTAAATTTATTCAGTTTACAACTGTGACACAGACACAACGATATTTTAATTGACCAGTTCTAGAATAAACAAGGTAAATTGACGCACATCATATCGCGACAAACATCAATTATACAATATATTATCCACACATTTAACGAAGGTATAATGAACAACTTCTTGGTACAAGTTTGAACTGGTTGAAACAGGACTTGACTAAATAAGAAGACTTTACGAAAATATTACATTTAAATCTAATTTCGATATCATTTCACTTCTAACCCACTTTTGTTAAAGAATTGGATAGTCGTATCCAGATCTGTATTTTTGTACAAAACGCACAACATCGAAATAACTGGTTACTTCTTACTTAAAGCTTCTGTAGAATTATAGCCAAGGAGAAGACCCTCCTACTCTAACTTTTATTTTTTTGAGAAAGGTATGAAATCTTAAAGTGAAAAAGATAAAATGATTCCGTGATGAAATTAGTACCAGTTTTTAGTGTTAGTAATTATCTAAGTAAATCTTGGTAAATAAAAAAAAACTGTCGACAAAATCGCGTAATAGTTACAATTATTAAAGCAATAATATGAGGCCTGCGCAACACTGTAAGTAAAATGAACGTAAGTAGATACAAACAAAGTAACTTACGACTCACTTATCCACTTAAACACCGTCACTAGAAATAGTTAACACAAGCTGGACTATAATTGATTTTGATTTCAATATCCTCGCACACAGGCGGTATGTATGTAACATAACTATGTAAAGTTAACTATCGATATGGAATTTATTAATATCAGAATTGTTAAACGGGTTTCCTTTTACCAAAACAAAAAATGAATTATAGACAAAAAAACGTTAAATCAAACCTAAACTGAGTGTTTCATAGTGGCCACTTTTTTATTTCTCTGTTCAATAGTCTTTATGCTAGAAATGAATACTACACATTAGAAAAAAAAAATCAAATTTTGTTGGTGCATTCCACTGGGCTATGGTAGTCCAAGACATTTTTTCTGAATTGTTAGTGTATCTGGTTCAAAAATAGTGGCTATTTATGGTTCAAACCTCATACTGTTTGTTTATGATTATCTATGTTTCTTTACATTGTTTTATAGGCTTTCATCTTTACTAATTTTATTACAATAAAGCTGAGTATAAAACTGCGTGTGGAGTTTTCTTTTTACATAAAACTAATGAAAGATTTTAGTGAAGAAGTGAGTGTTGTTTTAAGCATGAACTTGAGATTATTTCAACTTGTAGTAAACTATATTAACAATTTATGAAGTTTGATACTACGAGTACAAAGACCTTTCATGCGTGCAATTTTGAGTTTTCTTTATTTAGTCCCCTTACATTATAACTTAAATATTGAAAAAATAGCAGCACAAACATATAAGAACGAGACACACTGTTTTTTTTTCTTTAAGAAGCCTTACGAAAATTGAATTTTCTTCCTTTGAAATCTATAAGTAACTTTGTATTAGAAAAAGTACATGAAAGATTCATATTAGGTAAGTAAATAGAGGTTTAATTTGTACATCAGAATCTATTCAACATGATATAGTTTATTTAAAAATGATGGGACAACCTGGTGCTGAGTGATTTAGAAAATTGTAACAGGTGAGCCATCTAACGTTTGGAATTTGGATCAGGTATAAAAAAAGTATGGTTTAATTAGAAAGATTGAACCTTTACACTTAAGAATGAAACAGAACATTATTAAAATGATGGCCACTGGTGAGCCTACACTACGCCATTCGATCACAGCAATTATCAAGTACTTTATCGATTGTTTGGACTTGAATTACATGAATGGCAACTTTAATTTCGTGTTTCAACACTTCAATTGTCTCTGGATGGTTAGCGTAACATTTAGCTTTACCAGCTCCCCACAAAAAATAGTCCAACGGGTTCAAAACACAGCTCTGAAGCTCCCAATTGATATTAGAATTTCGGCTGATTATTAGATTTTCGAAAACGGTACCTAGAATTTCAACTGTTACGTTGGCTGCGTGGCAAATAGCGTTGTCTTGTTGAAATCAATCATTGTCCATGTCATCCTCTTTAATTTGTGGAAACAAAAATTCGTATTTTCGAAGAAAAATTGACTAATGATACCAACGTACCAAAATCCGCACCAAACAGTCACTACTTTTTGGGTGCATCGGCTTCTCAATAATGACGTTTTTTGCAGAGTTTCTGAGCCTCGAATGTGACAATTTTGATTATTGATATAGCCTTCGATGTGGAAATGGATCTCTTCTGAAAAGATGACTTTTCCTTAAAAATGTTCATCTTTGGCCCAGCAATCTTCAGCTCGTTGGGCTAACCGAAAATGTATCGGGTGGTGGGTGGGGCTTCATGTTTTTGGACTAATTGAAGTAAACGACTCCCATTTTTTTAGCTGCTTCTTTTTCTCTCCTCATTCGAGTGATGTTGGCTCTCTGGCAATTTCGAATGCCGTTTTCACCCCCTAATATAAAAATCCTAATGCCATTTATATTTTAACTTTTAACGTGGCACTTTTGCTCCTTTAATCTGCTCAAATTCGATTATTTGAGCAGATTAAAAAACAGTTTCGAGATATTACTCCGTATACATAGATTAAATTTGAACTTTTGGTTTGAAATTATGGTAATATCATTAAATTATGTAGTATATAATTTGGCAAAAATTTGTGGTTCAACGAATAATTAGCTACTCGAAAAGAGCTACCTATTGTTTTACTGTAGAGACACCAATTTATTTCGTTCCTAGAAACAGTAAATGTCGTTAAAGATTATATAAAAATCCAAACATTCAGAGCAAAATCAAGTTAATTCATACAATAATTTACAATATTTATTATTTAAATTGAAATTCCTATTTATTCAAATGAATGTCTACTTATATTACAGCCAGGTCTCAAATCCTTAAAGTCAACAATCGCTACGCGTCGTTCTTATATTTCCGATATTTGCTTCTAAATGCAGTAAAAAATAATTATACGTTATTCAGTTAAATATTCCAATACGCTTTTTCCATATTCAGTACAAGGTTAAACTGTTTCTTGATTATCATTATGATGCAAATATATTTTATTAAAGCAATTATATTCATGAGATAGAATAACAGATTATATTACAATTATACGTACGCTATTTCATTTTTTTCGGTTTTTTTTTCTAAATAAAAGTAAAATATATCTAAACAAATTTTTTATCATGTACTAATTACATCTAAGACAGTAGACTATGATTTATCCCCACATTTTTAGCCCACACATTGTGTAAATAATAATTATATGTTAGAAATCATATAGCTGCGTTAAAAAGATTTTGCAGAGGTTGAAGTTTGAAAGCACTGTTATTTAACTGGTCGCTCGCGATTAGGACTATCAAGAATTAGTGATACCCATGTTGCAGTTGTTAAATAATCATACAGCCGGAAATAGTTATCAGCAATGAAACTTAGATATCTTAGAAATTGTAAAATCTTAAAAATGTATTAAAGGAGAGAGATTTGTATTTTAGAGGACCCTGAGCATGTTCCGCAACTTTAAAAATTCGTGCAAGATGAAAAAATTCTACATGTTTTCAAAAAACCGTGCAAAAAATGTAATAACAAAATCTACATTACATACTAATAAAACAAAAACAATTCATTTTTATTAAATACTGAATAAGGAAATGCTGTGTTCAAGTTGAAGTGCAACGAGATAAAAAAAAATGTCGGGTATTCACCATATTTTCCAAGTCACTACATATTTGTGGACATAAACTGACAGATTTATGGTCATGGTATTCCCCCAATAGTATTTTGTTGCTGTTTACGTAAGTTTGTTTAAGATAGGATCTAAATTAGAATTAATATATTTTTATTTGCGATTCGTGCAAGAACAAATAAATCGTGTGAAAGAAATCTTTATTCTTGATGGTGAACCGTGTTATTTCAAAATCGTGTAAAAAAGACCGTGTAAAAGAGAGTTGGGTGTATCTCAAAAATTGGAATTTAAAAATTTTGTTATATTTGTTTTGATTTGTTATGATTTTAGGAAAAAAATATAAAAAAAATTTACGCAATAGGACTGATCATCGTTTGGCCTTGTTTGACCAGCAAATGTTTCCAACAATTCAACTATTTTTTCAGATTTAAATATATAAAATGAGTTCTAACACTTTCAGTATTCAATCAACTATCAAAGTAACTGAAGTTTTCTGGACAATTTGGACAATATTCGACCCGTCTACCGCAGATCTAGAATACATAAAAGGACAATTCTTTACGATCAACATTTAAGAATTATAACTGGTTTATTGCGTGTTTTAAGTTGAATTGTTTCCTTTGCAAAACTATTAGAATTAATGTTAAAATAAAGCTGTTACTTTTTAAAAGTGGGTAATAATTCATCTGTAATTTTAGCAACCGTTAAAGCAAAATAACAGTCTTATATTAAATAGAAAATCCTGTATTTACATTTCCTAATGTAATTCTATTATTTATCTTTTAAATGTTATTAATTTTTTCTATATCTATCTCTTACTGTTTCTCAGCAAATGTCAATTTAATGTTTTATTTGACAGGGTTGACATGGCCGATATTACCTATCAGTTCAGTTGAGGAACTGAACTCGAGTGTTCATTAAAAATCGTGATGAATCCCAATTTCTTTTTATTAAAACATTACTTATGTATAATATACTGCCAAAGATACGGTAAAATATAGAGAAACATCCAGCTTAAATATGTAATTTATATATGCTGCATCCACTGCGAAAAATTGGATTGCATCTTTCAAAACAGGAAAACTTTTCATTGAAGAACAACCAGGACCGATCAAAACGACTAATTTTGGTGTTTATCCCCGAAAATATTGACACAGTTCATAACATGATATCATGTCGACTTAGAAATGAAAAAATATCTATAAAATGGAGTCACAAACCCCAAATACAAACGAGCAATAGTGGAAGCATCACGACCAACGTGCGCTCGTTTTCTTTTAAAAGATCTAGATTTTTTTAACCATATTGTGGCTATAAATGAAATATGGGACAATCCAGAAACAAAACAGCAATCGATGGAGTGGAAACATCATGGTTGTCCAAGACGTAAGAAGTTCCGACTTAAAAAATCCGCTGGAAAAGTGCTTACTTCAGTTTTTTTTAGGATATTCTTGGAATAATTATGATTAATTCAATTTAACGGGTCGATGGCCGCAGTGGTTAGGAGGCTGACTATTGTTGTGAGAGGACGATAGGTGCCGGGGTTCAATTCTCTGGAGGGACGGTGACATTTTTTCAGAGAGTTTAATCCCGGATCGACTTGCCATTCGCTGTTGGGAGCAAAGTGATTAACAGCGCGGCATCATAAAAGGCGATATGATGCTGTCATAAAGCCATTTAAACACAACTTACACACACTAAACTACACCGCAAAAGTTGCAGTGATAGCCAGACAAGTAATACAGCTTACGGAGTCACTGCAACTAAGCACCCACCACACATTAAAAAAAATCTAATGATCTAGAAAAAGCACCATCCTGAAGCAGAAAATTCAGGAAACAAGACCTGGCATGTTAGTGAAAGATGCGTTTGTTTTGCAGGACAATGCTTTCAAGGTAGGACACCAATTTTTGTGTAAGGAAGGCAGGTTAGCAGATCAACAAGAATTTTTTTTTTAAGTGAGAGACGTTACAGAATCGCTGTAGGTATTAAGTGTATTAATTTAAGAGGAGTTGATGTTGAATAATAAAATATTTTAAGTGTTAACTTTTAATTGTTTCAACAGTAGGTTAAGAATATATCAATACCCCCTGTATTAAAAAAAAACGCTTGCCTCAGGTGTAGGAAACATAACAGTAACATGGCTGTATTGAGTTTGACCTGTCACTTTTAACAGAAGGTTTAGTTCCAAATAATTAAAAAAATTGCTCTCAATAGATCATACATTTCTTCAATAAAAAAATATTAAAAATATATTAGAGCTTTTTATATATAAACCGACAAGGTGGTCTCCAACTCTGTATAATATCAAAATCGAATTAATAATTTCCCTATGCAATGTTAGTTGTGTCGTAAAAGATAAACTTTCATCTTAGATCTTTTATTAAAAAAAAAAACAAAACCAATTAGTCACCAGTTCTATGTGCGTTGGTTTATTGATTTAATCTCCCGTATAATCTGCGTTTGATCGTCGTCTACAATCCAGAATTATTTCAACACGATTTATTTAGGTATTAATACAGTCCTACTTTTTAGGGGACTTTTTGACTTATCTCATCGACGCAATGAATCACACAGTTACGTTTTATAGTTTTACCCTTGAGTGTTACCTACCAATTAAGTACGCGCACATGACTATTATGTACCGATCTCTAAAGAAATATCCTTTTGGAATGGGCGTAATATATTCCAAAATTTAACCTTACCACCGCTAAAACGTTCTATATTTTTTTAGGTATAAAATAAAAAGATATAATACGTGTCTGGTACGGGAAAATTCCTTTTATATCAATCATTCTATTGTACTCGATGTGGTAGTATAAAAGCGTGAGGACTAAAATCGATTACAGCTCGTCTTAATGTTAAAACGGCCTATACATATAAAATTTTACGAGAAAAAGTAATATTAAGCTTACCTGTGTTACTGAGACACAACAAAAGCGGAATTATATAAATCACACCCGACATGTTGAACTTCTGTTATGTACTTTTGTTAGTTCCAGGTGTATAATACACTCGATTTGTGCAATAGGGAGAACAACAACCGACAAACGACGAAGAAATAACCGAGAGTGTATTGCGAAAGTCTCGTATACCGTATACGAGAGAAGGGGTCAAATTCGAACCTTATTCGTGCCGTTTCGGCCCCTGTTTGGGAGTTGTCGGACCTTACTGTGTTATATTAAAATAAACTACTTTTATAGTAAATACAATTTATTTTCCGATTTCATTGCCTTTTTTAATTTAAATTTTAAAAGAGATTTTTATGAGTCAATAACGTAATTCAAATCAATATTGAATGTCTCATAAACAACTTTAATTGTAAGAAAACTGACGACAAGCAAATTACTTAGAAAACACGAAAGAACACATACCTACCTATTTATTGCACTAATATAACAATATATATAATTTATAAACCAACCAAAACAAATATTTAAAAAGCGGTTCTAGGTAATGCTCAGATAAAAAATTTGAAATGCCAACGAATTTGTCGCTTCGTTGTAAGATCCCATTTTCAACCAGTAATTATTTGTTTATTACCTTAGGTTACATACAGTTATATGCATTATAATAGGTACTTGCAATTGGTCTTATTATGTATATCTATATAAAAAGAGTAAAAAACTAAATTAAAAATATGCATCCGTTATTGAAAAAGCTTCAAAAACAATTCGTTCTGACTGCCATTTTGTTTACAAACAAAACACTAATAGAGCAAGCACCTTTGACAATCGTTCCCGCGATGGCGCTGTAAGCAAATTGAGATTTCAGATTAAAGACGAAAACAGGATAAATATAGATACGAATACACAGTATATCCAGGAATTTATTATCTATTTTTTTCCAATTTTTTTTTATATTTAACGTCTAACAGCGAAAATACAATCTCTATCGGTATTGCCGGAGAAATATGCAACTTTTTATAAATGTGTGACAAAAACTTGCCTGAATGTTGATAATTTTTAATATGTACAGGGCACTGCTATAAATCTGACTTGTCTTGGGTTGGTACCAAAAAAGTAGATATTAATCTTACATTTACAAATTTAAATGTATTACAGGATTCCCCATATTAGACTACCAATTTTATCATTTGAATAACATTTTTCTGGATCAAATAAATTAATTGCTCAAATTTAGAAGTAATTCTTTTGGATTTATTACCGACTTAAATTTTCTTCAAGTTGACCACAATTTTCAATTCAATATGCAAAATTGTGCATCAACCGGCAAATCAAATCTTTATCTATTTCTGTGATTTCTTCTTACATGTGTTCTTTCGTTGCGCAGTCGTTGCAGGACGACTTGCAAAGATTTTTGCTTTCAAATATCTCAGAAAAAAATTGGGTGCCTAGAAACCAAGGTAAATTATATAATAATTAGAAATTCTCGCAGAATCCTCATAGAGTTTCTGCCTCTGCGAACTGATGATAGCAATTTCTATCTAATCAATTCTGGAATGAGAAATATTTGTGGCATGATTCTGCACAAAACCGACTGGGGACGAGAATTTTCAGCTCCCCAATATCTAAAGCTCTGTTTATTAACACTACCATCTAAATAATTTTTTTTTGTCATTAATTGTATTGATTCTTCATAAAAATTTAATAATTCTTGACAAAATGTTAACCTCGTACCTTTGTGCCAGTTTCTGAGGTGCCGTTTTTGGTATTTGTAAAGATGAAACTTGAAATCACCATGAAGGATTCTTTTAGATATTCTTAGTGATTGTCGATTAGCAGACCTGGTGTAGAACTGCACCAAATCGAGAACGGGTCGCCTCGACATTTTTACCACACCCCACTGTTCTCCTTTCCCTTAAGCACTTATTCACTTTAAGGGAAGGGGAGAAGCGGGTGTGGAGAAAGTATCGAGGCGGCTTGCTGTCGATTCGGCACAGTACTACCCCTGGTAAGACTTCTAGTGGTTCAGGTTTTTTAATGCTCTGAACTGAACAGAACCATTTTCACGCCAGTGACCAGTGACAGACCCACGCCAAAACTATTTTATGAATTGGCACATCACCGTTATTATTGTTACCTACCTGTCGTTGAAATCCACGCCGAGCTTCTTGTATTGAATTAGTTCTAATGTAGATTGAAGAATCTATTGAACAAATTATTGTTTGTGACACTGACACGGATTTACTATAACGGAAATTATTTAATTGTATTGAGACAGACGTCCACTTCATCATATGTAATCCAAAAGCCTACCGAACCTAGCCTACTAAAGAAAAAACAATCACATATTAAGTCCGCGAGAGAATATTTCTTGGTCCACGAATTAGGAAGCTTTTCAAAGATGAAAGTTTTGAACGTACCATGAATGATTTACAGCTGGCATCTTTTAAAAATGTTTGCAAAAATTTAGGGTTCTGAATGTTGCTCAAAGTTTATTTTTTGCTAGTTTAAAAAAGATGAGTGATGTATGTACCATCTTTGGCAAATTAAATGCGAATTTTTCAGCGAGGAATTTCCATTTACTAAATGAAGGCTATACTTTGAAGCAAATTTAATTTCTCTGAATGAGAGTACTGCTTTGATAAACTCCTTTAGAGTAATGAAATTCACTTTAAAGCAAAGCCTTTATGTAAAAAATCAACATTTCCCGATAAAAAATCGCATTTAAATTGCCAAAGATGGTATATAGGAAAAGACACATGAAGATATTGCATAAATAGAAAAACGATATCAATGTAGGTGGGATCCCGTCATGATGGGAGATTATTGCTGGTTTCTTATTAGAGGAGGCAACAGTCAACATAAAAGAAAGAAATAACTCTGTTTATGCAAAACATTGATATGGCAGCAATTTGTACATGATAGTTTTCAACTACTTTGTCGAAGTGCTTAATTCGTATTTCTTTGTAGTGTCATTAATATTACATAGCCAAACTTGTATCATCATCATAAACAAGTAGATGCCTACATATTTTAGCTATGTCGGCTGTAACGACATGCCGAGATTGTCTAAATCTTAGAACGATATCGAACAGGCCATTTATAATAGTTGCTATCTGGAAAAGCATTAAACAACACTCGAAGTTTTGCCCTAACGTTTTCGTTTTCTATGGCTTGATGAGATAAATAATTTACTGGTACATGGTATTATTATCATTGACTGGAGACGTGTGTTATAATTCGGGATATTCCCTCAAAAACATGTATATCTATTGCATTTTAAATTGCGGCGACCATATTAAGCAGACATTTTGAAAGAAATTCAAACCATAAATTAACCATTGTCATGTAACAATACATAAATAATAATAACAATAACATAAACAATTAGTGATTCGATGTGAAGTGATGCATGCACGTGCATTCGGTGCTCTCGTGTTTTTAATTTATATCTGTTGTTTTATTGAAAATCATAGTCTTAATTATGTGGTATTCGTATTGGACTAAATATTGATACACAAATTTACACAACAACACACATAAACAGTTTTGTTTTTTTCTTTTCGCCTTATTTTTCTCCGTGCGATATAGTGTCGGTGGATTAATAATATCGGCCATATGGTCGAACTTTGTCTCGGTCACAGCATTTGAGTTTTTGTGGACAATAATATACAGGTGTATAAAATGAATGAAGAATGCGGCAAATGTACCGCAAAAATTAAACAAAATGAAACTGTTATTGCTCGTTCTGGTACCTGTAAGTTACAATATCATATACGGTGTGTCGATCTTTCATCCAAGGACTTCCAAACTTTAGCAAGCTTGACAAATGTAAAATGGTTTTGTAACAATTGTTTGCTACTATTTGATAAATATATGGATTTAAAGAATAATATAGATGTTATTGCAAGTACTGTTAAAATTGAAATGAATAAAATTTATACGGCCGTAAAATCTAAACAATCAGATTTAGAAACACCGCGAAGAAGTTTCGCTGAAGTTGCTGGAAATACAATTATAATAAAGCCTAAAGCAAAGCAAGATACTAAGACAACGAGAAGTGACATTACAAAAAAACTCAATCCAGCAGAGTTGGAACTGGGAATAACTAGAGTGCGTAGCATTAGAGAAGGCGGATTAGCTATCACATGCAAGACAGAGGAAGATACTGGTAAGATCAGGAAAGAAATTACTAAAAAATTGAAAAATTACACAGTCAGTAGTCGTCAACCACGTAAACCTTGTATTAAGATTCTTGATATAGCAGAAGAAATTGAAGATGAGATGTTGATAATGAATATTACAAAGCAAAATTTATCTGTTTTGCATGAAGGGTCGGACATACGTGTGAAGACCATCAAGAAAATGAAAAAAAACCTATATGGCAATAGTTGAATGCGACCCATTGACTTATAATAAGATAATGGAAGTGGGGCGGCTGACTATTGGTTGGTCAGTTTGCAGAGTGTTTGAGCATGTGGGACTATTTCGTTGTTTTCAGTGTGCAGGATTCAATCATAAAGCAGCCGACTGTCAGGTGAAGGTGATGTGTACTAGTTGTAAGTCATTAGAGCATAATACAGATGATTGTGACTCACATAGTAAAACTTGTCAAAATTGTAAAATATCCAAAGCCAAATTTAATCTAGATCTCGATGTAAATCATTTTATTTTTGATAATGACTGCCCAACCTATCAAAGGCATATAAAAATTGAAAGACAAAAGATTAAGTACACCCCAGAGGCATAGCAATTAGAAACTAATGATAGTACAATTTGTCATAAGTTATCTATAATCCACCAAAATGTTCAAGGCTTAGGAAATAAAAGTAATTGTCTAGAAATCATATTGAGAGAAATGAATATTGATATTGCTTGTTTTTCTAAGCATTGGTTGGGGTATACTAATATTAGTAGCTTTAAGTTATCGAATTATGTTTTGTGTAGTAATTTTTCTAGAAACAATTTAAAACATGGTGGAGTCGCAATTTTTATAAATGAAAATTGTAAATATAATTTCAGTTCTATTGATAAGTTAAAGGGTTTCTGTTGTGAACAGCACATTGAAGTTTGTGGTATTGTTTTACAGGTTAACGACAACAAAATCGCCATAATTACTGTATACAGATCTCCCAGCGGCAATGTTCAGTTGTTTCTTAAACGGCTCCAATTAATTCTTGAATACATCATGTTAAACATTTCCCAAAATATAATTGTTAATGGTGACCTGAATATAGATTTTCTTGTACCATCTAAGAATCGTGATACACTTTTGGACTTATTTAAGACTTTCAATCTTAGATTACTTTTAAACGAACCTACTAGAATAACAGAAAATTCTTCGACAGGTGTTGATTATCTCTGTACCACTGCCTCGAGTGGTTTAACTTCCTATTATGTCAGCCATAATGGCGTGTCCGATCACTCAGCGCAAATTTTATGTCACAGGATAAAATGTCCAGTAGCAAATATAGAATATTACTTCACAAGAGTTTATAATGACGAAAATTCACAAAATTTCCTGTATTTTTTATCTGGTGAGAGTTGGCTGGATGTATACAGTGCAGGTACGCTGGATGAGGCTTTCGAGATATTTACATCTACACTTCGATATTATATGGATTTATGTTTTCCTCTAAAGAAGTTCAAAGTGAATAATAACCATCGAAAATGCCCATGGATGACAAATGGTATTCGAATTTCGTCTGCTAATCTGAGGAACTTGTATCAGATCGCCGTGCTTACGAGGGATTCATCTGATTGGAATTATTACAAAAAATATAAAAAGTTTACCTCGATGTTTTAACTGCTGCCAAACGAATGTTTAATTCGGATATATTTCTGAAATCTGATAATAAATCGAAGGCGGTTTGGAAAATTATAAACAATGATGAATGTAGCAAAGGTAGCGACTGCAATATATCTGAAATTGAATTTAATAATGAGCGAATCATAGATCGAAATAGAATTGCTAAGGTTTTTGGTGATTACTACAACAGTATTTCTACAATTGAATCGAATACGACCTCTCACAATCGCCTTCCCCATGGTAATATCAGTGCTGTGTATCCTACAATGTATATTTCACCAGTTACTGAATACTGCACGTACAATGCTATTTTAAAGTTAAAGAAGTCTAAGTCGTGTGGGGTGGATAGTATATGTTCGCATGTGCTTCGCCTATGTGCTCATTTAATCGCTGGTCCGCTAACATTATTGTTTAATAACTCCATTGATACATGTACATTTCCGAAGATTCTTAAAATTGCAAGAGTGGTTCCTGTTTACAAGTCCGGTAATAAATGTTCTGTAAAGAATTATCGCCCAATATCTCTGCTACCCACACTTTCCAAAGTCTTCGAAAGGCTAATGGTAGAGAGGTTAACAGATTTTACTAGCCGACATAATATTATAAGAAATGAACAGCATGGGTTTCAAAAAAGTAAGTCAACTTCCACAGCAATACTGCAATTTATTGAAGATTTGTACTGGCACCTGGATAGAAAAAACAAATGTGTGGGTGTATTTATGGACCTTAGTAAAGCCTTCGATTTAGTAGATCATGCTTTATTATTGAAGAAATTGGAGTCCTATGGATTGCGTGGAAATATTAATTTATGGATAAAATCATATCTACATGATAGGCACCAGATCATTGATGTCAACGGAGCCCAGACTGGAGCATACAGTGTGAGTTGTGGTGTACCCCAAGGATCAGTGCTTGGACCACTTCTCTTTGTCCTTTTCACTAATGATTTGCCTAATATTGCTTCCAATGGTCAGATTACTATGTATGCGGATGATACCACCTATTTAAACAGCGGCTTAGACACACCCTCTCTTGTCTCAAAGACGCAGGATATGCTGGACAAGTTCATCGCGTGGTTTGGTCAAAATCATTTGTTACTCAATAGGAATAAAACACTCTTCATCAACTTCTCAACTCAGCCATGGACAACCGAGTCATCACTTTTATTAAAATCAGATGGCAAATCACTTAAGCAAGTAGCGTGCACTAAGTTCCTTGGTCTATTTATAGACTCAGGCCTGTCTTGGTACAATCATACTGAACAGCTTTGCCATACTCTATCTAGTGTGTGTTATGCTCTTTATCGTTTGCGACATATAGCTCACAGAGATGTACTGACAACATATTATTTTGCGGCTTTTGAAGCGAGAGTGAGATATGGTATTGCGTTTTGGGGATGTGCAGCTAGTATGCAGCGTGTGTTTATATTACAAAAAATGGCAATAAGAAATATAATTGGATTGAGAAAATATGATTCTTGTAAACGCTGGTTTAAAGACTTGAAAATTCTTCCGCTACCATGTTTATATATCTACGAGATATTATTATTAGTTTACCGTCGTCTACCTCAACTGCCCAGAAATGACCACTTTCACAATTACCAAACACGTCACAGAAACGAACTTATGATGCCTATACATAACCTAGCGCTCACTGAACACAGTCCACTTCTGTCAGGAATTAGATTTTACAATAAGCTCCCACACTACGTAAAAGATACCACAAACGAAAACATGTTTAAAAGAAATGTTAAAAATTATTTGCTTGAACATTGTTTCTACAGCCTCGCAGAATTCTGATTAGTAAGTGTATTGTTGATTTCTTTTGGATAACTTAATTTGTTTTCTTTTCTTTTCTCTTAGTTTTAAGATTTTCATTCATTAATGTATTTTTGACTATATCCTATATTCTTTAATGTACCTCAATTGTACATCTCTGTGAATTTTTGGGATTAAATATATATTATTATTATTATTATTATTATTAATACTAAAAGCAGAATCGTTATACGCTGATTTAATAGTTACTTTTACATTTAGATTCGGCACTAGTTGATTAATACCTGTTGCCCACATATTGGACGATGTTTGCTCAAGATTGATCTGTTAATGTAGTTGTACTAAAGTTAATCTGTAAGTGGAGCGGGGGCTTTGCGATCAAAGTGCAATAGTGGGTTCTGTTTTTAATGGCATTTTTTGACATCTTCTTGATTTACATTTTTTGACATTTTTGGCTTTTACATAAACAACCTGTGGAAAGTTTGAAATTTTTATCCTTTTTCGATCAAATTGATATACATAGGTAATTTCAAAAATTCAGCGCAATTATGTATAGTATGAGAACTATTGCAATCATTAAACTGTATTTCTTTGTTGAGCTTACTAAAGAACGACGGATGTTCGACCTTAAGAGGCCCGACTACCATTTGACAGTTGGCGATGTTGCCACAGTTAAATTTTTTCATAATATAATGTTTTTATAATTTACTAAAAAAGTATTTTAAAATTGAGCTTCATACACACATGTGTAGATGTATTTTGAATGCTCATAACAAATTTCAGTAAATAAATCTAAAAATTAATTGAGTAAGGGTATCAAGGTAAACGGGAAAACAGATTGAGAAGTCAATATCGAATATTAATAGACAAAATTGTATAAATATGTAGATATAAAACATTTGTAGAAATATGTGTATGAAGTTCAATTTTCAAATTATATTAAAATGAAATCGAACAAACCATTTATAAAATTATTTAGATACGGCACCGCTGTAAAATAATCAGCTGGTAGATGACCCTCTTAATGGTTTGATTGATTAACGGGTCGATGGCCGCAGTGGTTAGGCGGCTGACTATTGTTGTGAGAGGACGATAGGCGCCGGGGTTCAATTCTCTGGAGGGACGGTGACATTTTTTCAGAGAGTTTAATCCCGGATCGACTTGCCATTCGCTGTTGGGAGCAAAGTATTTAACAGCGCGGCATCATAAAAGGCGATATGATGCTGTCACAAAGCCAATTGAACACAACATACACACACAAAAACTACACCGCGAGAGTTGTAGTGATAGCCAGACAAGCCATACAGTTTACGGAGTCACTGCAACTAAGCACCCACCACATTAAAAAAAGAAAAAAAAATTAGTTCCAAATGAATCTGCTGTGTTGGTGCATGTTAGGTTCGGTGGTCGCAGTGGAAGAGTGACCGTTCTTTTGTAGTGGCAGACCAGAGGTCTGGGTATCGAATCCTGGCAGCGCCGCTATGGTACGTCTCGGTAGAAGGCAAGAACTGCAGTAGTATCTGACAAACACTACATCTGGGAAGCTATTCCATCTGCACTCACCACAGATAAAAAAATATGCAACTCGTCTAGTATTGATGATTATACAGTGTTTAGCATCTAGTTATTAAAAATAAACTGGGTCTCCTCAATCATTCTGTCCTTTTGATGTGGACGACATTTCGATTATCGGGTTACTGAAAAAAAAAACGACTTTTATGGAAAAGGACACAATTCTTCAAAATAATTTATTAATATATTGTATTATTATTTACTAATATTACAAATTTGTAGTATATAAATATAAGGCATCTTACAACAAATGAAGTAGAACAAATTTTGAAACAAATAAAAATATAAACTAATGTGATAATTATTGTGAAACAAATCCTGTAACAACCGCTAAATTGATGACATCCATATAGTCATCGTATGATATCTTAAAAACACGTTAAAGATATTAAAAGAACCGCAATAAATGTGAATGTAGCCATGCTATTGCGATAGGCCACATTGCATAGATCTTCATTGCAAATTCTGCAGTGAGTTAGATTGTACATGTATAGATATCCATTGTTGGCCATTGATTGGCAAACAGTGTCTGCGTTTTCCCTCAGCATACACCCTCTAAAAATTTCCGTTGTATTTCGTTGGTAATCTAAAATAAATAATATTATCAGCAAGTATTAGAAAAAAGTATTGCAAGAAAATTCGTAAAATTATTTACAGAACATAAATATTTAATCAGACTTTTATCTACTAATGTTTGTTTTTCTATGTATCTACCTAGATGATCACACTGTTTTATAAATTAAGTGTAATAGATTTACAGGTTAGAACTAAAATATGCAAGATATTAATTAGAAACGTAAATACTTTTATAATTGAAGAGGGTTGTAGCTTACTGATTTCTATAAAAAATGGTTGGTTATGGTATGCTTATGGTATGAAAAAATGCAAAAAAATGGAAGCAAAAGAAGTACAACCTTTTCTTTTCACAAGAAATGACGCGGTTTCACATTATGGTCATTACGAAAATAGGTACCAAAAGTAAAAAAAAAGACTAAACAAAAAATACTTTTGATAAAATTTAAAAAAATTGTTAGATTTTTCTGCCAAGCAAAGTTTGATGTCGCTATGGGAGCAGTGATACCTAGCACTACAGGGTTACAAGTATAAATGAGTACTGCAATTTGCACATTTTACTTCTATGCTATGATTAGGAAGTTCTGCATATTTGGCAAACTTAATTTCAGAAGGAACGTAATAAACTATATGATCTCTTTTTGTCTCTGATGTCTGGACATCATTCGGATAATTAAAATTGTTTGAAAATAATGCAGGTTACAGGTAAATTCGTCTATCTAGTATGGTAATGAAATTTGCAGTAAGCATAATCAGACATGTTCAGGCTCTCTTGGTGTCGAATGAGGTAATTTTTAGTGGAATTATTATCATCACTAACATTTTCTGTGGATAATATTTTCTACAAAATGGAGGTCGCTAAATTGCTCTACATTATCTACAGATGGAGGTTCTGAGCTAAACGACGTTACAGCTGCGAGAACTTCATCTAAAAGAGTTGGTTTGGTTCATAAATGAATCTAGAATTCTATTAACTTTTGCAACACTTATAAGTCTAGTAGTCATTTTTAGAACCACACGTTTTCCTAGCCTATAGCATAACTTTCGTTTTTGTTTTTGACAGGATAGTTACTGAAAATGAAACGTGTGCCTACGAATGCAATATCATACGAAAGGGTGAGAGCCTCCAAAGAAATCATTTGTCACAATGCAGACAAATATGTAATAACTTTGCTTCGTTTAAGATAGAAGCAAAAAAGTAGAGCAAAGTTTTTCAAAAGAGTGTTGCTTCCTTATAACAACAGACTAGCTTACTATATGAAGCACGTTTCAAAGAATTTAATCATCCACTTTACTGGTTAGATTTGGCGAAAGTTAGAAAGAAACGACGAAGAGCTCAAGTTTAAAGGAAATAGAAAAACTTATTTCGAAATCTAATCTATATTACCTGCCCATATCGAAAATATATTAACGCACAACATATTTTTAAATAGAGAGGTTTCAATTAATGAAATTCTTCACTTGCAATAAATTTATGAAAAAATAAAACAGTATTACTTACGAAACTGACGATATTCCACGCATCTAATCATGCTAGCTCTCGTATCCGTTTCATCAGCATAATAAGTTTGCTGGTTAGACTGTGTATCCACAGAGCGTCCCTCATTCATGCATCTTCCTATAAATTGACTGGTAGACGATGTTATATTAAAACAACTTCCGCTATTGATCTCGTTGCAAGAATAACAAGTTAGAGCATATGCTAAAAATAGATTTAGAGCAAGATAAAATGTTTTTATCCTTAAAGGAAATTACTTACCTCGCCAAATTATGGAAAGCGCAATACATAACACAAATGTGTGCTTCATTTTTTGTTTTAGCTGAGACTGACCGCAATAATAACTTAGAGTATACTACGTGTAAGTCCTAATGTTTTTTCCTTAAGATCTCATTATCTTACGTATCTGTATTGATACGACAAAGGGATATTATAATTTTTTTAATGATTTAAAGCAAACAAACCTCACCTTAAAACAAACGATCCAATAACGAAATATTCAATGTTAGTGATGACGAGCGGTTACGTTTATTCAGTGATACATAGAGTAAATTTTTTTAAGTACATTTCCATAATTGTCAGATATGTTTTAGAAATTATGAATCAGTAAAAATGTATTCATAATTGTTGATTGTTTAATACTAAACCACGCGACTTGCGACTACACTTGCATCATTATAAGAGAGAGATTATTTGTTGTTATTGATTATACCAAATTGTATAACTTACAGTTTTAATCCACAAGGATTTAACGATGCTCTATCAAAAACGCTAATTCTCTTATTATAACCAAGGACCATGCTACATTTTAAAACTTGATCTTCTGAGCATAATGAATTAAAATTGAAAAATCCGTGTTGTAAGGTAAAGTATAAAATATAGAATAAAAATAATCCTCTATTTCCTTACAATTTTTTTAAAATTTACTCCAGATACATGTTTTGGCAATTAGCCATCATCAGTCTAGAATCTACAAAATACATTTATAAAATAAGTTCGACTAAATAATTATGATTAAAGTACTTACAAGAAACAATATGTAGAACATGTTTTTAAATGTCTAGAAGACGTTTTTAAAGAATATAAAATCACAAATTTGAACAGAAATATAATTAAAAATTAAATATTTTAAATGTCGTAAGGACGTGTTTGATTTTTATAATGTGACATTTAGAGACGAGAAAAACAATTAATATTTAAAAGATTAAGGCAGATTAAAGTTGGAGTTTAAATTAATATAGAATTGTGGAGACATTTAAAAACATGTTCAACATGTTGATTCTTAACTGACTGTAACTACTTTAATCACAATTATTTAGTCTAACTTATTTTATAAATGTACTTTGTAGATTCTAGATTGATGATGGCTAATTCCCGAAAGATGTATCTGGAGTAAATTAAAAAAAAAATTGTAAGGAAATAGAGGAGGAATTTTTTACACCTGGTAATTTGGAAGAGTAAATTTGTCGCTGGGTCCCAATTAAGTCTCAACGATGCGCAGAGCATCGACAGGATCGTTCAACAAAAACTATCGAACCTCATGCAACTTATCTCTAAGTCCATTGGTGTTTTTATTGGAATTTCTCAGAGTACATTGAAGCTTGTCGGATAAGAGCTGGTACGTGCGATGTGGTGATGCTTCAATAAAAAATTTAATTATACTGTTAAAACCCGCTTCAGAGGACGGAAAAAAAATGCGGGCCTTGGTGAAATTGTAGTCCCTTCGCCTAATCTTATTAAAGACCGTGAACCAGACCGCTTTGTGGCGAAGGATTATTATAGCTGGACTTTTATGGATTTCCTCAAAGCAGCTGATGACGATATGAGTGGTAGATTCCTGAGAGGAGTTTACGCACTCTACAGCATCGATAGAGATTGCCATTTCTAGCTTAAGGCGATGTTCTCTTTCGTTTAGGTGTTGCAGCAGTGATACTACGATTAGTCGCCTCAGTAGGAGCAGAACAGGCCCAAAACGGTGCCGCATGGACGAGTGTATTCTCTACAGTTTCATACGGAGACGTCGTCTGTCACTTCCTGCTTGATTGTTCTTCGGATTTGTCCAGGATGGCTTTTGTAAAAGATATTGTAAAACAGGTCGAACGAGCATCGACATCACAAGGTGATACATTACGCAATCCAGGCTGGAAAGATCAAATTGCGCCCAGAACGTCTTTTCCTGACCACTTTTCAAGCAAGGCTTTCAGCGCAAGAATATGTTGCTTGATTTCAGCGTTGCTCACTTCGCTGTAATCCACAGGCGATTTCGTGTGATTGGCTGTAGGAGTTGGAGTATCAGTCATTTCCTCGTTGCTATTACCGTCGATATCAGATAGGTATGTTATAAGCATCGTTCTACTCCTGAGAATCGATCAACGGTGCCTTGACATAGTTATGGTCTACCAGAATGCCATATAGGTGGAGCGTATACAACGCGTATAACAAGCCGAATAAGCTCTTTCAGCTTATGTACCCCCAACGCATGAGTCATTAGATCCGCTTCTTACCATCAGCGCGCCAACCATAGCTGAGTGCTGCAACGTTATACTTTTACCCAACCTCTCTGACTTCAGCGCAACTGCCACGACCTGTAGGTACAATTTGGAATATGGCAGGAATCAAGACAAGACATTGGAATACGGCAGGAATCAGGGCAAAACAATAAAACATATCTTCTATCACTCTTTAAGAAGTTAAAATGATTGTAAAGAGAGATGAGTACAGAGACCTCTGAAAGACTAAATAAACAGCACCAATGGAAGTAAGAATGGTTATAAAAAAAAACTTCGGTTAGCGCAGATTTACATTCAACGGAGAGCCCTGCTTGCGGGGTGACCCTTATGCTCACCTAAGCCGCAAGGGTCGGCTCTCAAGATTCTCGACTGTCTGTGCAAGACAAAGAAAAGAGATCTCTATTTACATATATTCTGAGTTCTATCGATCGAATTTAATAGATTAAACAATTGAGAGATTATATGAGCTGCTTAATTAGCAGAGGATCTGATGTAGAAAAGTTAGTTATTCCAAATGAAAATTGGGAAACAGCCTAAAAATAATTAATTCCGCCGAGTTAAAAGCCTAAAAGCAAGGCGTCGGGACGTCAGCGTCGCAGCGTGAAGAAACACGACCAGATGCCTGGAGCGGTCGTCAGAAAGGTTAGAAGGTTAGAGTAGAAACACAGAGGCTTTTATCTACTAATTGCCGCTTTAGGTAGTTAATTAGGCTGGCGGGCCAAAATAAGATTTTTCCAATTACACTGCATTAAAAGTAATTTCGAGACTGCTTGTGCCAAATCGAACAAATCTATTTATACAGGGTGTCCCAAAAACATATCCACAAACTTTGAGGGGTGATAGAGGGCATCGAAACAAAGATTTTTTGTTTAATAAACATTTATCCGCAAATGAGTCGTTTTAATATGAACAGTTCCGTAAGCAAGTTCCTAACCAAAATTGTGTTTCATTTAACGGTACACACTGTATACTTTAATCGTGAATCTTCGTTTGCCGGACGAAGCAACAGTACCACTGTGCTAAATAAACATAGTTCGATGCCCGTATTATGTTTACGCCAAGAAGCAATTTGTTATTCAAAAATGCGACTTGTTCAAATTTTTTAACATTTTTTTAGACTAAAACGACTCATTTGCGCACGTATAAAAATATTTGTTTTGTTATCCTCTATCACTCTTTAAAATTTGTCGGTATATTTTTCTTTTTTGCAATTAATTAAATGTCATACACTATAAATAAAATAAAACACTGATTTTATTCAAAATTTATTACAAAATTTGCCGTAATTATAAAGTGAAAAACATTTAAAAAAATTCTGGCTTAATATCTTATAAAAAAAAATTGGAATCATCAATCGTATAATAGCTCTTATTTAACCAGAAGATGTATTATATTCATATTACCTCGTTTAGGCAATATTTAATTCTTCTTATTATTAAGATAAAAACACATAATTTATTAACAGCTTTTAGCCAATAATGTTGCAATGAAGATCATCAATACTGATGCGTAGATACTTCCAGCTGAATTACAATTATCGCCGTCGTTGCAAACATCACAGCTTGCTATAGTGGATACATTGCTCGTGGCGGTTAATCCTGCTGTTGATTCAATTCTAATAAAGTCGCATACATCTGCAACGTTGTCCGGATGCTGATGGCAAGATCTGACGATTCCTGAGCTGCCATCTGAAAAAATAATAGGTTTATATATTTAAAGTCATTTTAAAATATTTGAAAACAATTGTTTAATATTCTTATTGCTCGTCAAAAGTCGATAACTTTCAAATATTTATGAATTTCTTATGTTTGTCATATGCGCCTCATTTTCAAGGCTAGACTTCATTAGACTTTTACTTCCCATAGAGTTTTGGAAAATGCTTCAGAAAACTAGGATATTTCGGATCAATTATCAAATATATGGGGTAATAAGGAGCCCCTCTGGTGTTATCATAGATAGAAGAGAAGCAAATTTCGGTTACAGAATGACCAAGAGGGACTTAGCTTTTTTCGTCCGAGAAATGCATCTCACCGAGTTCCATAATAATATGCAAGGTCAAGACTGGCACGAACCCTTCCTAAAAACGAACTTGGAATTATGTGTAAGTGTGTCAGAAGCTATGAAAAGATCAAGAGCTGAAATCATTACAATGAGTGGGTTACAGGTAACACATATCTCTTCCGACCACACGATGTCTCATACTTGCGATCTTTAAAAGCTGTACGGAGAAAGAGATTGACAGGACATCGGAAGTTAAACCAAAGAAGCTATAGTTCTTCCCAATTCAGTCGCCCCATCTTTTTGAAGATGGCAGTGAATTCACTATAATTAAAAACTAAAGCAAACATTGTAGAAGAATTCAAAGATCATTACTATCTAATAAGTAAAATGAGATTTTGAAATTACTTTTACTCAGTCATTCATGGGTATTATTAAACAACATGTTGTAATTGTGTAGGGTTTAGAAAAGAGACCGCAGTGGAAAACGGTTTGAGGTTTAACCAAGAAAATCAATCGCTTCTGCTGACGAAACTCCCGAAGGAGATGTCAACCAATATCACAGAAAAGAAGTCACGTGGAAAGACTGCAAACTTGCTTGATGACGACAAGAACCAGTGTATTGTTTTTCCATAGTTACTATTGATGTAGTTTCTATAATTTTACAAAACTTATTACAACGACTAATGATTTGACTTCTTCCGATAAGTTTGAGTCTGAACACTTCAACCAAAAATTGAGGAAATGGACTATATTGGGTTCAAAAATACATTAAAAAATGTAAGAAACTTCAAAAAAGGTTAATTTTATTGTTGAGGCAATAAAAACGAATGTCTTAAACAGCTTGTATCAAAAGTTGTTACTGTAAAAATTGTAATTGAATTACACTACAAATAAAAAGCGCAAAAGCTACAATGCAAGCTTTTTACAAAACTTTTATTAACATACATATGTATGTCGAATTTTTTACTTGTGATTAATGTCATTGACGCTGTACTTTTTATTGTAGTACAATAAGGAGAAGTGCTAAAAAAATGTACATATAGTAGCAGCTTAGTTTAAGTTCAGTATAATGTAGTGGTAAATGACGTAATCATCAAACAGGAACATACATACAAACATATTTGTTATGCTTTTAACGTTCATTTTTTTTCCGGGAAGAATGTAGTCATCAGATATTGAATATCTATTCTGGTGACCTTGAGTATTTATCTGTACTACTTATTCGTATGCAAGACATACAAATACATTTTTAAAAATCTTGCTGGAAAAGAGTACCCAATGAAATATAATTTTCCTGATTATCCATAGCATATAACATAAAAGCCTTACTTTGAAATTGTACACCGAGCTTTACGCAATAGAATTGAAAGACGGTGGTATTGCTAGCTCTTTCATGTATGATAACGTTTTCTATAAGGTCTGTAGGTTGTTCGAGTTTTCTCAAGTATATCAATGAATCACATCTAACTGGTACACCTCTGGTAATATCAAACTCATCTTCGCATTCCGGGTTTCCGGGACTGGTACACCTAAAGCATTGTGTCACGTTGACAGCAGTTGCAATATCTGAAAAAAAGAAGTCTAGTATTAATATTTGTATGATTGATTCCCAAAAGAAATCGAAATAAATGGAGTTAGAGAACAGATTTTGTTTTTCTTGTGAATTGTGTGCGATATTACTAAGCTTAAATCTACTTTAATTATATCGAAAGTAATTTTGTATATACCTATGTATCATCAAATAAATAATTTGTAAATTAGAATTTATGAGATACTAATCTAGTAACAGGTAGAGCAGTAGTTATGGTCTTGTCGGTAGCGTTTACCTCAACGTCTTCCTAGGTCGGTATTCTCTAGGTGAGGTACCACTCGTTGTTGGGACATAATTAACAGCTCTACATTATTTATGGTTTGATTATGTCATAACAAAGACTATGGAAAGACATTTGCATACACAATTGCCACAGTGGGTAATATTGACAACCATCAATATAGCTTAGGGAGGCACCGATCACCAGAAAAATTCAATCCAACAAGATAGTACCAATAAAAATTCCGTAAAAGTAGTGGTGTGTGTGAAGGTAGTAGTACCACACTCAATTATGGCATCTATGACACTGATGGCTACGGCCAAAGCTTCTTCATATTCTTACCTACATCTTGTTAGTGCTTTTCTTTGCCATTAAAATAATTTTAATCTTCTCCATATATTTTCAACTAACACAACGTCCAGGAAATGTCGACAAATAGATTCTAGACCTTTTTTTTGTTTAAAACTGCTTAGTTAAAAAAATTGTCGGTAACTTTCCAGTTCTACAGTTGCAATAGATTATGTTTATCGCCGAATTGGTGAGGCTTAGAGTATATGGTGGCAAAGGCAGTGGAAAATGTGTTCTGTTTCGTTTTATTCTAACAGAATAAGAGTTCGTACCATGCTGTTAGATGATGTTAGAGTTAGAGAGAGTTATTCTGGAGGAACAAAATAAATTACTTTCCTTGACTTGTCAAAAACTGGTAGAAAGTATGAAAAGTTTTCGCTGTAATCCTGGCCAAACTATGTTCAGCAAAATATCAATTTTATGTGGTTTCGACCTTCTACGTCTCCTCAGTGCAACTACGAACGTAAGATCTAATTTCATCGCTCTTCACATCACCACTTTAACTGTATAATAACCGTCGACAATGAACTAATTCCAGCCCAATGCCCTCTAGTGGGCAGGGTGAGAAGTAGCACACTGCAAAAGGCACTACACAACACAAGTCGGTACAGCAGATACTGATCTATGTGTTCTTCTATGGTTCAAATTTATTTATTGCAATTTTCGGGAAATTTGCTTTTACGGTCAAAATAATTAGCGCTAGTGTTTAAGGTATTGTTGCATAGATATTGGGCAATATCCAGTAACCAACTCGTCTTGGGTAGGTACTAAAGTCTATTTTTAAATCTTTCTGAACAGACCACTTTGAGATTAAGTCTTTTTGTTGTTTCTATTATTTCTCCGTTATTTCATTATTATTTTACCAGTTCTTTTCAGAGCTCTACAGTAATAGTTACCCGATATATTGGTAAGTCATGTACAAGCAATATATCGAAATAAACACAATTAGAAGTTTTATAGTTGGGCTCCAATATAGATGGACTTACAACTGGATTAAAAAATCCAGATGGAAAAGGACGTCGTCTTATTTTGGTACACATTGGAAGTTGTGATGGCTTTGTAAAAGATGGCTTATTATTGTTTGAAGGAAAGAAAACCACCGCACCATATCATGATGAAATGAATGCAACTGTTTTTGAAGAATGGTTCTCTCGAATATTAAACTAGTTACCCGACAATGCTGTTATAGTTACAGATACTGCATCATATCATAGTCAAAAAATTGAAAAGCCACCATCATCCTCATGGAGAAAGGTGGATATTCAAAATTGGTTAACAAGCAAGGAAATACAATATGATAAGGATATAGTCAGAGCTGAATTGTTAAGCTTGGTTAAAATTCATAAGAATAATTATAATTCCTATGTAATTGATGAACTGGCAAAATCACAAAATAAAACTGTGTTACGATTACCTCCCTACCACTGAATCCCATCGAGCCTGTTTGGGTCCAAATAAAAAATCAAATGGCTGCGAAAAACAGAACATTTAAATTATCTGAACTGAGACAATTATTTCTTGACGCTTTGGGAAAGGTAACTGCTACTACTTGGCAAAAATGCATAAACCATGTTATAAAAGACGAATCTCGTATGAAAGATCTTGAAACAATCATTGACGATGTAATAGAACCATTCGTCATTAGAGTTGGAGAGGATAGTGAGAGTGAAGATTTTGATTGTAGTTCGATATCATCATCATAATGTAGAGATATATGAATTTATTTCTAATAATTATGAGCAGCTCATAAGTTTATGATAAATATTTTTATTACATTTGCATTTCTGTAAATAAATATTTGAATGTAATTTTTGCAGAACCTCTAAATTTACAATAAATATATTATGATTGTATATTATGTAATAAATAAATGTTATGTATCTTATCTATCCTCCGTTTACACTTTCTAATATTTAAATTCTTTCCTCTTCAGAATTTTGACGGTGAGTCTATAAATTTAATATCAGAAAATAATTTTCAGTCTAAGCAGAGGTCTATACTTAATATACATACATGTGTATTTATCTTTTAATTCCTGATTTATTTCCACTTAGAGGTCAATAAAACAATAAATAATTGAATACCAATTTATTCCATAACATATAATAATATGTTTTCGTTAAATAACTTCTTCAGTGGAAGAAATTGACATTTAATATGTGTCAAATTACTAATAATATAAATATAAATTGCCATGCCTATCAACAAAATTATCTAAAAAACAAAGAATTCATTGATATATCGAATTTTAATTATATTCACAAGTAATAATGAAAGAATAATGATTTAATACAACATTAGAAATTGAAATAATTTGAATTATTCGTATATCAATCTATTTTTTTGTCAAGCTCTAACAATTCTGTTCAAGGACTAGGGAAAAACATGGCAAAAAAAAATAGTCAAGAGCTTAAAATTAATAAAATTCATGCGTGAATTAAATTATTATAAATAACGCTTAAATTGTCAATATCCGTTCTAAAATTTACCGCGTTTTCATCTTTCTTAATGTATATCATTTCGTAAATTAATCTTTTTTATAATTATTTTCCTTTTTTAAAATTTTAGTGTTTTGAAAATCAAAATTATGTCGTCTATCTTTAGAGTGCTTAGATAAAGCAGTTTCAGCGGTGACGTTATGTGTAACAGTGTATTGATGGTTATAAATTCGTTTCTTTAAAGAAACGAATTTATAACCATCAATACACGTTTCTTTAAATATTTAAAGAAACGAATTTATAACCATCAATACACGTTTCTTTAAATATTTAAAGAAACGAATTTATAACCATCAATACACTGTTACACATAACGTTATCGCTGAAACAGCTTTATCTAAGCACTTTAAAGATAGACGACATAATTTTGATTTTCAAAACACTAAAATTTTAAAAAAGGAAAATAATTATAAAAGAAGATTAATTTACGAAATGATATACATTAAGAAAGATGAAAACGCGGTAAATTTTAGAACGGATATTGAGAATTTAAGCGTTATTTATAATAATTTAATTCACGCATGAATTTTATTAATTTTAAGCTCTTGACTATTTTTTGTTGCCATGTTTTTCCCTAGTCCTTGAACAGAATTGTTAGAGCTTGACAAAAAATAGATTGATATACGAATAATTCAAATCATTTCAATTTATAATGTTGTATTAAATCATTATTCCTTCATTATTACTTGTGAATATAATTAAAATTCGATATATCAATTAATTCTTTGTTTTTTAAATAATTTTGTTGATAGGCATGGCAATTTATATTTATATTATTAGTAATTTGACACATATTAAATGTCAATTTCTTCCACTGAAGAAGTTATTTAACGAAAACATATTATTATATGTTATGGAATAAATTGGTATTTAATTATTTATTGTTTTATTGACCTCTAAGTGGAAATAAATCAGGAATTAAAAGATAAGTACATAAAGGTCAAAAAATACATATATTAATACATATGTATATGAATGTACGTATCACAAATGCAAATATTCGAATTTTTCCGAGTGCAATTTGTTTTCAAGATTTTCATGCATGTGATTTGGGCCTGGGGTATGTTCGGAAATTCGTCTCTCGACTATAAAAATAGACTATAGCGTAACTGATGCTAGTTTCAGATGATTTGAAAATTGCTTTAAAAAAACAGATTCATTGTAGACGATGCGTTATTGGCAAGATGTATAAGAGTTGTATGCATTTTCCATGCAAGGAAGTGTACATTCAATACATTTATTCAGTTGGCTTACATGATTGTTCAGCCCGTTTCACTCAACCCATTCACTCGCCACAGATAAAAAATTACAATATGAAAAGTCTGATTTATCAAGAGAAGATAGCAAAAATAAAGAATGCTTATCCGTTATTTGTGTTGAAAAATTGTAACATTATGCATGGAACCTGCATGAGTGAATTAAATTATTCATGAACTATTAAAAGTATGTACACCGTTGACCTTTTGTACGAGTTGTACACATATTACTGTATATTTTTAATTAACAAGACTATTATCCATTTAGAATCCTGGCTTACATGCATGGCGGGAAAGCGTACAATGTGCGAAATACATACTTATGGCCTACACACATAATATACATACATATGTATATGTACCTATGTACATATATGTAAGAAAGGTGACAATATTTAGTTTGAGCGTTTGTTTACATTTCACATACAATATTTAAATTTATATAAGTCTCGTAAAGAAATGTTGACACCTATTATAATGTGTCATTTTAAGTCGTAAAGGAAGTACGAATCACGTTTATTTGTAGTTCACAAAAAAAAACCGGTAAATATCGTAATATTTGTTGTGATCGATATATTTACTATCTCATTTTGATAAAAATGAAAGTTCTCGTATTTTCGTGTTCATTTAGCGCGTTGCTTGTTTAGTTATACACACATACATAATATGTATCTAAATTTATCTATATACGTATTACGCTTAAACACATATCTATTCTGTGAATCTCCCCTTAATCATGCGATGATAAATTGGATTACCAACCTATGAGAGTTTTCGCTAAAGGTTGAATAATTATTTTAATTTCTGCGCTGCAATTAATCAAATTCGATCTTATCAGTAAAACTTATCTATGATGCTTTTTTCGTTGAAGACGTAAAGATTGGCAATATGTATATAATATGCGATATAATTTGATAAATTCTAATTCCAATAGAACACGTGCAGTGATTTCAAATTTTTATGTCTTTCAGACACTAATGCTTATAAATGAATGTCTAATGAATTTATTTATTGTCCTTTAGAACAACAAGAAATATTTAATGGTGGATTTACCTACATACATAAGTGTGATCATAATTTTCAACTTTTGTTTATATAGTTTGGCAAAACGTGTTTCAAACTTTCAATTTAAGAAAATTGGCGATGATCTTATTATATGTAAGTGGCAATATAAAACTAAAAATCAAACACTGAAATAACTAAATCAAAGAAGAATATCATCCTGACTTAGGTAAATTAGACAGAGGAATTAAACTGATAAAGAAGAATTACATCTGCATGACTGACGCTAAACATGAAATTGAAGTTGCGATAATAAATATGTGCTAACAACAATTCCATCCAGCAATTTCCAAATTGAAAATTCCAAGCAACTGCTCATAGACAATACTCCTTGCCAAAAAGGACTCGTCAAGTTTAAATTAAATAAACTTTAAAAATTTGCGTTGTAGCAATTGCGTACAAATATGAAAACTTAAATAACGGAGCCATCAGACAGGAGAACATATTACAGACTACTTGCAACAACGCTGCAGATCTATGATATCTTGCTTGGAAGAAACGGAAGTATAGATCTTTATGTCGTTAGCTAAAACAGAGTATTCAAACATATCAAGCAGATTATTTAATTAAGAATAAAGCGCATAGGTTTGATCCTTGAACAACGCTTGAAGTGGGATAACTTCATTAGAATGAAATTTATTATAACGGACGTACTTAATCCAATTGCTTAGATACCAAATAAATCAGAAGCTATTATCCTTAGGGGTAAAAGAAGCAGAGAACATGTCAGTTTCGTCATAGAAAACGTAACCATCAGACCCAAAATAAGTGTGAAATACTTGGGTATTATCTTAGACCATTGCCATCTTAGAATTTGGCGAACACACCAAGTATGCTACAATAAAAGCTGAAGATAGTGTAGCGAAACTAACGCGCATAATGCCAAGGATAGATGGGCCAGGCAGTATAAAACGCAAAATACTAGCAGAAGTAGTGCATTCCATAGTCCTTTACGGAGTCCCGGTATGGCAAGAAGTACTTAATAAGAAAGTCTATCACAACATCGTCGAGAGGACGCAAAGGAAGATATTAATCAGGGTTGCTTCGGCTTTCCGTACTGTATCCACGGCTGCGCTGCAGGTGATCACTGGTACTTGCCCGATTGACCTTCTAGCGCGTGAAAGGACATACAGGTATGAGAAGGAAGATAAGAGTGCGAGGTCGCTAGGAGAATCACTCTAGACAAATGGCAGAAGAGCTGGGATGAAAATGACATCAATGCCCAATGGACCAAACGGCTAATACCACACTTGGATCCTTGGCTGAATTGTAAATTCAGAAGGGTGGATTATTATCTCACTCAGGTTCTGAGTGGTCACGGTGTCTTTAGGGCATATGCCCTTAGATTTGGCAAGGACGACACGAATATATGTATATATTGTGGAGAAGAGGACACTGTCTCCCATACAATTTTTGAGTGCCACAGATGGCATCAAGTTAGGAATACGGCAAACCATGCACTTGGTACGCAGCTCACTCCCGATAATGTGATCGGCGCTATGATATGTACAGAGGTAAATTGGAGAGTCATCCATCAGTTTATTAGAGATGTTATGATACACAAGGAGAAGGAGGAGAGAGAAAGACAGACAAGATGGCAGCAATTAACCCGCCGAACTCCTAATCTCCATGTCATGTGGGGGACGGGAGATGTAGGTGGCTATAGATAGATTACTAAGACAGCCCAAGCTCTCCGAAGTTATGTTCTTGAGGACGGTCCCGGAGATGCTTACCATGGGCGGTTCAGGCGAGCCACTTCTCGGCTTGCGAGCCGAGTACGTCCGCATAAAAAAAATTGCTTAGATACGAGGCAATTAATTTGAAAAAATTTTGCCCTATTCCAAAAGTACTAAGCTCGAATAAAGGAAGTCCATGATTAATAGAATCAAAGACAACAGACAGATCAATGTAAATTACATCTACCTGACCATGTCTAAATGCTGAGAAACATATTGAGTTACGGAAACGAGATTAAAGACTATCAATGGACTCGTAAGGAAGCTATGCTGATTAGGACATAATTACTTGGAGAGATGTAGGAGAGGTAGATATGTGGAGCTGTCCTTATAGAATCCGTTTGAATGTATCAATGTTATAACTAACAGTTCCGAAAAATAAGAGACAAAATGCATTTATAAACTATGACCACAGCCGAGTTTGCCGGGTCTACTGTTTATTTTGAAATTACGTCATATTTCGCATCACACTAATGTTTTTATAACGGTCTGTTTCTTTCATATTCAATTATTTTGCTTTACTAATTTGCACGGTCTAATACATTTAATTGAATGTTTCATTTAATTTTTGTAGCAAAATATAATGGCCCCTATACGAAGACCACACCCTTGCAATTATGTAAAATATATAATCCTAAATAAATATAGAAAAATTTACCAAAATCGTATTACAATTAAAATTTTATTATTACAAACAAAGAAAGCAAGTTAATGAAATTAAAATTTAGTCCAAAATTACTTACTGAAACATAGAACTCCAATAATTGCCACAAGTAACGCACTGGACGCCATTTTTTTATCTAACTTTGCGTTTGTATGAACTATACTAACCGAAATTCATCGATAAAGTGAATAAAATTTATATGTTATGTTTTTATCTGTATCTAGATGTGCGAGTAAATAAAAGATATGATGATGATACATTTACTTTTATACATTTATTTGTTCAAAACATTTTTGCCTACAGTAATAATTTCGGAAAATTGTGTATATAGCACGCCTGTGTACATATAAATTGCCATACGTGGAATTTTTATTTACATAGTCTGTTGTAACAGAAATTTTAATAAACTAGGGTGGAGAGAGATAGATCGATAGATTCATTGAAATGCGCGTGTTGTCGAATGAAATTAGGTAGGGTTTACAAAAAAATCAATATCATAGTTATTAGAAAATATGAATCAAAAAAAAAATTAGCAAAAACCAATGATGATAAAATCTTGTATGACTATTTCTAAAGTTTATTTTAGTGAGTAAAGAGAAGTTTGATTAAAGAAATGATTAAAACGATGATTGTGATAGTGTTGCCAGCACTTATTTTGTCACAAATAATTTGATGACCATTAGTCGCATACTAATTACTCTGAATAGAGATGCATGATTTAGTATAAACAAAAACCCAACTGTTGTCTTGCTTTAAGTAAGAAGGCCTTAGTTTTTTCGATACCTATCTATAGATGAATTGGTAATGACTTTCCCAAATAATACTGTCATTAAACGGTCTTAGATTAAGCTGTTGTTGAGCATTCTTTGACTGTTGTCCTACCTTGTCAACGATTACCACGTATATTACTAAAGACAATTGCATCCATCAAGACTAGTCAATTTAAATTTAAGACAATAATTATGTAAACTATGCCCAAACAAATGCCGTTTTCTGCCAATACATTGGCTTTTGATTCTGGCACTTAAACTCCATTTTCAACCATACAAAGACGCAGAAACCAGCAGTAGATTTGGGAAAAGTTGAGTAAAAATTATTTACCAATACACCTAGCCTAGGGGTATGGCTGGATCAAAGGCACACGTGGAATACGCATATCCAAAAAATAAGCAACAAAGCTACTATTGCCTTGGGCAGGTGCAAGAGGTTATGTGGAAAAAACTGGGGCCTTAGCCCCAAAATGACTCTGTGGCTATATACCAGGGTAATCAGACCCATGATAGCATACGGAGCTATAGCTTGGTGGCCAAAGGTGCGACATGCGGGGGCGGCCAGAACGCTGGGTGGCGTACAAAGACTAGCTTTTCTGTGCGCCACAGGGGCAATGAGATCGACCCCCACAGCCGCAATGGAAGTCATTCTAAACCTGCCACCGCTACAAATCTTTATACAAGGAAGCGCTAGATCTGCAGCTTACAGACTCATGCACAGTCAGGCACCGATAAGTAAATCGCACGGTGCAGAACATCAAAAACTACTAGATGAACTCAAGGCGGGGTCCCTAACGGGGACGCCAAGCGACGCCATGGTTCAGAAATTTAACCTAGATAGAAAATATCAGGTTATAATACCAGATAAGAAAGACTGGGAATATGGCCCCCAGTAAGAGCGGACTCAAGCTGGTATACCGACGGCTCTAAAACGGACCACGGCGTAGGAGCTGGCATTTATGGAAAGAAGCCGTGCAAGGCCCTTTCATTGAGCTTCAGCAAGGACTCGACAATTTTCCAGGCTGAGGTTGCTGCGATTCACCACTGTGTCAGAGAAGTAGACAGTTGGGCCGAACCAGGAAAAGCGTCGCTATTTACTCTGACAGCCAAGCAGCACTTAAAGCGATTAGTTCCGCAAGTGCTGACTGAAAGCTGGTTTGGGACTGCGTAAGAGCCCTAAATGAGGCGGGCACCCTAAGGAAAATTACTTTGACCTGGGTCCCCAGCCACATGGGAGTGAAGGGAAACGAGGCGGCCGATGAGCTGGCCAGACGAGGCTCGTCAAGGCCTTTCATAGGAGCGGCCCCTTCCTTCGGCACTACCAAATCACAAATTAAGAGGTCCATCTACGAATGGTCACAAAACAAGTCCAAGGAATGGTGGGAAAGATCGCCAGGACAAAGACAGGCTAAGGAGTTCCTAAGGGAACAGAGGCCTAAGTTTACTGAAGACCTACTGAGTAAAGGCAGGAAGACTGTCAAAATGATAGTAAGGCTGATGGCCGGTCATTGCAGACTGAATAGGCATATGTTTAACATAGGCCTGGCAGAAAATGCTCTCTGCAGATTCTGTCAAGAGGAAGAAGAAACCCCAGTTCATGTTTTGTGCCACTGTGACGGCCTAGCGAGGACAAGGTTTCTAGTAATGGGGGTAGAGAACCCCACAGCCAACGGCTACACAAAAGAGCCGCTCTCAAAAATGATAAGTCTGATTAAGAAGGCGAAACTAGAGAGCGTTCTCTAAGGAAAAGGGGATCACAATAGACCTGTAAAGGTCGCGGTGAAACAGGCCCGCATGCCACCCCACTCCTAACCTAACCTAACCTAACCTACCATTACACCTAACAAAACGAAGCCTCGTTTATTTTTTTTTACCAGATGGTGCTGCAAGAAGTAATGTTCCTGGTGAAGATGTCATTTTGAAACTGCATAAGTAATAACATTAGGTTGTACCTCGTGAAGGATTATTATTAGTTAAGAATGCAACACCAAGAATCTTAGTTTTGCAATGGATACAGCACTAGCGGCTCCATAAGTTGGATTGCTTGCTAAGATTATTACTACAGCTCCTCTGTAGTATAATTTAGTACGTGGAAACTTATTATGGCGTTGTTTCAGCATTACGTCACTGTTAGTACTGTTTTAAGTAGAGGTATTAGTTTTAATACGACTAACGTAAATTTGCATGAAAATATCGAAATTGTATCAAAGTGATGGTCTAATACCTCCTAAACGAATTAGGAATTGTAACGAAAGTAGACTATTAAAAGTTCAGATTCCAGAAAAATTGTTGCATCATGCACGAGGTGCCAAACAGATTGAATGTTATTGCAGGAGAGCGGGGAACTATTGCGACAGTGGTACCAGAAATTAATGCCACTGGAAATCCTACTCTACCTTTGGGCAGTCTTCTTCGATTTTTAAGGCATTGCGTAAAATCTGCCTTCAGGTCTGGTGTATTCGTGGTAAAGTTTCCGCGACATTTCTGCGATAAAATTTAACCTCTACGTGTGAGTATTTTTGGCCTTTTCAAAGATTTTTATAATCAATATGCGACAAAAACATTTTTGTGGTGAAGAATTCCTCTCGTCAGCGTCACGAACTGATCTAATCTTGTTTCTTCTAGGTGAAACGGAAGCGAACATAATATCTAGTAAACTGAAAACATTGTTAATGACGCTCTCAATTTACCTAATTTTTCTACAATGCGTTCTATAATTGACGAAAATGTTTCTGCCTCTATGTTTTCCATCGTTTTCCAAGATGCTATGGGAAATAGCCTTCAGTATCTTTCGCTTGAAAACATTTCCGAAAGCCGCCAAGGAACAATACCAAAAATTGAAGAAAGTCTGGTAAGACAATGATTGCAACGGGTAGGTACTCTTGAAAAGTTGGAAATTAAGTTGATTACGGAATAAAATACAAAGAGATATAACGAAATAAAAGAAAAGATAAAAAAGGTAAACTAGATGAGCATTAACTTAAACATAAGTTTCCAAAAAAGAAATAGAAAAACCAACGAATTGATGGCTGCTCTTCGGTGACTTCGCTTAAAGTGAAGTGACTTCATTTCTGAAGAAAATCACAAGATGATCGAAACGTCAAGTACCACAACCTTTCTACACGGGAGAAACATTTTATATATTTTTTGGTAGCCTTGTTGTACAATTTTGTTTGCGAACAACTGAATAGGCCGATGACAGTCATTACAAAAGTAAGTTGTGTCATTATTAAACGTAAAAAACAGTTATACTTTAACTGGAAAGTTTAAAGGTCAAAAGTGTTTCGAGGTACAACTTATCCTACCTGTTGCATGAATGGAATTTGTAATAGATATTTCAAGTGAATGTTAATTTAACTTTCCATTATAAATCGATTATGTAATGAATTTTAGTATAACGGTAATAATGGGAAGAATTCTATATTATAACAGTTGATACTAGTTGCTCTACTGCAGTACTACTACTCATCCATAGATGTCGATATAAACGCATAAATTGCTTTGAATTTTGAATTTTTACGGCAGAGTTCTAGAACAACATATTGTATTCGCCTTAATTTAATGATACTCCAAGTAGATGTCAGTAACAATTATTTTACTGATTTCTAATGAATAAGTTTAATGTTTCAAGTTTTCACACACAAGTTTTCGTCCACTTACCAAACATCAAATCTAATTATAGTATAATGATATATTAGTTTTATTTCTTTGTGACAAAGTTATAAAATACTCGTATTACGAAAACAGTTATTATATTCACAGGAAGGACTTTGTTTGCAATTTATTATCACAAAGCATGAAGTCAGTAATTAATCTTTCTGATTTCGGCAAAGTGGCTTTGTTCCAGCGCTTGCAGCAATTTTTCCAAACAACAAGAACCCTAACTTTCCACATAAATATCTTCTGAGATTTCCTGATAAACGATTGCCGAAAAAATCATTTATGATATCGTCTAATCTTGCACTATGGTTATTAAAATCTAAAACCTAACAGATGACAAAATTTTGCTTTACATTAGAGTTCAAATATGCTTAGTATTAGTAGCGCAACTTTCTATAAGGTGCTGTTGTAAGTTCGATATTACACAATGTTTGATTCGTCAAGCAAACTGACAGCCAAGTAGGGAAATTCAGTCGTAGTTTTCATGCTATTTATGACCATATTATATGGCTTCAGTCTTGTAATTAATACATCTGTCACTATTAACATATTGCACTTCAATTACAAAAACAGGTGTTTTTGAAAGATGTCAAACTTTTGCTCAGGATGCTAGAATGCTTCCGGTTAAAGAAAACATGCTATGTTATGTTATACCAAATGAATGGAATGGTACCAATGATGCCATTCGCAAAGGAATTGCTCTTGGTACTGTATTCAAGTCTTGCATTATTTTGCTGTATAAAATTGAAAGTGAAAACACCCTACGAATGAGTCCGGACGCCATATTTACAAATATCAAAACTTTTCTAGTTGAATGGATTGTTATAATGGCCCAAATAGGTTTTTCAATAATAATCATTGAGGGTTTAGATACCATACAACATCTAATGAAAGAGTTTTATCACAAAAGCATTATTTGTTTATAATGGCCAAAAATATGGTTCCGCACCTTCTTCAAGTATCATGTTACGATGGTTTAGAGGTGCAGAGAAAAACAAAGTATTGGCTATAAGAGGAAACAGAAATATCTTATCGCATTCCTACTGAATTCTATTTATCTGAGTTAATCAATGGATGTCGCTATTTGTCGAGTAATTTCGAAGAGCAGCATTGAAAGAATGTTGGAAGAAGAAAGTTTATCAATGGAGTACCTGGAGTAGTACCTTGAAACCGAGCAGCAGTAGATATTTCTAAAGTCCTCCTCCAAATGACACAAGTCTAACAAAGATCACTATCGTTTTGATTGAAGAAAGATCTGGATTACTTATTATTGAAAAACATATAAGGCACGATAAACTTGCAACGCAAAGTTTTTATTAGATAACCTGGCAGATAATCTCCTATGAAAAAAGATTTGCGATAGATGTTATACTGAAGAAGGTGAGCAACAGGTGGTATTCCTTACTGTACAAAAAGAGCATAAGTCAGTTTTGGATGAACAATTGCAGCGAAAAAAATCCATTAAGATATACCGGGATATTATTTGCAACCTGTGGATTGCATTCTGGTATACTGGAAAAGGGGCGGACTTCAACTGTAAGCATACATGCGCATGATTCGTCCCCCACACCTCGCAGTATTACGGATGAATCCTTCGTTGAATTGATTGAAATTGAAAAGATCGATGTGAAAATAGCATTTTCTAGAAGTTAGACAAAGGCAAAGAACAGTGGTGGGTACTTGCTGTTAGACAGCGATAGTATACAACACACAATTGTCCAGCAGAATAGCATGCGTATTTCTTGACTTTGTTAACACATAGAAATCATATTTTCATCCTTCTTTCACTTGTATAAAGAGGATCACCACATTAAAAGTTAGCTCTTGGTATGTTAGTTGCTAATATTCTGGACAAACAATTAAATTCATAGTTAGAAACAGAAACAGCAAACAGCAAAATCTGGAAACTGAAGAAAGAAAACAAAAAAAAAGAGAATCAGACGAATACATATGAATGTGAATACGAAAATGTAGAAAATAATAACTCACTATACGAGAAAGGTAATTTCATTTTAGTTTCGTTTTATAATATAATTTACAGGTTCGTACAGGACTATTACTAGAACTAGAAGCTATACTAACATTTTTAACGATAAATGTATGTACAAAATTACTTATAACTCAAAATGTATTAACTTTAGGTATAGATAATGCTATTTTTTTTCAAATAGTACTATAGGGTGTGTTAAATAGACTTACCTTATATTATACCAAAGACCCGGAAAATGTAATCATATATAGGGTGTCACATTAAATAGAAAACAGGTAGCAGATTGTACAAGTAAACCTCAGCGCCCTTTATATTCTAAAATATTTATCTGCCGCAGAGGATTTTATGTAATTGATTCCTACAAAACCAGGAATCTAGAGAAATGTTACACCCTGTATAATATATTTATTATTCTTTTTCCGAGTATATATTTTTCTGTGTATACTGTCTGTGTCTTTTGGGCATTCATTTTATTTTAATATTATTTATGTACCTTAGTTATTTATGTACATACCTAGACAATTCAATTGGCTAATTGGTTAGTATTGTAGTATTAAATAACAATATGGTAAACAGAAAAAGGTGTTGTAATTACAGAACTATGTTTAATTTAATTTAAAATATAAGGAAGTAATATTGTTATTACACAAATAATTGAGAGTGATATAGATGAAGCTGAACCGGGATCCTCAGTTGTGGTTGATCCTTCTGTACTACTTTCTTCCTCGGGTTCTTCAGTTGTAGTTGACTCTGTTGGAGTGCTTTCACTACTGACTGGTGTTGTGTCGATTTCTGTAGTACTACTTGGTGCTTCTGTAGTTTGTAATTCCAATTCTGTTGTAATTTCTATGCAATCATCAATATTTATAGTATCGGGAAAATCGATGACAATTCCACCACAAGTTGGTTTTGTGATAGGTTCATCTGTAGTGGTGACAGAACCTGTTTCTGTGGTTTCTGTAGATGTACTTGTAGATTCTTCAGTGGTTGTGGTAGTTTCTGTAGATGTACTTGTAGATTCTTCAGTGGTTGTGGTAGTTTCTGTGATGTAGTTTCTTCAGTAGATGTACTTGTAGATTCTTCAGTGGTCTTCAGTGGTAGTTTCTGTAGATGTACTTGTAGATTCTTCGGTGGTCGTAGTCGTTTCTGTAGATGTACTTGTAGATTCTTCGGTGGTTGTAGTCGTTTCTGTAGATGTACTTGTAGATTCTTCGGTGGTGGTAGTCGTTTCTGTAGATGTACTTGTAGATTCTTCTGTGGTTGTGGTAGAATCTGTAGTTTCTGTAGTTTCCGTAGATGTACTTGTAGATTCTTCAGTAGTTGTGGTAGAATCTGTAGTTTCTGTAGTTTCCGTAGATGTACTTGTAGATTCTTCGGTGGTTGTGGTCTCTAGGTCCAATTCTCCATTGTCAATGACGTCACAATCGTCAATAACTATATTGCCCGGAAAATTAATATCAATGTCACCACATTTATTTTCAGTTGGGGGTTCTTCCGTATCAGACGGAGTTTGTATTTCTAGATCTTCTACGCCTTCAACTTCGCAATCATCAATAATTATACTTTCTGGAAGATTACTCACAATTCCATCACAATATGTATCCGTCCTGGCAAGAACACATTGTTGAAGTCGCATTGGTGTGTCGTCTGAAATAAATAAATTAAGACACTGTGTAATTATACAATAAGCCAAGCATTTTCTTCTTGTTTGGATAATAAATACTTACTATAGGTATAATTTAGAGATATACACCTGTATTCCGGTATTTCGAACAAGTTGGTAGCATTTTCAGGGATATACTGAAACTCCAATGGCAACCTGCTGTCTTGGACACAATCTATTAATGGTATCGCTTTATCATTACACTGTGATTGATAACATGTTGGACATCGAAGAGATAAACCTGCGGATTGATATATTTTTAATACATAGTTCATATTAGTTTTGTTGTAACACTAAACCATCAATTAGTAACTTCAATTTTGGCACTGTGGATACCAGTTTCTGCCAGTTGAAACCACTTCAGTGCTTTCAAAAGAATTAGATGATATTTAAAAATAAATTCTCTACAATTAACAGGTAGGTACAAATATTAAAAATATGGCCAGATAGTATCCTGTATGATAATCTGCATTCTGATCAAAAATAGCGTAAATTTTTGAGATACACGGTTATCAAAAATTTCTAAAAATCTTCTAATCTTTTCTGTAATTTCATAGTCTCCATTTCAAAATATTTATGGTGTTGGGATTATGTTTGAAATTAATTAATAAAGATAAATCTTTATTTTGAATTTTAAACAACTATCAAATAAATATAAATACAGTAAACCTACTTGATAGGTATTTCCAACATTTGTTCAACTCTGTAATTTGTACGGATCAGGCTTACGATAATTGTATAATTTGGGAAAAATTGTTGAAATTCAAAGTGAAAAGTGTATATTTTTTTACATGTATTTCACTTTATTTTTGCATATTATTTCAGGGGGCGACTTGAAAATGATATATAGATATATATGATATGATATATAGATAGAATGAATGCGGCAGCCGCAAATATTAGGATTATTACTCACAAAAATTAAATAAACGAAACGTAAGAACTTTGAGTGAAGAGTATGGTATCCCACATGCATACGAAGTCCAATTTTCATTTTTGGGAACTGGAGATTTTTCTATGAGGAAGAAAATGTGAAAGGAATTGTAAAAAAGTATTTTGACCAAAATGGTAGAACTACAGCACAATTCAATAATAACTGCACATGCCGATTTTATTTTCATTGTTTTAAATAAGAGTTTTTAATTTTATTTGTTCAGAATTTCTGTGTAGATAAATATTGTCTTATATATTCATTAATAAAATTTTGATTTGTTCATGTTCTAGTTTTATTAAAACTTTGCCTCTATATCACATTTTGGTTTTTGTTTGTATACAACATTTTTGGTTTCACAAAACAAAATTTCATAAAAGCCTTCGACTTACAAAGAACGTTATGAAGCCACCCCACTTTACAGTATCCATAGGATATTGTAAACGATATATCTATATGTATGTTAAATAATTATTGATACTTAGGACCGCGATTTTGAACGGAACTAACATTACTTATTAGCTGATTTGGTCTGATGCTGTCTCAGCAGGAGCAGGACTAAGTGTCAATCCAAGCAAAACAATTGTTGCTCCGTTTGTGTTTATCAACAGGAGTCAGCATTCTTTGGATGCACTATTTCTAAAGGAGGAACAAGTAGTATACTCAACCGAAACCAAATATCTCACTTAGATAAAGTTCTCAAAACAGCCACAATGGCTTTCTGGGCGCTTAAATCACAAATAATATATACTAGTCTTGTATGGTGAACAAAAATGAATGACAACATAAATTAAATCGTAAATTAGGAATGGGAGTTCTACTGGATTAAACATTGAAAATGGATTCTACTGGATTAAACTCTGATTGAACACCAATCTTTCAAAAACTTTAGTATTATCCCCAACTACCTTTCAGATGGAAATAAATGTAATAAATCGTTGCGTACAAGAAAGCCTGAATGAGACTGCTAGGTCCCTCTAAATAACAAGGGGTCGGTAATAGGACTTTCAGGACTCTTGAGTGCTAAATAAAATGTCAACACAGATTTGCGATTTCATTGTTTAAATTAAATAATCCAAAATTGATGAATCAAGAAATATTATCTTATCAATGAAGATATTCCGTCAATTAGACGCTATTTGTGATTAAAAAAAGCATCATCAATTTTTGTAATATATGGATGTTCTTCCAATCATTTCCAATACATCAAAGGGTAATAATGATTTTTGAGATTCGTTTAAAAAACAATGTTTTAAATGGTGTTGAGATTGCATCAATTTTTCAAATTGACAAAATTGCTGAAAATATAAATGAAGAAGCAGAGGTAGTGACAACATTTCTTTTCAAGAAAAGATTTTGCTTTGAAACTGCATTGATGCAAATAGTTTATTAAGTTAGCTCAATCAGAAAACTGACATAGATTATATTAATGTGTTAAATTTGGTAAATAAATAAATTCTAACAGGAAACAGTTACAGGCGATAGTAAAACGTGTAAATTATTGATGTATGTAATAGAAAAACTAAATTATAACTGCTTAAGAGGACATCCAATATGAACCACACTTGATACTGCAAGTCTTTCCACATTTTATTTATTTTATTCAATCTATATTTGCAATAAGTAACTGAACTAGACAGTTTAGATGTTTATCTCGATTTTTTTTAAGATCGCACGTTCTATTATCTGCTTTTATAACGGCAATAATATTTGCTATACGGCAGTAAGAGTAAGGGTATTAATATTTTATCTATCGTTATTTGATACGTTATAAATTATAAAATAACAATACTGCACTTTTAATGTTTTGCGTGTTTTAATCTTCACTAGTAGAAATCCATTATATTGATACTGTTGATTAATCTTATAATACCTTTTGATACATGTTTGAAAATATAAATATATTTTGATATTAGAAAAACAATTCACGTTAATTTAATAAGATTGATAATTAAGTATATTTTTATATCTTGTAGTAGGCACTAAATATGTAAAAGATGTTTTTCACATGCTTAGTATCAATCAAACGGATTACTTAAAGAATTCAATGGCACTAATTAATCTATGAAATGTCAAATATTCTATACAAGTCTACTTTGATGTTCACGCTTTCAGCAATTATATTTAGGGCGTGATTTATATATGAATTAATTAATTATGTGGATATTAATAAAAAAAATCAGATTTAATTAAGTCATTCAATTTTTATTTTACATATATTAAATTTTAATAATTTACGTATTATGAGGCAATATACAATATTATATTATATAATTACACAATCTCCCGTTCGGTTTTGTAACCATTGCACTCATAATTTATTCAAATATATAGATAAATATTCCCTCTTTGTTCCAATTTGTTCTTTAAGTACAGAGGGATTATTGCAGACAATCATTTTGATGTATTGGCTGTCAACGGAACAGCAGACCGAATAACAATATATCTGATAAATTTTCGTTAATATTGCTAATTATAACTTTTCCTGATCGAACAAATTAATATTAGTCAAGGTAGTGTAACTTATTATTGCACTGTTGTATGCAGGACGATGCGTAGAATTAATATGGATATCTGAAGAAATCAAGAAAAGTTTCAATCGGTTTTTTCCCGAATTTTTCTAAATTCTATTTCATGGAAAATAACACGTATCTTTTTTATTTTTGAAATAGGTCAGTAATATTATAAGACGCGAAACGTGACATACAAGGTTGCTATGTGTCATTCCTGTTGTTCAACCAGATTTACTTTGTACTGATAAAATGATTAATACTTCAAGAAGTACTAGCGATATAAATCAAATACTTATTATAATGTGTAAATAAATTTGGTTGGTCATCTTATATGTTTATGAACATGGTTCAGTTTTCCTCTTATGTATCTACCTAGCTGGGGCTGTACTATATAAAAGAAATATCTCAGTCAATACTTCTCGTAAATGTTGATAGACGTCAAACTTTATGGTTTATTCAAGGTTGATGAAATACAAGAAGAAGTAAAAACTAAAATCTGCAGGTAATTTGGAAGAACTTGAAAGACAAATCTACAGATGTAGAAAAGAATATCCGTGGACTTAGAATAATAAAAGTAAATAAAGAAAAGTAAGTGGGATTAAGAGATAAAGCAATAGCAATAATCAGTGCCACCAGAAATATAGACAATCGTTTTGGTCCTCTACAAGGCATCAACTGTATTACAAGTGTTGTAAGTCCCACGTTTCTGGCCAATTTCCTTCAGCACTGAAATCTACCAAAACAAATTCTATTTACAAAAAAGTGATCCTTATGTAGTACTAAGCGTTTCGTCAAAAATTAATCAATCCATCGTATGTAAGAGGCTTTTAGTTTTAATAGACTTAATAAATTCTCAAAATCTCAACATGGTCTAAATGGCTTACTAAGAGTGGTTGTTCCTGGCGCGATTTCGGAGCCAAAACTAATAATTTTGGGAACACCACAGGGTTCAATTTTGTGAGCCTTGATCTTCTTGATTTTTATAAATGATTTACTACTTTTATTTGCGTCAGGGCATGCACTGCTATATGCAGATTATCTTAGTTTTAAACTAGATCGAATCCGAAATGAATTTTTAGTGTGGTTCGAAAAAATAGATTGATTTTAAATGTTAAATTAAAAAATGTGTACAACGAAAGCGTGATGTTAAAGAAGATAGGTACACCTTTGCAAAGTTTACAAATTTTTAGATTGTCATATGTAAATATCTATGTTTGAAAGCGAAAGTCGTTATCGCTTAAAAAGAGAAAGTTTAGGCTTATTTTTAGCCTAGCGTCTAGAGAGTTTTGCAAATCTGTTTTCAATGATTTTTAGAAATTTTGGCCAACATTACCATCATAATTAGAAAAGATATGGAATAAGTAGAGATGTGTAAGGATAGTATCTTTTTTGTTCTCGTTTTTCTTTAGCTTTCGGCGATTTTTTTATAAATTTAAGCTCTAAAGCGTAATTTATAAAATAATAGAAAGAAAACAATAAATAAAGGACAATTAAGGCAATTAAAAGCCAAGCGTCACAAGTACGACTATTTGATTATTGCACCTGAAATTTAAGTAAGTGGCCACACACATAACCTTTGGCATGCGAAAATACAACAGTCATCACAAAATCTGCAAAAGAGGCATAAGAATCTCAAATGTAGGTACTTTAATTTTGGCCAAAATGTACAGACTACAGATATTTTTTATATTAAAAAAATTACATATAATTTGACTTGTTCATCAACCATGAAATCATGAAACCATGAACTGATCCACATGAGAAAATGTAAATTATCACAGACTATGGTAAAGAACATACCTGCGATAGCAGCAGACTTACAAAAACATGTTGCCAACACCTGCTACTCATGTGTCCATTTAAATCATACTATATCCGTCAACTGTGGATGTACAACTTCTAAATTCATAATATTATAATAGGGCTAGCTAATATGTGTGTATGCATTGAAAGGCAGGTATCACAAAGATGTCAAGAAGTCGCTTCATTTCTTTTAGTTTGGTACAGCGACAACTACGGTGGCCAATTTTTGAGACTACATTAGAACTGGAGACCACAGGTTCCTAATCGCTGCTTATTGCTAAAAGGAGCGCAAATATCTAGTGCAAAATTATATATTTAATGGATCTTCCTATAGAAGGTAAGAAACTTTAAATCAGCAAGAAAGAGGGCAAAATTTGGCTAAAACAAGTATTTAAAATGATACCGTAAAAGATCTTGATGAACCAGATAATGTTTACGATAGCGACGATGACTAATTTTATTGCTTATTAATAGAAGTACACGTGCAAACATGTTACTTGAAATATTTACAAAATGTTTAATTTTTGTAAAGCAATCCAATTTCACTGTTAAAAGATTATCAGAATTAAAAAGGAAGTAAAATTAGTAAACCATTACGAAGGAAATTCTGTCAAGTTAGAAAGCGTATCGATCAAGTGAATCAGCCATAAGAGAAATGGGAATAGGGCTGAAGAAAAATGTTGGAGAAAGCAAAAATTAGGTTAATTGTTATATCATGATTGTGAATATCTTTTAGTATATATTTCATCTTGATGTAAGTATCAATACATTAGGATTTTGACTGGTTAATCTCCTTTTCAGGATCCATAATCATATTGATTATCTTGGAGATAAAATTTCCTAAATACGCGTATTAGGTACTAGATGTTATGGAAAATATTTTTGCATGACCAGCACGTTGGTGATTTGTCTTTACCTGCTCTATCCACATTTTGTATTTATCGGATCGATCTACAAGACACATTCATCTGATTGTATTTGCAAAGTATTTGTAATGTGACAATACGTCATTCTGAAATATTTTCTGGTCTTGAAATACCGCTCAAAAAGATAATGACAAATATTAGGACATATTATGATGAGTAATGAGTGCCGGTACTTGTAGAAATCATATCTTAAACTTCTAGTTCTCTATACACCAATAAACACTTTAAGATGAAAGTGAATTTGTGTCGGTTAATAATGATATTATAGATAAAAGAAAAAGTCAAAGTTTATTCATTGATGTACATATGTATTTTGTAAATTGATTCGTTATTGCTTAGTAGCGACATTATGTATTGTATAGCATTCATAAAGTTTATCCTAAGTGACAATTACAGTTTTTAAACGGAATGAAGGTTATATTTAAATTGGAATTTAATTTTATCTGTGTTGTTCTTTAAAACCTCTTGTTATATGTGCACTTTTTATTGCATATTTTTAATTTTGGAAATATGTTTTAGAAGACCAATAGTTATACTGGTGATTTCAAAATTTAAACCTCTAGAACTTTTTTTAAATATTATGCCTCCTATGTGTAGGCATCATAGGCGCTATGCGATCCTGTCCAACGGCGGCGATGGAGGCCCTTCTCGATCTGATTCGCTTGCACCTACAGCCGAAAAGGGAAGCGATAATGGCTGGAAGGGAACATGATCTTCAAAGCAGCAGATCTAGTGGGCCATCTTCAAATTGTACAAAAATTGGGAGAGTTAGCGAAACTAAAAGACTATATGACACCTAGATTTGACTCTGACAAACAGTTCGAAGTGGTTAACCTAAATTACAGCATCCCTCCATACGCTGGTGTACGGACGGATCCAAAACAAATACAGGAGTCAGTACAGTACAGGAGTACAATGTCTCGGTAGCCTTGGATACAAGCCTAACGATTTTTCAGGCAGAAATTTGAACAATGTGTCCAGGAATATTTGAAAAGACGTTACCAAGATGCACGCATTTACATTTTCTCAGACAGTTAAGCAGCACTAAACGCTCTAGGAGCATATACCTTTGAGTCCAAATTAACCCGAGACTATTTGCTGACCCCAAAATTCTGGCTTAAAGAAACACAGTTATACTGATGTGGGTACCAGGACACTGAGGGTGTGAAGCGAACGAGACTGCCGACGGTGTTGCAAAAAAAGGCACGTAATCTCGATTTATCGAACCAGAGCCATTTTGTGGCCTTACAAAAACTACATAAGAGATCATCTTCAATAGTGGGAGACTAAGCAAAATATCTCCCATTGGACTAACATTCCAAAACTAAAGCAATCAAAAATCTCTGCTGGATCTCAATAAAAGAGACCTTAGTACTATCACGACTTTATTCACTGGCAATGGCTCTCTCAGGTATCACCTCAAGAAAATTGGCAAGGTAGACAGTGACAAATGCCGATTCTGCTCCGAATAGAGTGAAACGGCAGAACACATTATGTGTGACTGCGTGGCGATAGCCCGACAAAGGCACCGTCACCTCGAACAGGCGCACTTAAAACCGGCTGACATCAGAGTCATAGTCCCCAAGAAGATCCTGAATTTCTTTAGGAGTTTGGAAATCAGTTAGGACTAAAAGATTAAGGGTATTCACAATAAATCTCATTGGTCGCAAGTAAAGAGAGGCAGAAATGCCTTAACGACCCACCAATAATCTAATCTAATGCCTTCTATTTTTTTTAGATGTATGTAAAATTAAATTCTATGGCCAACGAGTATGCAAAAATTTAGACTATTGTTTCACAAAAATTTGTAGAATCCAAATGCGAAATAATAGATTTTAGAGGACTAGACCTATTTTAAAGTTTTCAGAAAAATATATTTTTGAACCAGTTCTCTTATAAAAACAGTTTTAGTTAACAGTTGTAGCGAAAGTTATCTGAAATCATGACATAGCCAACGCCCATTGAATTTATGTTACCTAACTGTGTTTAAAGTTTATCTTTTATAATGTTTCATAGTTAGCAAACTCCTAATTTACTAAAAGTGAAGAGTACAAATGCAATTCAACGAAATATTTATTTTTCCTGTTTTTATATAGTTTTTATAAAATATTACTAATATTTGTCCAACAAGATTTGCAAAAATGTTAATAATAAAATTTAATTTGCCAGGCCAGTTGTCCGTAGATGATGTTATAATTTATTAAAAATAACCAGAGTAGAGATTTTAAACATTTTAAATGTTAGAATATGAACTGCGATGTGTTTAATTCTAAAAAAAGATTACTTACTTAGGTTAAATAAATTCACTAAAACTACAGCACAAATTATCCCAGGTCGGTTCATCATTGTAACTTTACTACAGTTAACTGACTAGCCATCTGATTAATATCTGAAGGAAGCTATGTACTTATTGTATATGTAAATTTGTACCATAATAAAAGATATGAAGATCACAGATAAAAGTTATCATCGTTTTGCTGTTGTTATTCAATTATTGCATACATGGTTATTACTCTGTAGAGTACCTGTCAAGGTATTTCTCTTAATGCAATATCTGGGAATTAAAATTGGTAGATGGTAAATCAACAATTGTCAGAATTTTCTGTTTTCATTTATATAAATAGATAAAAACATCATAAAAAAATAATAATAACAATATAGTTTTATTATATGATAATAATAAATACCCTTTCAGAGAATTTTCTGAGTATACTGCTATCGAGTTTTTCTAATGTAATAGTAGATGGCACCTTGTTTATGACTTACTAATCTTATCATAAGACATTAGTTATATGGACTAATTTGTATTGACTACTAGCTAACTTTAAGCCACGAACATTAGCACAAAAGTGCTAGTGTTATCCAGTAACATAAAAAATGTCAGCTTTTATTTGCTCTTGCAAAATCTAAAGCTCTAATCGTCGTATATTGTGGGATTTAATCACAATAAATTTTAGTCTTAAAATTTAAATAACGTTAAATTTATGTTCATCACCAAATGCTTCCTCCAATCTTATTACGAGATAGATTTGTTGTTAGACAGGAATGAAATACTCTGAGCTAATGGGAAGATACCCTCGCGTTTTCTCAGCGGAGTTCAGTACCATTAGAAGATGTATTCAACTGAATCTGGGCAGGAACTATAGAAAGCAAAGAATTGCAATTCCGATAGTCAAGCAGCCATAATGGAGGTGAGTTCTAACATCATCAGCTCGAAATTAGTCAGAGTTGTATTATGCCGGATACCAAGACATACTGACGTTAGCAGCAACAAGCGTTTTGTGGTATAGGGATGACCAACTACAAAAAAGAACTCAAGATAGAGAGAGGAGCCTCAGGGTATCTCTCTGGTTTGAGACACTTCAAGATATTCCTTGAAAACTTCAACAAGCATAGATCAAAGACCGGACTAGAACTCCCAAGTTTTTTTACAGGGCATTCTCACCTTAAGGAACACCTGACAGGGATAGGTTTGAAACACAATAGCGCCAGCAGGTTCTGTGGGGTGGGGGGTGAAAATCTGGTACTCCTGACATCTAACTGGACCGCTATTACGAAAACCCAAACCAATTATCTCAACAAAGACGTCATAGACGAAGAAGAAATACCTTCTCTGAGACCATCACTGTTATTGCAGTTTATTAAAGCTCTTAGACTGGATGGGGAGCTCTGAGAGTGGGCAAATCCCATCAGGTCACAACTCATGCAAGCGAGCATAATAGTTCAATAGGTCGCAGTGCAATGTCACTCTCAATTAAATCTAATTCTAATCTTTCATTGTTGTATTGAGACATGTCACTGGCCACAAACTGCAACTCCAATCATAACCTTTATTGCAATTACATAAGTTTGTATTTAATAGGTCTTCTAGTGCTTGTAGAACTAATATTGTTCTCGGTTTTCAGACCAAGTTAGGAATGTTTATTTTATCAATCTTCCGTATATCAGCTGCTTCTTTACTAGATCTTTTGATGTGGAAATTGAATATTATTAGTTCAGGAGTATTGCTTTAATAATCACGGTTTTGCTGTTTAAATGTATCGATATTATGTTAGATGTTTGGCATTTTGTGTAGATTCTGTTTCATGAGAAACATGATTCAGTGGGATTCAGAAAAAAGGTTTTGTTGGAGTATATTTTTATGACAGCTTGTCTCGAATCCGGATTGGTTATCGGATACATTTGAGTTGGTTGTAACGATTCAGATCAAAAAATAGAAATTGTTCTTTCAAAGAGAAATTATATTGATAATAGAAAGATCAAACAATGATATTGATAAAGCAATTATACATATTTAAAACCAGTTTAGAGAGAAATTGGTGGACCAATTTGTTTAGATCCTTTACGAGTAACTACCTGGCCACTGGCCAACCCATTTCGTCTATATTTCGAATTTGGCCAGGTTAAATATTGTTTCTTCTGTGAACGGTTGTTTAATTATTGAAAAAAAAATTTGCATTGTTTCGGTTAAAGCAATCTGAAAATTTTCGTAATAATAGCGAATTAGGATCTCCGCCACACCCATTAACCTGCCAAATTCAGGACAAGACTTTTAGATTTATTTTAACTGAATAAACAACGGCTGCTTGTAGCACATAGTGCTTTATCTTTATTGACCAGAAAAAACTTTTTTATTTGAAAAATAACCAAAGACGGTGAATTGATTTGATAATGAGCCTGCATCTTTATGAACTGATTATCATCACTGCTCCAAGTATAATCATATCAGAAGCAAATTTCAGCTTGTTTTTTTTGTAATATTTTATCATTCTAAACCACTTGAAATAATAATAACCTGCCTTGTAATCAACGCCGACGACTGATCAACAGACATTTTAGACAAAAACTGAGTTTTCTTTTTTCTGCCATATTAACTGTTTGTTCGAAATGCTTACCTTAGATACTTTTTGTATTGTTTGTGCGGGGTCGAATCCAAATTACTAATCTAGGAAAACGGTAGGGTAAACCAAACACATTAGATATAACTTGTTATGTACCATTTTATATTTATTAATGTAATTGTTACAGTTGATTTTTATCACAAACAAGACACATATATTGCAGTCATGTTTTCTCTAACGGTTTGTTTTTGTTGGTATACCCTCTATCACTTTGATTTCGTTATAATAAGTAGGTAGTGTGGAATCGCCATTGTCTTTTCGAAATTCTATTGCGTTCATTATACATATAGGTATTAAACAACTTTATAAAGGCATTTTACATATAAAACATTAAACGTTGTGTTTCTTCTTGGAGTTATCGTAAAAAGGTATAACTCGATACAATATCAAAGCGTATAGGAATATATTTAGTTATATGTATAAGTTAACTTTTTAAGATGTTTTCTTTTACGAACATTTTTCATATGAAGTAAAGAATTTGTAACACTATATTAAGGGGTTATTTCAAACAAGTAACCGGCTTGTGTAATAGTAGTTCTACAATTAATCCGTAATTAACTCCAGTTAAAATGTTGATTATAGGCGTTGCACAGTTCACAGTTAGTTTGAAAGAAAGGCGGGCTAATCTTCTATATGAAAAATGTTTGTCGAAAACGATATTCAATTTAGATTTAGAACATTATTGTTTGAGCTAGCAGCAATAGCAACATCACTGTAGTTTCAAATGGTCGTATTGTAAAAGCAGAATTGCAGGCGTCGGAATGGCACAAAGAACATTGGGTGACGTTGCCAATATTTTGACGGTTACTCTCATTCGTTACAACCGTACAAATATCCGGATGTCCGCTGTTTAGTTGGCAACCCCTGATGATGTGCTCCGTACCACGCACTGTAAAATAAATAGAATTATTTTATTATCAATTATGTTTTTCATTAGACGCAATTTATGCAATGTATGTTTATACTGTCATTGTTTTATTATTTGCTAATCATAGATATGAAACTACCTGCTTAAAATAATGTAGTAAGTTTCTACGAAATAAACATTGTGTTAAAATGACTCAATATTGTTTTGTCTGTAATTATTTGTTATTAATTGTTTATTTTTAAAAAGGGGAAAAACAGAAAATTATGAGTTAAAGTTGTAAAACGTCTAAAACAATCATGACATTAGCTTAACTAATATTTAAATTATGTATATAGACTGTATAATTAAAAATTAAATATTTCGGTTTAGCGAACAGAACTACTGATTAATTCGGGATATAATGGGAGGCGTCATTACATGGGTTACATCTTTCTCCTACTTTTACTTCAGCTCAAGCGGACCAGTTCAATTCTTGAACCTACTTTTTCTCATCCCATATTCGATATGGTATCGGATATAATAGACAAAACCACCTACTTCATCAAAACAAAGTTGTTATTCCTCATAGGGATAAATGGAATATTTGATGTTATGAACGAAATATTGAGGAAGGAATAAGGAAATGTAGAGAACCTTGTTTATTATTAAGTGAATGCAGCAAAACATAGTTTGAATTCATTAAAAAAAATTCTCGCCATTATTTTGTGTTTTTTCGTTTCACAATATCGCAAATTCTTTTCTGCGTCATTGGTTAGCTATTATCCTTGATTACCATTGGTGTTTTTCTATCTTTTTTCACGCACAACTGCTCTTTTCACTTTTTCTCTCACTCTTATTTAATATTCAATAAGAATAAAGTTGGCCTTAGCATTTCTTCTTGTCATAGTCCTCTTTTCCTCTTTTTAGCGTTTTTGTTTCGTTTGTACAAACGTTGTTGTTGAGCAATTTCGTATTATCAATACTTACTACTAGTACTACAATCTTTTGCGCCAGCTTGTCCATATTTGCTCTCGTGTGATCCTATCAACAGTTTTTTAGGGTTTATGAATGCTATATAAGACTGTTGGTTTTGTTGAGATCCTTTTCCTCTAACTGTCCGTCTATTTCTCAATATATTTTCAAGAATACGCTTACATACCTTCTCGGGCATACGGGGGTAATCCATCTATAAGTTTTGCAATCGCTGTGATTTGATAATCAACTGGAGAAGCAGAAATATAAAGCTAATGCGATGTGTTTTCTATTGGAGAGGAATTACACCAGTAGGACAATCTTCAGACTGATAGGTAGGAATCCTCTCATTGTCGTGAGATCCCATGAGATTACATTAGGACTCTAGAGGAGGATTCTAGAATGTTTTGCGGTACTGCAATAGTTGTAGGAAACTGTATCAAACTGTGGTTTAGGCTCATGGGCGTTGTAGTATAGAAGGGAATCAGGAAACTGGTGGATTAGCAAAGATACTTTTCATACAGGCATAACCACCCTGCGGAATCATACAGGAAGTTATCAAATAGACAGAAACTATAACTTTGCAAACATTATGATTGCTAGTGGAAGATCTCCAAATAGGAGCCTACTAAGGTTTCTTCGAGCCAACCACTTTGCAGCAGGCTCGTTGCTTTAAAATCTGAAGCACATTACTGGGGTAATAAGGTGGCACTGCCATCCCAAAGAGTACTTGTGTAACTCGAAGTATCAAATCCTACTTTGCCGAGGATGTCAGGAAGACTAGAAGCACTTCTCTATTTACAAAGCTATTGTGAAGCAACCAATACCATTAGAAAGCAATCTTCGGCACAAAGAAGGACCACCCCACGAAATTATAATAATAAAGATAGACTCAAGAGTAACGGAAAATGTATTGCGTTAGAATCGATTCGAAAAGGATGCAATTAATAACCATTTCTGTACAGGTTTTATTAGTTCAGGCAAATTATTGCTGAATATTCTTCTTACCCGACAAGTTGAGCAAATGTGTTCATACTATTCGAAGAAAAAGTAATGCACTGACACAAGGTATAAAACAATCTAAACTCTACTTTTTTGTAAAGTCATATTTGTAACGTATATTTATATATTTCTAATAAAAATGTTGTGTTCAAGTGATAACTTCCTTGGCGATTGTTAAAGCAGCAATACATGCTTTTTATCGTGATTTTTATCAGTTATGTAATCGTACACAAGTTTCAGAAAAAGATTGTGAAGTTATCATGTTAATTATTGGAAACACTAGATAGATACAAACGTAAACTTTGATAATTGTAATTTATGTCTATTTATTGATACATTTATAAATATAAAATGATATTTGTTTAGTGATAATTCATTATTTTTCCACCTTAAATATGCGGATTTAGCTGGGACCGCTTTATTTTGGCTCAGTGTTCGTCGAAGTATGATCTAAATTATCTTTTTGAAATAGTCTTGAAAAAAAAAGATAATTCCTAGTACATAGATGAACTAATTTAATTAAGTATATATTGATTCTAGCATAGTTGTATGCTGTACTTGTTATCTAAAAACGTTTCGTTTAATGAGAACGTGATTCTCAATAACTGTATTAACATCATACCCATAGTAACTTGTTTCATGCAACTTAGAGGTAGTCTCTCTGCAGTGCGCAGTTCCACGTCAAATATTGCCGCATATCTGGTGTCCATTTTCTCTGCAAAAGATTTCAATTCCATCATGGCTTCTTCATTGCACTTTCTGGTCTCCAGTTGTCCTTCTGGACTACGGCACCGCGGGTCTTCGTGCGAACTGCAACTGTAGCATTTGATGGTGCAATGTCCTGCAACAAATCATAATATTTAGAATTAATGTAAATATTTAAGGTAGTTTATTCATACGTAAAAACGAAACTGTTTTGGATTGGTCAATTGTGATAGCGAAAGCTTATTATTGAAAACGCTGACAAACAAATTTGAACTTTTAACTTTGCTATGAAGTGATTACTACACAAATTGGCACATTAAAGATATTAGTAGTAATAGACATTTGAACCATTTTTCAAATACTTCGGTAAATAAGTGTATAAGCTCTAGGTCCAAACGTAATAAGAAACAACTTTAAAAAGACAAAAAAACAATCAACAAGCTAACGAAGAGCTTTCTATCTTCTCTTAATCTTAAATTTTTAGAGTGCAGAGAGTGCTTTTTGAAACCTTGCTACTACAACAACTAAAATAGTTTTCTAGGGTTGAATAGATAAGAGAACCAGTCATTATTTCGTTCGATGTTGTGGAGAAACTGCAGAATACAAAAATGCGAAAAAGGAAAAGAGGTCATTTCATAAAAGCTTAATGACTGGGTCATCATAAAATTTTGTTCTAAAAAAAGCTAGAGCACGATTTCCCCTTACCCCCAGATGAAGTGAAAATGGAATCTAGTGTACCATTTTTAATTTCTCTTCTACTAAAAAAATCATTTCAAAATTTCAGTTTTTGAATCATATAATAGATAACTACTGAATTGAAAAAATATCACAAGTCATGTTCCTAACCTTGATACAACTTTTTTGTTTGATAGATACGGATATATCTGTTGATATTATTTGTGTACAGATTAAAGGATTATAAATAAAAACATAATTGTTGTTTTCTGGAACAAATTAATTTTTAGTTGATTCTTGTTTTATTAACCTACAAATGGAAAGATATGAAACGAAAGATAAGTATGTAAAGGTCATAATACACATTTACTATATTAATTCTACCTATAACGTATCACATAATGTTTATTTTAACAATAAATACGTATAAATTTAATGGTATAATAGTAACAGTAATGAATACAACTATTAGTTACGAGGTGCATAAAGGAACGTCATGGTATTGTTTTATATTTTATTTTAGAAGTACAGAACTATATGTTTTGTAAATGTTGACAAAGTTCTTGCCGTCTAGAACAAGAAGTGTTTGTCACCCTAAGTGATCTCAAATTCAATCGATAAACCGTGTCAAGGGTATTATTACATTGTAGTGAATTTTAGAGAATACACATTGATGATTTCGTTGTTAGTTCTATATTAAATAAACAAATCAAAGTCTAGTAGTGTTTTTTTTTGTTTCAAACGAAGGCGATGATAGCAAAAAATAAAGAAGACATTAGACGTTTATGCCTGTCTGGGGTAAATGTGCATCAAAAAGAAAGTTTTTCCAAACTGAAGGTTCCAACATCGATAAAGAATGTTATCAGTGGTTTGTGAACGCTAGAAATCAGAAGATACCCATTTCTGGAGGGCTTCTAAAAGAAATTGCAGAAAAATTCGACTATTCCAATTTCAGTGCATCTGATGGGTGGCTACAAAAGTGGCGTAAAAGACATAATGTAAATTTTAAATGCATTTCTGGTGAAGCAGCTGATGTAAACCAAGAGGCAGTTGATAAATTCATGGAAAAACTTCTTTCACTCGGTTACCAATGCGAAGACATTTACAACCCCGACGAAAGTGACCTTTTTTTCGCGCGCTTCCCAATAAGACCCTTTCCTTAAAACCTGGCAAGTGTGTAGGTGGAAAAAATAGCAAAAGAAAGACTTACAGTGATGTTTTGTGCAAGTATGACTGGACAGAAAGAAAAACTACTGGTCGGCTCGTTCTAGAGCACTGAAAATCATAAGCATTAAAGATTTACCTGTCAAGTGGATGTCAAACCGAAAAGCCTGGATGACACACGATATAATGGGTGAATGGTTAATCGAGCTTGATTGAAAAATAGGAATTGAAAAGAGAAAAATTTTACTGTTTTTAGATAACGCTGCTTTACATTCTCGAGAATCACACCTCCAACATGTGAAATTAATTTTTTTTCCTCCCCATACAACCTCTGTTTGTCAGCCACTAGACCGATCATTCAGAATTTCAAACTTTATAACCGCAGCCAGATTTTACAACATATTTTTATCAAACATGGATTCTTCTAAATCATCATCTGAATTATCAAAAAGAATTAATGTTTTAGAGGCATGGGAAAAGGTCACTCCATCAACAATACAAAATTGTTTCAGAAAGGCTCGGTTCAGAAAAAGGGATGCGACGGTTTGTCAGTTTGACTCTGAGGATGAGAATGACTTATCGTTCTCTGTTTTTGCGACAATGGGAATGATGAGGAGAGCTGCAGAAGATTTAAATGTTACCAATGACCAGCACCAAGACGAATTTATAAAAATTGATGATAACACACCAACAGAAGATGATGATTTTGAAAACCAGGCTACTACATCCAGTCAAGTTAGTGAAGCGAACGAGACCGATGACGAAATAGAACATGTTCAAGAAAAAGAAGAAGAAAATAAAATAAAGTGCTTCGATGAAGCTTTAAATTGCATCAGGGAACTGAAAAAGTTTTCTACATATGACTATGTGGCTTTTGAACAGAAATGCCGTATGGAAGAACAACAAAGGAAAATGAAGCAGCCATCCATTTTAAGATATTTTCCAGCTGTTCCTAAATAACTTGTTTGTGTCTGTCTATGTCATTACATATTATGTAACTACATACATACATATACCTATATACTAGTTACATGTTACATTATACGAGTTCTGTTATACGGTTTGATTTCTCAGAGTTTTCTTTTAAGCGGGCACCTCCCATAAGCGGGCAAAAATCCTGGAACCGTGACTGCCCGCTTATGAGAGCTTTCACTGTAAGTACATATGTGTAGAATATATTTGGAGTTTTTAAAAACCAACTTAGAAAAGTAGCCCAACAATGAAAGATAAAGGAAAGTGCCTTCCTTTGAAAACAACATCTGAACAAATTCAAGCGAAGAAGCGCCAAATAGGAAGAGAAAGCTACTTAATGTTGACTTGGAGAACTTAGTACCAAGACTGTTGAACATAACGAAGCAGCAGTTAGGATAAGGCTTCAGAATTTAAGGAAGACTAATTGAATAACATTTGCAGACAGACTTTAGGTGTACTTATATAATTGCAAGCAGTATTTTAAATATTTATTATATTTTTAATAACATTTTATCAAACAAGCATTCTTGATTTAGTTTCGGAAATGCAAAAGTCGTTTCTATTATTTGGACAAAACATCTATTTTTAAAATTTTGTCTTTCATCATTTGGAATCTTATTTGTATCTTCGCGTTTGAATCCACTACATGTGCTATTTCTAATCGATACTTTTTAATTAGAAACTCTGTCGCATATGGCTATTTTTAGCCAAGTTTAGGGTTAGTTTCAAATGATGTTTGGTAGAAGAGGGTTCACAATAGCATCTTGTTGTATTTTTTTTTCTATTATAGCAACTGTAAAAATTTTTTATAATTGGGCCCTTTTTCATTCCTTATTAAGTTTTTGTTGAAGTTCTCTTCATGATTATGGTTTATTCTATGTATTTAAATGTGTACCTATACGATTTAGGATTAAATATCAATTTCTTGCGTGGAAGAAATATTTTAACGAAAATATAATTAATTTGGATTCTGGAATAAATGTATGGAATGAAATGTGAATAAATAATGTTTTATAATGTAGGAGTCTACATAGGCCGAAGGTATGATTCCACTAGATCGCTGTTTGTGAATAGATGGCGCGTCAAATATTTATTATTAGCATCAACTACTTGTTGTTGAATATTGCCATAACAGCATTTACTTCGAAATTGAAAACATTTCAGTAAAAATTGACGTGTTTTTGCGTTCTTTTAACTAGTCAGTAAAAATTATACACTAGAAAATAGTAGTCTAGAAAAATCAGTGACAAAAAATAGCAATGAGCAAAATCGGATGACTTTCATAATCCAAATATTCTTAAAAATACATCATTTCTAATCAATTATTTCTAGCGACTTTTATCATTCTAATTAATCGAGTTATTAAACTAAGTATGTTGGTAGCGCACGTTTGCTTAATTTTACATTATTGCTTGAAACTATTTGTCATAAAATATATATTGCATATAGTACGGCTACTAGTACTACTAATGCAATGTTTTAGTGGCAATAAATAATTCCAATTACATATTTTGTATTCATGTGATGCAGCCCCGGAAAATTCATTGCATTTTATATACGAAGCATGAGACTTAAAAGCATATTTAGCTCTAGTATCGTACGTGATATAAAAATATAGCTCGGTTTTATCGAGTAAAAAATTCTGGTGGCGTTAGTGGATAATTTGAATAAATAATTATATATAAAAATTAATAATAAATAATATTTTTAATGGTATAATAACAACTTTCTTTTAATGTGAGAACTATGTCACAAATAAGAGTTAAATCACCTGATATCACATGATTTTTATATTCGACACATCTATTACATATTAAGTTATCAACAAAATATCTCTATCATGATTACAAAATTACCTACAGGGTGGTCCTACTTCTTTTTTTCAGGGTTGAACGTGAAGTTTCTAAGCCCCATAATCTCCCCGATGGGCCCTTCTGGCCGTTGATGTTAATTGAATGGGTGGGGTCTGTCTGCCTCGGAGTTCAAGATCTCCAAGTTGTCGTGGTCCTCACCAGTTAACCTTCACTTTGGGCGGCGGTCGGTCTGGGTTAAGTTCCGCCAAATGCGTGACCAGAGGATTGGCAGCTGTGATGGAGCGTCTTTCTGGCCAGGGTTGACAGATGATCCTTGGAATTTTGTTTTGGAGGATCTCTGGCTTCTTTTGGTTTGATTTCGCCAGGCTCGACCACAAGAGTGCCCCGCAGGTAATGATTGGGCGCAGGGAAGAGATGTAAATCAACATCTTCAGTTTTAGTGATAAAGTACTCCTGACGCAAAGTAGTGGGAGTAGTGCCGATCGTACAGCCAGGAATTTCTTTGTTGTTCTCTTGACGTGCTGTTGGAAGGTAAGCCTCTGATATAAAGTGGCACACAAATAGAGGACTGGTTGGCTCTAGGGCAACCTGACATCTCGGGCATGGATATTGTCTGGGGGCAGCCTGCGTCTCTTCGTAAATCTGATGGCTATACATTTAGTTTCGTGTAATTTTAGCATTCATAGATCCCCATTCGGCTATAGCATCAACTTGTACTTGGAGTCTTCTACATAAGATCTCCTCATTGTGAGATGTGTTCAAGCTGGGGGTTTTGGGTAAATCTGCTATATAAATCAAAAACAACGTTGGTGCAAGAAGGGAACCCTGCGCGACACCGGCGATTGCTTGTTTTGGAGTGGAGATGGGTTCTTCAACCCTTATCAAAAAAAAACGACCAGACAGATATGAGGAAACGATCCGCACCAGCCGCGGGATGATTTCCGAAACTACCATCTTATGGATCAGGCCGTCATGCCAGATTGTATCGAAGACCCTTTCAATATCCAGGAACACCGCTCCCCAACAAAACCGTCTTAATTATTTACCGTTCTAACTTGTTATTGCGGTGGCATTTCTTTTGGTATCTTGTTTGGTTGACCTGATATTTGGCAAATAGTAATGGGACATTCAATGAATCTAAATCACTATGATACAATTGTTTAGAATTTCAGCGTCATTGTTGCTGATTATCATTATCGCTATCATTTTATTTTTACTCGAGTTTGCAGGCTCCAAAAAAACTTAATTGTGTTAAATAGTGGCCTGTGTATAAAAATTGCAGACGTATTAATAGTTTATAGTGCTGAAGGTAAAAATGGACGTAATGTATAATATGGACAAGTGTCCCAATCGACACCATGGCACCATATGCCACTTTTTCTGCTAAAAAAGACGACTTTCTGAGTCGGTTACACTAAAGTCTAACAAGCACGATGCAGGTAAACTTCAAATTATACGAACAGTAGAGAAAGTTTTCAACATAAGATCTCAGTACAATTACCGGAAAAATCATTAGAGATATTGAAGTGGATTATGTTCCTGTATGGAGAGTTAAATCCAGCTGATGTTCCTAGAATACAAGTTTTTAATAAAATGAGAAATATGCATGCAAGGATTGTATTTTATTAGGCTCAAGGCTCATCAACAGCATGTAGTATTCATATATACTGTAGAATTGTTGATCGTTTTCTTTTAGGATTATTTGTTCTATTTTATCGAAATTACAGAGAGCTGCTTGTCAATGAGTTTTCAATTTTATTAGAAAATCTTTCATTGCAAAACAGGCTAAATATGTGGTACATACATGACGATGCATCACCGCATTTGTTATTAGTGGCAAAAACTTCCCCAATGATACATTTCCTGATAGATGGATTGGTAACAATGATCCAATGTGCTGATCTTTCCTCTGGGGGCTACGTTAACGAAACCGTTTATATAATTCCTACAGAAAACGCTTCCGAGTTGCTACAAAGGATACAAGCGCACGAAAAGACTTAAAAGAAAGTGTAAGAGATAAAAGAGTTAAAAAAATAAATCAGAACATTCCGATGATAAAACCTATTGGAAGGGAGGGATCATCAATTTATCTCTGCGATGAAATGGTGACTGACAATTTTTTTTTAAACCGCACCCTGTATATTTATACTTTATTTTATTCGGCAAATCTTCCTAGTCAACAAAAGGTGTATTATAAACCCTGCCCTTCAGATATGGCTACAGAAGGAAATATAAAGTTATGATTTCCAATTCACCTTCTAGTATAAATTTTAGTTAAATAATTGGTTAGAATTCGACCGCCATGAGCTAGTTTGCTGTCGTATTGTAATATCAGATTTGACCGTATTTCCAACAGAAGTTTATTCATGAGTTTGTATAATTCCTCGCTTGTAGATTGTAGATACCTTTCCACCGTGAGTGTGTCATTATAAGATTTAGATCCAATAATGATTCTATTAAGGATGCCATGTCATATATGTAATCCCCAAACATTTTGAAAGTTGATTTCCCAAAACCAGTGAGGATTATGTTCTGACCCACTAGTGGCGATTGTGTTGATTCCCTTTTTCATTGTTATGAAATCGAGAGTTATCTGACTACATGATAAGATGCCAATTCCCAACTTCGCGAGCAAGGTTAAGCTAAGCTAAAATGTCTCTGTTCGTCATAATCTCGAGAAAGCTTACTATTTTTCAAAAATATGTTGAATTTACGAAAAAGCAGTATCAGTTGCATTGCTTATTTGCGAAATGGATACGTGCAGATCAACACTTTACTAAAACTGCAATTGTATTGTCTTCATTATAGTCCTTGATCTAAAAACACTTCTTTTCTTTTAGAATCTCCCAAATGAGATCAAAATTTCTTGCTAGTTTTGTAAATAACCTGTGAGATGGCTATGAGTTCACAGGATAGCGTTGTTGGTAATTTCGTCTAGCGGCGTTACTATTGTTTTGGTATTCCACGTAGATAAAAATATACAAGGAGCGATTGGAAAAAAAATGATTCTCACCGTTTTGACCTAGTTGTCAACGCAAATACAAATTGATAATCCTGTCCAATAGGTTCTGTCATCGTATTTACGAATTATACATACATATATGGTTTGTTAAACTTTTTCCAAAAGTAAAAAACTTACAGGTGATTTTGAAAAACTAATTTACAAAGTTATAAGTTTCTGCAATTAGCTGTAGACTTTATTTGACCCACACATGGTGGTTTCCCCTTTTCAAGATATAATTTATGTTCTCTGAACTACTATAGTTGCAGTTTGAAATGAAACATCAACAAAATGGTTATACATAGTTTGACTCGGTTGTTTTATTTCTATTATAAATTATGAAACACTTCGAAAGACCACGAAAAAGTTATTATTATCGAAGGTAAAAGAATCTGGCAAATAATGTGTTAAAATATATTAACAGAATGGCGATGTAGACAATAACCTGATGGTTAGTTGGTAAAAATTAATTTTGCGCGCAATTTTTTGAAACATTCAAGTCTATTATGATTACAATTAACGCAAATAGAGTACTTATGAATAGAAAAATTATCTACTTACCATATCTAACAGCGCCTGTTAGAATAAAAAAAAACGTCCAATAGTATAACATAACACGATCCATGTTAGAATTAATTACTTCCGGTTAATTATATACTAAAAATATTTTCAAATTTTCACTTAAGAATACTAGATATAAATATTATTACATAGATACTTTAATTCATATCAAGTCATCTACGGTAGACGTTTACAAAACAAAACTTTTTACGCAATAATTACTTCACGCGAATGTTAATAGGAAAGCCGACCAGACGATGTATAACGATATAAAAAATTGCGCGTTGACACATAAGTTTGGTGAGTTTATGGTAAATGTGTAAGAATCTCTTCGACGATATCTACAAGACAGTGAATATCTGAAGCGTATAGCACTGCTAGCCGAGTCCGGATGTTTTGAATACGAATGCTGAGTTTTGCAGTGATGACGCCAAACCTGCTGGCGCCTCTAGCGCCACATTCTAACCCTCTACGTTTCTAGAGTAGGATGGAGACACGGTTATAAACCTACGACTAGAAGGGGGTTGCATATTATCGTGGATATTATTATATGAACAATTGCTTTTAGGTCATCCAGCAGGATGACTTAAACAATGCCTAATCTAATACGGTGATATAATAAGTATTTTGTTAATTTCTGTATTGTAATTCTATAGTTACAATTAAGATTACAATTTTCTTTATAGAGCATGCCCATTTATACAAAAAAGTCTGGGAGGCACTATCCCATCTGTTTTAGATTTTGAGTTGTATCAATTGGAAAGGTGTAACAAATATTAATTTTACACTACTTTGTCCGTAATTAAGCAGAGTACCAACCATAGTCCTGTGGTTAATACTGTGGAAGTATTGAAATATATCATCTGCTTCTTTTTGTTAAATTTATCATATTAGTGAATGCCAAATCAGTTTAACCCTACTTTATATTTGAATGAAGAGTTGTAATGCGGAGTTGTAGAAGTATAGTGCAAAATTCAATAGTTCCAACAAATTACTGGGTTAAATATGAATGTATCTCTGTATACTAGAGAGATTGAGATATCGTGCAATAGAGAAGATTGTTCAGAAGGAATCTAGTCGAAAGCAAAAAAGAAGTAGAGAAAAAGTTAGTATTTTCAAAACCTGGCGTTAGTTAGAAATGCCCTTTGCTTAATACGAAGAAGAATACTAATTTAAAAACATTATTGAGAAATATAATTTAAAACTCTTTGTAATGATTTGAGAATCAATTACACGACTGTCAGTATTTATAGATAACCAAATATTGACAGGTAACTTTGAAGCCTCATTTATACAAAATTACTTTGACGAAGTCTTATATCAGAAAATTTTTTTTGTCTACTTTTTTTTTTTCCAACTATATTACAATATAAGACAAGTTTATAGCTTAGTCATGCTGCAGTAGCTTTAACTTGTCATTAAAAACAAAAAGTAAGAGAACTAATTTCAGGAACTGCTAAAACTAATGATATTCATTTCATGGAAATATTCTGTTATGTACATATATGATTTAAATCAAAACTTTAGTCTTGATCAGAATTAACAAGTAATAATCTATGCTTTTAGAAATTTTTTTTCAAGAGTCACTGTGGATCACAGGACTAGAGAAAATTTAGATCAAGTAAACATTGGTAAGATATGTTGTTATGATTTTTGTATATTTGTTGTTGGTGCAGTTGTAGCGGCTTCAAAAATTATATTCTGAGCCCACTGTCACATAATTAATACCCAAATGGGCTGGAATATTATTCGAGTGGGCTCTCATTTCACTAGTCAGCGATTACCGATTCATTTATTGAGTTGTTTCTACATAGACAGCATTTTATCCATCAGGCCCAATAACTGATACTGGCATATTGCAATATATTCGTATGAAACTGAAAATAAATTTTGATTCCCATTTTGTTTACATTGTATTATTTGAGTTTTGTAGTTAAGTATAAGCATTGGTGCTTTTTCTGCCTATCCATCCCTTTGGATGGTTGGGGGCAACTGGCAGAGCAGCGTGAGGTACTCGGGACATGGTCTTTTGTTTTGCTGGTCGGTGTCTTGCGATCTTCCAAGCTGAAAAAGTTATCCGTTGCGGAAATGGAGGTGGCAACATTTTTCTTGAAGTTAAGCCACATAGCTACAATTCTCTTACAAGATCGAAAAACTGTTAATTCTGATTGGTAGGTATGTAATTTTTTGTTTACCAAAAATAATCGTCCAATTAATTCAGAACGAGAAATCATTATTATATGGTTGACATACGCAAGTAGCACTAAATCATATTATTTGATCCCAATGATCTTTGTATATTCTCATGGATCAAGATTAGACTACGTGGTTAACATTTCCAGTCGTCGAAATAAGTAGCAGCTGCCTACTAAATGGCCAGTTTGACAGTTCAATTTGTATGGAAATTATCAAATAAATTCTAACATCTTGTAAACCGAATATTGATTAAATGCTGATGCTACAAAAGCTTTTGATAAAATGTTGATCAATCGATTATTAAGATGAGAGATTAGTGAAAGTTGGGAATTGAAGAAATCCTTATATTGAGTTTGGAACAACTCCTGAAGTGGCAATGACATGAGATGATACGACACGAGTCAAAAAAACCAAATGTTCATAGCTTCTGTAAAAGTACGATATAGGAGATAAGAAAACCTAAGAAATATATGAATATTACGTTCAGAAGATCTATGTAGAGTCGTGGATATGTTAAAAGCAAATTCGTGATGTTTTAGAGAAAAGGTGTTTATAGCTGTTATAGATAAAAGAGTTTTCAATTTTATTTGAATGTTAAGATAACAAGTAACGTTCAATGGTTGCGACTTAGTTTTACTGAAGTACGATCGGACGTCAGCGTTTAAGTTTATCGACACTCAGCACTCTAGCTTTAATAAATATTCCACATTCTGCTGCAAAATGTTTAAATAAAATAATGGTATGTAATAAGCATATGTAATAATAATGTATGTAATAAGCATTTCAAATGCATCATTACGTTCCAAACAGTAACAAAGGTAGTTTGAAAAAACTATTAAAGGTAGTTAGAAAAAATTAAAAAATTATGAGATATATTAAAGTCTAATTCAGCTTTTATGTTCAGAAGGAAGAACAAATGAGGCATGAATAAAAATGTAGATGTAAATAAAATAAATATCTAAACATCCTACTCGAGAACTGTCTCTAATGATTATAAAAAAAGATACATCAGCAATGACAAACATTAAGAAACAGGAAATAGATTGATAGATAGTTTATTGCAATATTTCAATATAACAAGAAAGAAAATAATGTAAATGTCAAATCAAAAACAAAAGAACTTAAATATATACATTCGACGTTAGTTAGAAATTTTTCTGTATTATATGACTCAATTTCCAATAATAAACTATATACATTTTTTTAATAAACAGACAAGTTCCTAACAGTTTTAATATGTGATGGCGATTTATTATAGTACCTCAGGCAATTACCATATATTCTAAATTGTTCTTATCGGTTCTAATCGGTTTTGAACCGATAGAATAGAATACTCATGTTGTAATTCACTGTTCTCGAATAAGTTTTTGTTTTTCCATAAGAACATCAGCAATTCAAATATGTAAATACCATATACAGTTAAAATATTATTCAATTTGAAGAATCCTCTGCAGGACTGATTGTACTCGAGTTTATTAATTACCGCCATTCCAAACAACGATCCCATACTTTATGTTTGAGTAGCAGCAACTATAATACATAATGCAAAGGACATGCGGACTTACTATATCTCTAAGTCGACGAATCGCGAAGCAGTTACTAACTTAGCTTTTTGCAGAGTACGTTGACGTGGTCTTTCCATTTTAAGGTTTCAGGTGGAAATATGAAAGAAGATTTAAATCTGTAAAATATATAGATGAAGAACTAGCTTTCTGCTTGGTTGCTCGGAATAGAGGTACTGCTATACTTTGTTGATACTTAATTAAATTCGGTACAGTTAGGCTAAAAGTGAATGCCCCCATATAGACTTTTCAAAACCATAGCATAAACGGAGTACACTGATTTTTTTATGTTTAATCAAGGGTAAAATTTACTTTGGTATGATTCGATCACGATGATGTTTATTAAAATCTCAATCTTGATTAAATTTCGCTTGTCTTAGACATTTGGTTACTGCAAAAATTTTGCGTAAAATGAATAGAAAAATTTAGACCTGATGGTAATGGTCACACCCTGTATATACGGGTCATTCACGGAACTGGTTCGTTAGAACTTTTTGATGTTCTTGAATTTCAACATTTCTGAAAACTTGTAGTTATAACTACAGTAGCACATGTCGAATATATAACGACAGATATCCACATTTATGCAAAATGACCTAAAAAATATCAATACAAGAAGCCAAAAAAAGAATGTTAAATAAAAAAGCTTTGGAAAGGAATAAGTTATGTGTGCTTTATATGTCATCATGATCTGATCATATTGAATTTTATCTTTTGCAACGCTATTTTGTTTAATTTTCTTGCTTGAGTTTTTGTAATGACATTGTTTTAGATCACTTTACAAAATGGAAAATAAATCTAAAATGTCGTTTTTTTTCATTTGTTATTTTGCTTGCTGTCTTGGTAAGTTTTGATGCAGAATTGTATGCCCGATACAAAAAACTCACAAAAAATATACCATGATATTTAAATTAAGAAAGTTGACGTCAGCTTCCGGTAAACCGGAAGTGGTAAAATAGCGCAAATAATTTTGCTGATGAGTCCAAATGATATCATTTATAATTACAAGTTTTCAGAAATGTTGAAATGCAAGAACATCAAAAAGTTCTAACGAACCAGTTCCGTGAATGACCCTGTATATATTTCTTTGTTTTCCATGCTGTTTCTTTTATTAACATAGTCGATAGTGTGTTTTCCACGATTGTAACGCACGTATAGAACGCGTAACTTAGACGCTAGTATATTTTTTCAGCCAGAACTGGCTCGAATATAATGATAACGATGAATAAACGTCAGTATTGGCTACAAAACCTCTACACGCACATTTACATACATATGTATGTATGTATGTATAGCATATTATAGTAAATGTTGGTTCGTGAAGGCTGTGTTAGCCACGGGAAAGGCAATCAGATCGCACGATAATCTGCTTCGTGAACGCACTCTGGCGTGTAAATAGGTGATATAAAGAGTCCGGTATTTTTTTACCCTAATTTATGAGAGTTACATGATAAGTAGATTGCGTCAAAAATATATCTATTTAAAAATCAATTTTTTATCACTTCTCTTTATTTTATTTTAAGCCATAATTGATTGTCTTTTAAAGGTTAGTAGTTAAAAACGCGTTCATTGAATAGGATACTGAATTGAAATATTCTGTAGCGTTCAAATCGCGTTAAATTATCGAATTAATTAGTGGCGTTTAAATAGGTCACAATTAATAATCTTCTTCTTTTGTCTGTTTTTTTCTTGGCAAAAAGATCTTAAACGAAATTATTTATCTTTTTATTAGTCAATGTTTTCAGACCGATATAAATATAGGAAGTATAACAAACATATTATCGAATCAATTTTTTACATTTTAGTGATGTTAGTTGGAAAAATAATAGAAACAAAAAAAGTAATTCAAAATTTAAAAAGTACAAAATTAATAACATCATTGAATTGACACGATTGGCACAAGTCTTAGATGATCTGAAATACCATTCTTCCTTAATTTGTTCCCAAAGTTATCCCTAAATCTTTTTTAGCCAATTATTTCCTAATCACCCTTAAGGCGCCTGCAGACGAAATGATCGGTTGTACTACTTATCGTACTACAAGTTGAAAATAAACTCATAAAGTCAAGTCAGTCGCTGTTTTTCTCTTCACGGAGACCATCGAACCAAGTAATGTTGTACAGTAGACTATACAGACGATGGTTTCGTCTGTACACACATAAAAATTTCTGGGATAAATTCTTATCCTTTCAGTTGGCGTTCAAATATAGAGAAGTAGTTACCAGAAAAAGTGATAGTTCTAATCAAAATGAATGTATTTGTTTTCTTTTCCCAATTAAATTACATCTAAAACCCGGAGTTAAAAAAAGTGATAGAACTGTTGTCTAATAAAGATAAGTTAAACACCGATTTAACACCATAAAGACAACAAGTTATCCATTACTGCATAATGCATAAGATCAGGAGATACAATACATCCAAATGTGAAACATTTTATCTGCTTTGGAGAACCTCAACCCCGAAGTTAATCCGAAAAAATGAAAATGTTGTCCTAAAAGAGTTACATTTGGTTAGATTGCACTTGCTTAATTTCCGCATAAGCATTTTCTCAGAGAAAGGGTAGCGTTCTTGTTCCAACACGAATAACGACTATTCTGTATACTTTGGTTAACGAAAATGGACGCTGCATTTTATTTACGTATCAAATATAGGAATCATAAGAAGTGGGTGAAAATAAATACTGGCTGACTTACTGACAAAAGAAGACATAGATGATAAAAGTAAGTAGATACCTAGTATAATTATAGGTTAACCAGACACATTCATATCACAGGTTGTAGCTCGATAACATCTGTAATAAATACAGATCAATATTTTTTACCAACACATATTCCTCTCTTTTTAGGATATTCTGCATTTGTAAGGGTTTTTATAGATAGTGGTATAATACCTGGCAGCAGGATGTCGGAGGCCTCGGTGCAAAAGTCCAAATGCATTCCTGAACTGTGATTTCCAAAAGTTTATTTCGGGCGCCTGATTTCGGATATCGCGATGCGGTTGCACCAACCTAGCCTCTGGTGGGTGGTACTGACGTTAGGAGGATGGCGCGAAGAATGAACTCTAACTCTTCTCGGGGTAACAATTACCACCTCAGAAGTAAAGAATTTATTCTTTTCGAGATAAAACTAACACTTCTCAAAATAACTCTAACTCTTTGCGGGATAACAATAACTACCTCAGAATTTAAGCATATCTCCTTTTCGAGATAACTCTAACTCTTTTCGGGATAACAGTTACTATATCGAGGTTAATTACTTTTCTTTTTCGAGATGAGACCAACACTTTAAAAGATATAAGCAACTACCGCAGAGACAATGTTGTTATCACTTCTGAGTATAACACTAGCACTTTTTATTCTAACTCCATTAATTTTAACACCAGAAGCGGATGGACGCGAGGGAACACCGAAAAAGTGTTAGAATTAACTTCAGATTTTTATGTGTATAGGGCGCTTTAGGGGAATGTTTGGGAGCATAATGGGGATTCCCTTTTCGGAGTATAGAAACATTATTGAATCTAAAAGTCGCATAATGTCGTTGAACCACCACCCTGTTTAATTGCCTTTACAAAGCAAATTAGTTTTGTTTCATTGGACCGTAAGTCATCCAATCTACATGATCAAACTTTTGTATTACAAGCAAAAGTCTGTATTTTTATTTTTTGTGATAATAGAGGCACCTATCTAATACTTCTTGCCACTAAATTTGGCTGGTTTAGCTTGTTTCGTATAGTTTAACTTGTCACTCCCATATTTAAATATCTTTTTAGTTCCACTGATGTATAGAGTCGATTTTTTGTTACAATACCGTATGACGAAATTGTTTTGACGAGCAGTGGTACTACTTTTAATTACTCGGAATTAAATAGGAAAACTGCAGTGTTGATGACGAATCAGAAAGCATGATGTGTAACAACATAATCTAAAATTAGTACCTCAATATGTTTGTTTTCTAGAAACATAGAGGAAATTATGTGTAATTTTTCAAATAAATATTCATATATTTCAAGAAACTTGATATATTACAGCCCTTTATACACTTTAAATTTTAGTTCAACGCGTTATTGAGCTTGTATTTGTTCGGATATAACCTTTATTTTTCTTTTAATAGTATAGTTTAAGATACAAAATGTCCAGATACTAAAATCTGATCTTTTAGTATAAACAACAAACACTACAGCCAAATTTATTGAGAAGGTCGCTTAGGAAAGTCGTAAAGTCGTGTTTTTTTAAGATACCCTATATCCACTAGAATTCAATAAGTAAGTGGAACATAAAAAAGATGAACGGCGAAAACAAATTCGTATTTTTCTCTTATATAAGTAATCGGCAGGTTTCGGGAATTTACTTTTTTTTTTTTGTTTGAAAATCAATTCGTCTCGCACGTAGGAGAGACCTACATAGTGTTGCGCTTACATGGGAGATGTATTAGATAGAGTAACTTTTTGAATGGGAAAAGTTCTGCGAGAGATAGCATTGTTGGAATAGCGCAGTTACATACATCGCATTTGTTCGTTATGCATAATACCAGAGACACATACCTAGACAGATAACAGAGGAATGTCGATTATAATAAAATACAACAGCATATATACATACATATGCATACATATGTACATATAATAAAATTATTTGACGTAGAAATAATTACAATCTAAAATATTTATTTTGGGGTTTTATTCATGAGTAACTCTTGTAAATTACAAAAATATTCAACTTGGGGAACTACATGTTCTTGATAAATTTAATTGTGTCTAAAAATAAATTACTACTAATTCTACATTCATTCCTTTATTTCCTTCACTATGGCAACGGGCTAGAGTTATTCCGATATTTAAGAAAGGGGCTAATAATTGCGTTGATAATTATCGACCTATATCAATACTTTCTAACTTCGCAAAGTTATATGAGAATGTAATATACAGATGCATATATAACAATGTCAAACATTCTATCTCACCGTATCAACATGGATTTGTTCAGGGTAGATCAACGACTACAAATCTTGTAAGCATCACACAATACATTTGCCTGGAATTGGATCAGCAACGTCAAGTGGATGTTATCTATACTGATTTCAGTAGCACTTTTGACAGTATTGATCATGGGATATTGGTGTATAAACTATCTGCATTCGGATTCTGTCCTTGTTTGCTGCAATTACTTTGGTCCTACTTGACTAACAGAAGTAACTATGTATTTTACAACGGTTTCTCATCTTCCACTTTTATTTCAACTTCCGGTGTTCCCCAGGGTTCCAACCTGGGGCCACTGCTTTTTTTATTATATATAAATGACCTTCTTACCTCACTATCTTGCCCTGTTCTGGCCTATGGAGATGATTTAAAAATCTATACTTCTATCCATTTATGGAACGATGTATTTCATTTACAACATAATTTAAACACAATAAATGTCTGGTGTTCTAAATTCAATCTTAATCTTAATATAAGCAAGTGCTGTTACCTTACCTATACCATAAAAGTGACTCCTATTGACTCGGTGTACACATTACATGATACAGATTTGAAAAGGGTAGAAATTGTGAAAGATCTCGGAGTATTTTTTGATAATCGTTGCTCTTTCTCTTATCACATCCTGAACTTATCCTTGTCTGCTTCTCGTAGCTTGGGCTTTGTTCTGCGATCTTGTAAGGAGTCTTTTCTATTCCTTCGTTCTAAGTAAATTGGAATTTGCATCACAAGTGTGGTCGCCACATTATGTCTATCTCGAGCTTTCGTTAGAAAAGATTCAGCGAAGTTTCCTGAAATTTCTATCATTCAAAAGAGATGGTATCTATCCTCCACGAGGTGTTGATTATGCGAATCTACTGTCTGAACATGGCATGGATTCGCTAAGCTTTTGTCGGGAAAGACATGGAGCTCGTTTTGTGTGGAAGTTAGTCAACGGTGTAATAGATAGTCCTTTTCTCCTGTCTTCCCTCGACTTCTTGGTTCTTCGATTGTCTTCCCGTTATTCATGTACTTTTTCTATTCCCTTCTCAAGAACAAACATGCCACAGTCGTCACCATTGACAACGATGTGTCGAGCTGCTAATCTTCATTATGATGATATTTTTGTTGATTCAATTAATCTATTCACTTAGTTTCTTGTTTGTTTTTACTTAATATGTATGTATTTCACATGGTAAATTTATAATTTTGTCCTGTAATACTTAGTACGTTGTTGGACAATAAAGTATATTGTATATTGTATATTGTATATTGTATATTGTATATTGTATATTGTATATTGTATATTGTATATTGTATATTGTATATTGTATATTGTATATTGTATATTGTATATTGTATATTGTATATTGTATATTGTATATTGTATGTTGTATATTGTATATTGTATATTGTATATTGTATATTGTATATTGTATATTGTATATATTGTATATTGTATATTGTATATTGTATATTGTATATTGTATATTGTATATTGTATATTGTATATTGTATATTGTATATTGTATATTGTATATTGTATATTGTATATTGTATATTGTATATTGTACATATTTTGTTAGTAGATCAAATTAGTTCATCTATAAATGGAAGACATTATTAGTAATCCTTTTAGCTACCACTATATACCTAACACACTTAGTTATAATTTTAATTAATACAAAACGTTTGCTTTATGTACAGGGTGGTCAGATAAGAATGCAAAGTGCTGTATCTCTGAAACTATTCGTCGTAGAAACTTGCGATAAAAATTTTTAATACTAAAGTGGTCAAAAGAAGAGCGTGGAAAATATTTTCAGATTGCCAAGATGGTCGCCAGGGGGCGTAACCGGCATCTTAAACCTTGAAAGTGATTTTCACTGAAATCCACCCAGTAAATGTTACCAAAAAATATATGCCTTTTAAAGCTTAGCTTTACTCGAGTAATTTTTGTTTAACACTTTTTGACGTATGTATTAAAATGAAGTGGTGGGGGGTAATTAAATGTTTTTTTTAATAAATCGCTGTAACTCCTAAACGACTGAACTGATTTTAAGAAACTTGGTCTCATTGAAAAAAGCATTTATTGTTCCATCAAACCTATCTTACCTGTGATATGTCTATTTCTTAGTGATGCCGCTAGAGCGCGCTTTTTGATATAATAACAGAAAATTGCAAAATTCTCTAAAAAATTAAATGCAATAATATGACTTTTTTCATAAAAATATAGTGAAGTGATACCTAAATAGGCTAGTGAAAACCGTATTTCGATATCTTATTCGTAGCCTGAAATATCGCAGAAAGAAGATTTAGTTATCATATAATTTTAAAAAGACGCTATTACACCGGTATTTATTGTTATTTATTTCTGCTTTTTTAAGATTCAATTGCATAATTTATAATTTTTAAATAATAAAACTATTCTTAGTTCAAAAAATTAAAAAAATGTGTAGGGGCATAATAAGACAAAAGGACTGATTTTGAAATAAAACTTAATGCCTCCTTATATGCTCGAAATGGTCTTCCATCACACTCAATGCATTGTTGGAGCCGCTTATGCGTAGACATTACAGCAGCTTCAACTTCTGCTCTTGACAGGCTACGAATGCCCTGTTGTATTCGTATTTTCATGTCGTCTCTCGTTGTTAGTGGAATTTGGTAAACAATATCTTTCAACCGACCCCAGAGATAGAAGTCCAAACAGGTGAGGTCTAGGGATCGTGGAGGCCAAGGAAATAGCCCAACCCACCACTGGCGATATCTTAGATTTTCTTCTTGAGAAATGAGCTGGACAACCATCTAGTTGCAGAAACGTATTTTGCCATAACTGCAAGGGCACATTTTCCAATAAAATAGGCAATTGGTTTACCAGAAAATCAAGAAACGTGGCACCGTTTAGTGGTTGATCAAATAAATAGGTACCTATAATAGTTCCGCCCAGGATGCCATGCCACACATTGAGACTCCAATGGCTTTGATATTGGACCTCGCGCAATTAGTGAGGATTATTGTATTATTGCATATTATGCAAATTAACGTTTATATCACTTCTAAAAAGCATTTCAATCCTTGTAAACCTTACTTGTGTGTGCAAAGAACATAAATTACACTGCCACTATAAGTATAATTTATTGATTTTAGACATTTGTTTTTCCTCCATGGCCTACTCTTCATATTCTGCCTACCTTGCACTTGAATATTATATGCATTGATAACTATGCCCCTACACGTTTTTCTTACAATTTTTTGAACTAAGAATAGTTTTATTATTTAAAAATGATAAATTATACAATTGAATCTTGAAATAGCAGAAATAAATAACAATAAATACCGGTGTAATAGTGTCTTTTTAAAATTATATGATAACTAAATCTTCTTTCTGCGATATTTCAGGTTACGAATAAGATATCGAAATACGGTTTTTACTAGCCTATTTAGGTATCACTTTGCTA
>CM043022.1:72431024-72630797 GCA_023690525.1 Holotrichia oblita | reverse complement strand
TAACAATCAATACTAAAAGCAGAATCGTTATACGCTGATTTAATAGTTACTTTTACATTTAGATTCGGCACTAGTTGATTAAATACCTGTTGCCCACATATTGGACGATGTTTGCTCAAGATTAATCTGTTAATATAGTTGTACTAAAGTTAATCTGTGGAGTGGAGCGGAGGCTTTGCGATCAAAGTGTAATAGTGGGTTCTGTTTTTAATTACATTTTTTGGCATTTTTGGCTTTTTAATAAATAATCTGTGGAAAGTTTGAATTTTTTTTTCCTTTTTACGATCAAATTGATATATGTAGATAATTTCAAAATTCAGCGCAATTATTATATCAGTATGAGAACTATTGCAATTGTTGAGCTTACTAAAGAACGACGGATGTTCGACCTTAACAGGCCCGACTACCATTTGACAGTTGGCGATGTTGCCACAGTTAAATTTTTTCATAATATAATGTTTTTATAATTTAATAAAAAAGTATTTTACAATTGGGCTTCATACACACATGTGTAGATGTATTTTGAATTCTCATAACAAATTTCAGTAAATAAATCTAAAAATTAATTGAGTAATCTCTATTCCCCTATCAAGGTAAACGGGAAAACAGATTGTGAAGTCAATATCGAATATTAATAGACAAAATTGTAAATGTCGATATAAAACATTTGTAGAAATATGTGTATGAAGCCCAATTTTCAAATTATATTAAAATGAAATCGAGCAAACGATTTATAGAATTATTTAGATATGGCATCGCTGTAAAATAATCATCTGGTAGACGACCCTCTTAATGGTTTGATTAGTTCCAATGCCGTGTCGGTGGATGTTAAGTTCGGTGGTCGCAGTGGAAGAGTGACCGTTCTTTTGTAGTGGCAGACAAGAGTTCTGGGTATCGAATCCTGGTAGCGCCGCTATGGTACGTCTCGGTAGAAGGCAAGAACTGCAGTAGTATCTGACAAACACTACATCTGGGAAGCTATTCCATCTGCACTCACCACAGATAAAAAATATGCAACTCGTCTAGTATTGTTGATTATACAATGTTTAGCATCTAGTTATTAAAAATAAACTGGGTCTCCTCAATCATTCTGTCCTTTTTTGATGTGGACGACATTTCGATTACCGGGTTACTGAAAAAAACGACTTTTATGGAAAAGGACACAATTCTTCAAAATAATTTATTAATATATTGTATTATTATTTACTAATATTACAAATTTGTAGTATATAAATATAAGGCATCTTACAACAAATGAAGTAGAACAAATTTTGAAACAAATAAAAATATAAACTAATGTGATAATTATTGTGAAACAAATCCTGTAACAACCGCTAAATTGATGACATCCATATAGTCATCGTATGATATCTTAAAAACACGTTAAAGATATTAAAAGAACCGCAATAAATGTGAATGTAGCCATGCTATTGCGATAGGCCACATTGCATAGATCTTCATTGCAAATTCTGCAGCGAGTTAGATTGTACATGTATAGATATCCATTGTTGGCCATTGATTGGCAAACAGTGTCTGCGTTTTCCCTCAGCATACACCCTCCTAAAAACTTCCGTTGTATTTCGTTGGTAATCTAAAATAAATAATATTATCAGCAAGTATTAGAAAAAAGTATTGCAAGAAAATTCGTAAAATTATTTACAGAACATAAATATTTAATCAGACTTTTATCTACTGATGTTTGTTTTTCTACGTATCTACCTAGATGATCACACTGTTTTATAAATTAAATGTAATAGATTTACAGGTTAGACCTAAAATATGCAAGATATTAATTAGAAACGTAAATACTTTTATAATTGAAGAGGGTTGTAGCTTAGTGATTTCTATAAAAAATTATTGGTTATGGTATGCTTATGGTATGAAAAAATGCAAAAATGGAAGCAAAAGAAGTATAACCTTTTCTTTTCACAAGAAATGACGCGGTTTCACATTATGGTCATTACGAAAATAGGTACCAAAAGTAAAAAAAAGACTAAACAGAAAATACTTTTGATGAAATTTAAAAAGTTGTTATAGATTTTTCTGCCAAGCAAAGTTTGATGTCGCAATTGGAGCAGTGATACCTAGCACGACAGGGTAACTAGTATAAATGAGTACTGCAATTTGCACATTTTACTTCTATGCTATGATTAGGAAGTTCTGCATATTTGGCAAACTTAATTTCAGAAGGAACGTAAACTATACACATTTGTTCACCTCAGAGCGGGCCATGGAAAGTTACACTAGACGCATAGAATGCAGTGCGATGTGGCAACGCGTAGGCATGCGCCACGCAAGATCGCTCGTCGATCACGACATCACCGACCATACTCTTGCTCGATTTAAATTCAACTGAATTGTGTATGCATGAGTGTCGACGCCAGACGGAAGCTACAACGCGAAGGGGGAATACGCTGTTGCAATTCACACTGCTATGGCCCGCTCTGAGGTGAACTAATGTGTATGATATCTTTTTGTCTCTGATGTCTGGACATCATTCGGATAATGAAAATTGTTTGAAAATAATGCAGGTTACAGGTAAATTCGTCTATCTAGTATGGTAATGAAATCTGCAGTAAGCATAATCAGAGATGTTCAGGCTCTCTTGGTGTCAAATGAAGTAAAGAGGTTTCATAGCAAAGTTTGCATCGTCAGTTCATTCAAGTATTTTTAGTGGAATTATTATCATCACTAACATTTTCTGTTGATAATATTTTCTACAAAATGGAGGTCGCCAAATTGCTCTACATTATCTACAGATGGAGGTTCTGAGCTAAACGACGTCACAGCTGCGAGAACTTCATCTAAAAGAGTTGGTTTGGTTCATAAATGAATCTAGAATTCTATTAACTTTTGCAACACTAGTCTAGTAGTCCTTTTTAGAACCACACGTTTTCCTAGCCTATAGCATAACATTCGTTTTTGGTTTTGACAGGATAGTTACTGAAAATGAAACGTGTGCCTGTGAATGCAATACCATACGAAAGGGTGAGAGCCTGCAAAGGAATTCAAGGTCAATAAGTCAAAGAAATCATTTGTCACAATGCAGACCAATATGTAATAACTTTGCTTCGTTTAAGATAGTTGCAAAAAGCAGAGCAAAGTTTTTCAAAAGAGTGTTGATTATTATTATAGGGAGCATGTTTCAAAGAATTTAATCATCCACTTTACTGGTTAGATTTGGCGAAAGTTAGAAAGAAACGACGAAGAGCTCAAGTTTAAAGGAAATAGAAAAGCTTATTTCGAAATCTAATTTATATTACCTGCCCATATCGAAAATATATTAACGCACAACATATTTTTAAATAGAGAGGTTTCAATTAATCAAATTCTTCACTTGCAATAAATTTATGAAAAAATAAAACAATATTACTTACGAAACTGACGATATTCCACGCATCTAATCATGCTAGCTCTCGTATCCGTTTCATCAGCATAATAAGTTTGCTGGTTAGACTGTGTATCCACAGAGCGTCCTTCATTCATGCATCTTCCTATAAATTGACTGGTAGACGATGTTATATTAAAACAACTTCCGCTATTGATCTCGTTGCAAGAATAACAAGTTAGAGCATATGCTAAAAATAGATTTAGAGCAAGATAAAATGTTTTTATCCTTAAAGGAAATTACTTACCTCGCCAAATTATGGAAAGCGCAATACATAACACAAATGTGTGCTTCATTTTTTGTTTTAGCTGAGACTGACCGCAATAATAACTTAGAGTATACTACGTGTAAGTCCTAATGTTTTTTCCTTAAGATCTCATTATCTTACGTATCTGTATTGATACGACAAAGGGATATTATAATTTTTTTAATGATTTAAAACAAACAAACCTCACCTTAAAACAAACGATCCAATAACGAAATATTCAATGTTAGTGATGACGAGCGGTTACGTTTATTCAGTGATACATAGAGTAAATTTTTTTAAGTACATTTCCATAATTGTCAGATATGTTTTAGAAATTATGAATCAGTAAAAATGTATTCATAATTGTTGATTGTTTAATACTAAACCACGCGACTTGCGACTACACTTGCATCATTATAAGAGAGAGATTATTTGTTGTTATTGATTATACCAAATTGTATAACTTACAGTTTTAATCCACAAGGATTTAACGATGCTCTATCAAAAACGCTAATTCTCTTATTATAACCAAGGACCATGCTACATTTTAAAACTATTTAAATCTTCTGAGCATAATGAATTAAAATGGAAAAATCCGTGTTGTAAGGTAAAGTATAAAATATAGAATAAAAATAATCCTCTATTTCCTTACAATTTTTTTTTAATTTACTCCAGATACATGTTTTGACAATTAGCCATCATCAGTCTAGAATCTACAAAATACATTTATAAAATAAGTTCGACTAAATAATTATGATTAAAGTACTTACAAGAAACAATATGTAGAACATGTTTTTAAATGTCTAGAAGACGTTTTTAAAGAATATAAAATCACAAATTTGAACAGAAATATAATTAAAAATTAAATATTTTAAATGTCGTAAGGACGTGTTTGATTTTTATAATGTGACATTTAGAGACGAGAAAAACAATTAATATTTAAAAGATTAAGGCAGATTAAAGTTGGAGTTTAAATTAATATAGAATTGTGGAGACATTTAAAAACATGTTCAACATGTTGATTCTTAACTGACTGTAACTACTTTAATCACAATTATTTAGTCTAACTTATTTTATAAATGTACTTTGTAGATTCTAGATTGATGATGACTAATTCCCGAAAGATGTATCTGGAGTAAATTAAAAAAAATTGTAAGGAAATAGAGGAGGAATTTTTTACACCTGGTAATTTGGAAGAGTAAATATGTCGCTGGGTCCCAATTAAGTCTCAACGATGCGCAGAGCATCGACAGGTTCGTCCAACAGAAACTGTCGAACCTCGTGCAACTTATCTCTAAGTCCGTTGGTGTTTTTATTGGAATTTCTCAGAGTACATTGTTAAGAAGCTTGTCGGATAGGAGCTGGTACGTGCGATGTGGTGATGCTTCAATAAAAAAATTAATTATACTGTTAAAACCCGCCTCAGAGGACGGAAAAAATGCGGGCCGTGGTGAAATTCTAGTCCCTTCGCCTAATCTTATTAAAGACCCTGAACTAGACCGCTTTGTGGCGAAGGATTATTATAGCTGCACTTTTATGGATTTCCTCAAAGCGGCTGATGACGATATGGCTGGTAGACTCCTGAGAGGAGTTTACGCACTCTACAGCATCGATAGAGTCAAGATTGCCATTTCTAGCTTAAGGCGATGTTCTCTTTCGTTTAGGTGTTGCAGCAGTGATACTACGATTAGTCGCCTCAGTAGGAGCAGAACAGGCCCAAAACAGTGCCGCATGGACGAGTGTATTCTCTACAGTTTGATACGGAGACGTCGTCTGTCACTTCCTGCTTGATTGTTCTTCGGATTTGTCCAGGATGGCTTTTGTAAAAGATATTGTAAAACAGGTCGAACGAGCATCGACATCACAAGGTGATACATTACGCAATCCAGGCTGGAAAGATCAAATTGCGCCCAGAACGTCTTTTCCTGACCACTTTTCAAGCAAGGCTTTCAGCGCAAGAATATGTTGCTTGATTTCAGCGTTGCTCACTTCGCTGTAATCCACAGGCGATTTCGTGTGATTGGCTGTAGGAGTTGGAGTATCAGTCATTTCCTCGTTGCTATTACCGTCGATATCAGATAGGTATGTTATAAGCATCGTTCTACTCCTGAGAATCGATCAACGGTGCCTTGGCATAGTTATGGTCTACCAGAATGCCATATAGGTGGAGCGTATACAACGCGTATAACAAGCCGAATAAGCTCTTTCAGCTTATGTACCCCCAACGCATGAGCCATTAGATCCGCTTCTTACCATCAGCGCGTCAACCATAGCTGAGTGCTGCAACGTTATACTTTTACCCAACCTCTCTGACTTCAGCGCAACTGCCACGACCTGTAGGTACAATTTGGAATATGGCAGGAATCAAGACAAGACATTGGAATACGGCAGGAATCAGGGCAAGACAATAAAACATATGGAGACTCTTTAAGAAGTTAAAATGATTGTAAAGAGAGATGAGTACAGAGACCTCTGAAAGACTAAATAAACAGCACCAATGGAAGTAAGAATGGTTATAAAAAAAAACTTCGTCTAGCGCAGATTTACATTCAACGGAGAGCCCTGCTTGCGGGGTGACCCTTATGCTCACCTAAGCCGCAAGGGTCGGCTCTCAAGATTCTCGACTGTCTGTGCAAGACAAAGAAAAGAGATCTCTATTTACATATATTCTGAGTTTTATCGATAGAATTTAATAGATTAAACAATTGAGAGATTATATGAGCTGCTTAATTAGCAGAGGATCTGATGTAGAAAAGTTAGTTATTCCAAATGAAAATTGGGAAACAGCCTAAAAATAATTAATTCCGCCGAGTTAAAAGCCTAAAAGCAAGGCGTCGGGACGTCAGCGTCGCAGCGTGAAGAAACACGACCAGATGCCTGGAGCGGTCGTCAGAAAGGTTAGATGTAGAAACACAGAGGCTTTTATCTACTAATTGCCGCTTTAGGTAGTTAATTAGGCTGGCGGGCCAAAACAAGATTTTTCCAATTACACTGCTGTAAAAGTAATTTCGAGACTGCTTGTGCCAAATCGAACAAATCTATTTATACAGGGTGTCCCAAAAACATACCGACAAACTTTGACGGCGGTAGAGGGCATCGAAAGAAAGATTTTTTGTTTAATAAACATTTGTCCGCAAGTGAGTCGTTTTAATATGAACCGTTCCATAAGCAAGTTCCTAACCAAAATTGTGTTTTATTTAGCGGTACACACTGTATACTTTCATCGTGAATCTTCGTTTGCCGGACGAAGCAACAGTACCAGTGTGCTAAATAAACATAGTTCGATGCCCGTATTATGTTTATGCCAAGAAGCAATTCGTTATTCAAAAATGCGACTTGTTCAAATTTTTAAACATATTCCTTTTTTAAACTAAAACAACTCATTTGCGGACGTATGATTATTAAACAAAAATATTTGTTTTGATGTCCTCTATCACCCTTTAAAATTTGTCGGTGTATTTTTCTTTTTTACAATTAATTAAATGTCATACACTATAAATAAAATGAAACACTGATTTTATTCAAAATTTATTACAAAATTTGTCGTAATTATAAAGTGAAAAACATTTAAAAAAATTCTGGCTTAATATCTTATAAACAGAAATTGGAATCATCAATCGTATAATAGCTGTTATTTAACTAGAACATGTATTATTTTAATATTACCTCGTTATTATTTTTTCATTTAGGCAATATTTAACTCTTCTTATTATTAAGACAAAAAACATATAATTTATTAACAGCTTTTAGCCAATAATGTTGCAATGAAGATCATCAATATTGATGCGTAGATACTTCCAGCTGAATTACAATTATCGCCGTCGTTGCAAACATCACAGCTTGCTATAGTGCTTACATTGCTCGTGGCGGTTAATCCTGCTGTTGATTCAATTCTAATAAAGTCGCATACATCTGCAACGTTGTCCGGATGCTGATGGCAAGATCTGACGATTCCTGAGCTGCCATCTGAAAAAATAATAGGTTTATATATTTAAAGTCATCTTAAAATATTTGAAAACAATTGTTTAATATTCTTACTACTCGTCGAAAGTCGATAACTATAAAAAAATTATGAGTTTCTTATTTTTGTCATACGTGCCTCATTTTCAAGGCTAGACTTCATCAGACTTTTACATCCCATAGAGTTTTGGAAAATGCTTTAGAAAACTAGGATATTTCGGATCAATTATCAAATATATAGGGTAATAAGCAGCCCCTCTGGTGTTATCATAGATAGAAGAGAAGCAAATTTCGGTTACAGAATGACCAAGAGGGACTTAACTTTTTTTCGTCCGAGAAATGCATCTCACCGGGTTCCATAATAATATGCAAGGTCAAGACTGGCACGAAACCTTCCTAAAAACGAACTTGGAATTATGTGTAAGTGTGTCAGAAGCTATGAAAAGATCAAGAGCTGAAGTCATTACAATGAGTGGGTTACAGGTAATGCTTTAATTAAAAATTAAAGCAAACATTGTAGAAGAATTCAATGATCATCACTATCTAATAAGTAAAATGAGATTTTGAAATTGCTTTAACTCAGTCATTCATGGGTATTATTAAACAACATGTTCTAGTTGTGCAGGGTTAAGAAAAGAGACCGCAGTGGAAAACGGTTTGAGGTTTAACCAAGAAAATCAATCACTTCTGCTGATGAAACTCCCGAAGGAGAAGTCAACCAATATCACTGAAAAGAAGTCACGTGGAAAGACTGCAAACTTGCTTGATGACGACAAGAACCAGTGTATTGTTTTTCCATAGTTATTATTGATGTAGTTTCTATAATTTTACAAAACTTATTACAACGACTAATGATTTGACTTCCTTCGATAAGTTTGAGTATGACAGTTGTACCGAAAGTTGAGGAAATGGACTATATTGGGTTCAAACATGCAGTAAAAATGTAAGTTCAAAAAGGTTAATTTTATTGTGAAGGCAACAAAAAAATGTCTTAAACAGTTTGTATCAAAAGGTGTTACCATAAAAACAGTAACAGAATTACACTACAAACAAAAATCGCTTATCTTCGTTGTGATAACTTCTTGTATTTTAGCGAAGTTTAGAATTTATTTCAAGTATTTAAAAACATATTCTATAATGGAAGCTTTTTACAAAAGTTTTATTAACATATGTCGAATTTTTTACTTGCAATTAATGTCATTGACGCTGTACTTTTTATTGTAGTACAATAAGGAGAAGTGCTAAAAAATGTATATATAGTAGCAGCTTAATTTAAGTTCAGGATAATGTATGAATTAGTAAATGACGTAATCATCAAACAGGAACATACATACATACATATTTGTTATGCTTTTAACGTTCATTTTTTTTCCGGGAAGAATGTAGTCATCAGATCAGATATTAAATATCTCTTCTGGTGACCTTGAGTATTTATCTGTACTACTTATTCGTACCTATGCAAGACATACAAATACTTAAAAAAAAGAGTACTCAATGACATAATTTTCCTGATTATCCATAGCATATAACATAAAATTCTTACTTTGAAATTGTACACCGAGCTTTACGCAATAGAATTGAAAGACGGTGGTATTGCTAGCTCTTTCATGTATGATAACGTTTTCTATAAGGTCTGTAGGTTGTTCGAGTTTTCTCAAGTATATCAATGAATCACATCTAATTGGTACACCTCTGGTAACATCAAACTCATCATCGCATTCCGGGTTTCCGGGACTGGTACACCTAAAGCATTGTGTCACGTTGACAGCAGTTGCAATATCTGAAAAAAAAAGTCTAGTATTAATATATGTATGATTGATTCCCAAAAGAAATCGAAATAAATGGAGTAAGAGAACAGATTTTGTTTTTCTTGTGAATTGTGTGCGATATTACTAAGCTTAAATCTACTTTAATTATATCGAAAGTAATTTTGTATATACCTATGTATCATCAAATAAATAATTTGTATATTAGAATTTATGAGATACTAATCTAGTAACAGGTAGAGCAGTAGTTATGGTCTTGTCGGTAGCGTTTACCTCAACGTCTTCCTAGGTCGGTATTCTCTAGGTGAGTTACCACTCGCTGTTGGGACATAATTAACAGCTCTACATTATTTATGGTTTGATTATGTCATAACAAAGACTATGGAAAGACATTTGCATACACAATTGCCACAGTGGGTAATATTGACAACCATCAATATAGCTTAGGGAGGCACCGATCACCAGAAAAATTCAATCCAACAAGATAGTACCAATAAAAATTCCGTAAAAGTCGTGGTGTGTGTGAAGGTAGTAGTACCACACTCAATTATGGAATCTATGACACTGATGGCTACGGCGAAAGCTTCTTCATATTCTTACCTACATCTTGTTAGTGCTTTTCTTTGCCATTAAAATAATTTTAATCTTCTCCATATATTTTCAACTGACACAACGTCCAGGAAATGTCGACAAATAGATTCTAGGCCTTTTTTTGTTTAAAACTGCTTAGTTAAGAAAATTGTCGGTAATTTTCCAGTTCTACAGTTGCAATGATTATGTTTATCGCCGAATTGGTGAGGCTTAGAGTATATGGTGGCAAAGGCAGTGGAAAATGTGTTCTGTTTCGTTTTATTCTAACAGAATAAGAGTTCGTACCATGCTGTTAGATGATGTTAGAGTTAGAGAGAGTTATTCTGGAGGAACAAAATAAATTACTTTTGCTTGACTTGTCAAAAACTGGTAGAAAGTATGAAAAGTTTTCGCTGTAATCCTGGCCAAACTATGTTCAGCAAAATATCAATTTTATGTGGTTTCGACCTTCTAGGTCTCCTCAGTACAACTACGAATGTAAGATCTAATTTCATCGCTCTTCACATCACAACTTTAACTGTATAATAACCGTCGACAATGAACTAATTCCAGCCCAATGCCCTCTAGTGGGCAGGGTGAGAAGTAGCACACTGCAAAAGGCACTACACAACACAAGTCGGTACAGCAGATACTGATCTATGTGTTCTTCTATGGTTCAAATTTATTTATTGCAATTTTCGGGAAATTTGCTTTTACGGTAAAAATAATTAGCGCTAGTGTTTAAGGTATTGTTGCATAGATATTGGGCAATATCCAGTAACCAATTCGTCTTGGGTAGGTACTAAAGTCTATTTTTAAATCTTTCTGAACAGACCACTTTGAGATTAAGTCTTGTTGTTGTTTCTATTATTTCTCCGTTATTTCATTATTATTTTACCAGTTCTTTTCAGAGCTCTACAGTAATAGTTACCCGATATATTGGTAAGTCATGTACAAGCAATATATCGAAATAAACACAATTAGAAGTTTTATAGTTGGGCTCCAATATAGATGGACTTACAACTGGATTAAAAATCCAGCTGGAAAAGGACGTCGTCTTATTTTGGTACACATTGGAAGTTGTGATGGCTTTGTAAAAGATGGCTTATTATTGTTTGAAGGAAAGAAAACCACCGCACCATATCATGATGAAATGAATGCAACTGTTTTTGAAGAATGGTTCTCTCGAATATTAAACTAGTTACCCGACAATGCTGTTATAGTTACAGATAATGCATCATATCATAGTCAAAAAATTGAAAAGCCACCATCATGGAGAAAGGTGGATATTCAAAATTGGTTAACAAGTAAGGAAATACAATATGATGAGGATATAGTCAGAGCTGAATTGTTAAGCTTGGTTAAAATTCATAAGAATAATTATAATTCCTATGTAATTGATGAACTGGCAAAATCACAAAATAAAACTGTGTTACGATTACCTCCCTACCACTGAATCCCATCGAGCCTGTTTGGGTCCAAATAAAAAATCAAATGGCTGCGAAAAACAGAACATTTAAATTATCTGAACTGAGACAATTATTACTTGACGCTTTGGGAAAGGTAACTGCTACTAAGTACTTGGCAAAAATGCATAAACCATGTTATAAAAGACGAATCTCGTATGAAAGATCTTGATACAATCATTGACGATGTAATAGAACCATTCGTCATTAGAGTTGGAGAGGATAGTGAGAGTGAAGATTTTGATTGTAGTTCGATATCATCATCATAATGTAGAGATATATGAATTTATTTCTAATAATTATGAGCAGCTCATAAGTTTATGATAAATATTTTTATTACATTTGCATTTCTGTAAATAAATATTTGAATGTAATTTTTGCAGAACCTGTAAATTTACAATAAATATATTATGATTGTATATTATGTAATAAATAAATGTTATGTATCTTATCTATCCTCCGTTTACACTTTCTAATATTTAAATTCTTTCCTCTTCAGAATTTTAACGATGAGTCTATAAATTTAATACCAGAAAATAATTTTCAGTCTAAGCAGAGGTCTATACTTAATATACATACATATGTATTTATCTTTTAATTCCTGATTTATTTCCACTTAGAGGTCAATAAAACAATAAATAATTAAATACCAATTTATTCCATAACATATAATAATATGTTTTCGTTAAATAACTTCTTCAGTGGAAGAAATTGACATTTAATATGTGTCAAATTACTAATAATATAAATATAAATTGCCATGCCTATCAACAAAATTATCTAAAAAACAAAGAATTCATTGATATATCGAATTTTAATTATATTCACAAGTAATAATGATTTAATACAACATTAGAAATTGAAATGATTTGAATTATTCGTATATCAATCTATTTTTTGTCAAGCTCTAACAATTCTGTTCAAGGACTAGGGAAAAACATGGCAAAAAAACCTAGTCAAGAGCTTAAAATTAATAAAATTCATGCGTGAATTAAATTGTTATAAATAACGCTTAAATTATCAATATCCGTTCTAAAATTTATTGCGTTTTCATCTTTCTTAATGTATATCATTTCGTAAATTAATCTTTTTTTATAATTATTTTCCTTTTTTAAAATTTTAGTGTTTTGAAAATCAAAAGTATGTCGTCTATCTTTAAAGTGCTTAGATAAAGCAGTTTCAGCGGTGACGTTATGTGTAACAGTGTATTGATGGTTATAAATTCGTAGTAGTACATAAAGTACATAAAGGTCAAAAAATACATATATTAATACATATGTATATGAATGTACGTATCACAAATGCAAATATTCGAATTTTTCCGCGTGCAATTTGTTTTCAAGATTTTCGTGCATGTGATTTGGGCCTGGGGTATGTTCGGAAATTCGTCTCTCGACTATAAAAATAGACTATAGCGTAACTGATGCTAGTTTCAGATGATTTGAAAATTGCTTTAAAAAAACAGATTCATTGTAGACGATGCGTTATTGGCAAGATGTATAAGAGTTGTATGCATTTTCCATGCAAGGAAGTGTACATTCAATACATTTATTCAGTTGGCTTACATGATTGTTCAGCCCGTTTCACTCAACCCATTCACTCGCCACAGATAAAAAATTACAATATGAAAAGTCTGATTTATCAAGAGAAGATAGCAAAAATAAAGAATGCTTATCCGTTATTTGTGTTGAAAAATTGTAACATTATGCATGGAACCTGCATGAGTGAATTAAATTATTCATGAACTATTAAAAGTATGTACACCGTTGACCTTTTGTACGAGTTGTACACATATTACTGTATATTTTTAATTAACAAGACTATTATCCATTTAGAATCCTGGCTTACATGCATGGCGGGAAAGCGTACAATGTGCGAAATACATACTTATGGCCTACACACATAATATACATACATATGTATATGTACCTATGTACATATATGTAAGAAAGGTGACAATATTTAGTTTGAGCGTTGGTTTACATTTCACATACAATATTTAAATTTATATAAGTATCGTAAAGAAATGTTGACATCTATTATAATGTGTCATTTTAAGTCGTAAAGGAAGTACGAATCACGTTTATTTGTAGTTCACAAAAAGAAAACCGGTAAATATCGTAATATTTGTTGTGATCGATATATTTACTATCTCATTTTGATAAAAATGAAAGTTCTCGTATTTTCGTGTTCATTTAGCGCGTTGCTTGTTTAGTTATACACACATACATAATATGTATCTAAATTTATCTATATACGTATTACGCTTAAACACATATCTATTCTGTGAATCTCCCTTAATCATGCGATGATAAATTGGATTACCAACCTATGAGAGTTTTCGCTAAAGGTTGAATAATTATTTTAATTTCTGCGCTGCAATTAATCAAATTCGATCTTATCAGTAAAACTTATCTATGATGCTTTTTTCGTTGAAGACGTAAAGATTGGCAATATGTACATAATATGCGATATAATTTGATAAATTCTAATTCTAATAGAACACGTGCAGTGATTTCAAATTTTTATGTCTTCCATACACTAATGCTTATAAATGAATGTCTAATGAATTTATTTATTGTTCTTTAGAACAACAAGAAATATTTAATGGTGGATTTACCTACATACATAAGTGTGATCACAATTTTCAACTTTTGTTTATATAGTTTGGCAAAACGTGTTTCAAACTTTCAATTTAAGAAAATTGGTGATGATTAGGTGTCTTATTATAAGTGGCAATATAAAACTAAAAATCAAATACTGAAATAACTAAATCAAAGAAGAATATCATCCTGACTTAGGTAAATTAGACAGAGGAATTAAACGAAATCTTTATTCTAGAATAAAGAATTGATAAAGAAGAATTACATCTGCATGACTGACGCTAAACATGAAATTGAAGTTGCGATAAAAAAAAATGTGCTAACAACAATTCCATGTAGCAATTTCCAAATTGAAAATTTCAAGCAACTGGTCATAGACAATACTCTTTACCAAATAGGACTCGTCAAGTTTAAATGAATTCCAGACTACTTTCAACAACCCTGCAGATTAATAATATCTTGCTTGGAAGAAACGGAAGTATAGATCTTTATTTTGTTAACTAAAACAGAGTATTTAAACATATCAAGCAGATTATTTATATAAACAAGAAAGAATAAAGCGCATAGGTTTGATCCTTGAAGAACGCTTGAAGTGGGATAACTTCATTAGAATGAAATTTATTATAACGGACGTACTTAATCCAATTGCTTAGATACGAGGCAATTAATTTGAGAAAATTTTGCCCTATTCCAAAAGTACTAAGCTCGAATAAAGGAAGTTTATGATTAATAGAATCAAAGACAACAGACAGATCCGTGTGAATTACATCTACCTACTTGACCATGCCTATCGAAATGCTGAGAAACATATTGAGTTACTTGGAGAGATGTAGGAGAGGTAGATATGTGGAGCTGTTCTTATAGAATCTGTTTGAATGTACCAATGTTACAACAGTTCCCAAAAATAAGAGAGAAACTGCATTCATAAACTATGACCGCAGCCGAGTTTGCCGGGTCTACTGTTTATTTTGAAATTACGTCATATTTCGCATCACACTAATGTTTTTATAACGGTCTGTTTCTTTCATATTCAATTATTTTGCTTTACTAATTTGCACGGTCTAATACATTTAATTGAATGTTTCATTTAATTTTTGTAGCAAAATATAATGGCCCCTATACGAAGACCACACCCTTGCAATTATGTAAAATATATAATCCTAAATAAATATAGAAAAATTTACCAAAATCGTATTACAATTAAAATTTTATTATTACAAACAAAGAAAGCAAGTTAATGAAATTAAAATTTTGTCCAAAATTACTTACTGAAACATAGAACTCCAATAATTGCCACAAGTAACGCACTGGACGCCATTTTTTTATCTAACTTTGCGTTTGTATGAACTATACTAACCGAAATTCATCGATAAAGTGAATAAAATTTATATGTTATGTTTTTATCTGTATCTAGATGTGCGAGTAAATAAAAGATATGATGATGATACATTTACTTTTATACATTTATTTGTTCAAAACATTTTTGCCTACAGTAATAATTTCGGAAAAATGTGTATATAGCACGCCTGTGTACATATAAATTGCCATACGTGGAATTTTTATTTACATAGTCTGTTGTAACAGAAATTTTAATAAATTAGGGTGGAGAGAGATAGATCGATAGATTCATTGAAATGCACGTGTTGTCGAATGAAATTAGGTAGGGTTTACAGAAAAATCAATATCATAGTTATTAGAAAATATGAATCAAAAAAAAAATGAGCAAAAACCAATGATGATAAAATCTTGTATGACTATTTCTAAAGTTTATTTTAGTGAGTAAAGAGAAGTTTGATTAAAGAAATGATTAAAACGATGATTGTGATAGTGTTGCCAGCACTTATTTTGTCACAAATAATTTGATGACCATTAGTCGCATACTAATTACTCTGAATAGAGATGCATGATTTAGTATAAACAAAAAACCCAACTGTTGTCTTGCTTTAAGTAAGAAGGCCTTAGTTTTTTCGATACCTATCTATAGATGAATTGGTAATGACTGTCCCAAATAATACTGTCATTAAACGGTCTTAGATTAAGCCCTTAACCTTGTCAACGATTACCACGTATATTGCTAAAGACAATTACATCCATCAAGACAGTCAATTTAAATTTAAGACAATAATTATGTAAACTATGCCCAAACAAATGCCGTTTTCTGCCAATACATTGGCTTTTGATTCTGGCACTTAAACTCCATTTTCAACCATACAAAGACGCAGAAACCAGCAGTAGATTTGGGAAAAGTGGAGTAAAAATTATTTACCAATACACCTAGCCTAGGGGTATGGCTGGATCAAAGGCTCACGTGGAATACGCATATACAAAAAAGCTTGGTGGCCAAAGGTGCGACAGGTGGGGGCGGCCAGAACGCTGGGTGGCGTACAAAGACTAGCTTGTCTGTGCGCCACAGGGGCAATGAGATCGACCCCCACAGCCGCAATGGAAGTCATTCTAAACCTGCCACCGCGACAAATCTTCATACAAGGAAACGCTAGATCTGCAGCTTACAGACTCATGCACAGTCAAACACCGATAAGTAAATCGCACGGTGCAGAACATCAAATACTACTAGATGAACTCAAGGCGGGGCCCCTAACGGGGACGCCAAGGGACGCCATGGTTCAGAAATTTAACCTAGATAGAAAATATCAGGTTATAATACCAGATAAGAAGGACTGGGAATATGGCCCCCCAGTAAGAGCGGACTCAAGCTGGTATACCGACGGCTCTCAAACGGACCACAGCGTAGGAGCTGGCATTTATAGAAAGAAGCCGTGCAAGGCCCTTTCATTGAGCTTCAGCAAGGACTCGACAATTTTCCAGGCTGAGGTTGCTGCGATTCACCACTGTGTCAGAGAAGTAGACAGTTGGGCCGAACCAGGAAAAAGCGTCGCTATTTACTCTGACAGCCAAGCAGCACTTAAAGCGATTAGTTCCGCAAGTGCTGACTCAAAGCTGGTTTGGGACTGCGTAAGAGCCCTAAATAAGGTGGGCACCCTAAGGAAAATTACTTTGGCCTGGGTCCCCAGCCACACGGGAGTGAAGGGAAACGAGGCGGCCGATGAGCTGGCCAGACGAGGCTCGTCAAGGTCTTTCATAGGAGCGGCCCCTTCCTTCGGCATTACCAAATCACAAATTAAGAGGTCCATCTACGAATGGTCACAAAACAAGTCCAAGGAATGGTGGGAAAGATCGCCAGGACAAAGACAGGCTAAGGAGTTCCTAAGGGAACAGAGGCCTAAGTTTACTGAAGACCTACTGAGTAAAGGCAGGAAGACTGTCAAAATGATAGTAAGTCGGATGACCGGTCATTGCAGACTGAATAGGCATATGTTTAACATAGGCCTGACAGAAAATGCTCTCTGCAGATTCTGTCAAGAGGAAGAAAAAACCCCAGTTCATGTTTTGTGCCACTGTGACGGCCTAGCGAGGACAAGGTTTCTAGTAATGGGGGTAGAGAACCCCACAGCCAACGGCTACACAAAAGAGCCGCTCTCAAAAATGATAAGTCTGATTAAGAAGGCGAAACTAGAGAGCGTTCTCTAAGGTAAAGGGGATCACAATAGACCTGTAAAGGTCGCGGTGAAACAGGCCCGCATGCCACCCCACTCCTAACCTAACCTAACCTAACCTACCAATACACCTAACAAAACGAAGCCTCGTTTATTTTTTTTTACCAGATGGTGCTGCAAGAAGTAATGTTCCTGTTAGGTTGTACCTGGTGAAGGATTATTATTAGTTAAGAATGCACCCGATGTGAGGGTGCATTTTTACAACTCCAAGAATCTTAGTTTTGCAATGGATACAGCACTAGCGGCTCCATAAGTTGTATTGCTTGCTAAGATTATTACTACAGCTCCTCTGTAGTATAATTTAGTACGTGGAAACTTATTATGGAGTTGTTTCAGCATTACGTCACTGTTAGTACGGTTTTAAGTAGAGGCATTAGTTTTAATACGACTAACGTAAATTTGCATGAAAATATCGAAATTGTATCAAAGTGGTGGTCTAATACCTCCTAAACGAATCAGGAATTGTGACGAAAGTAGACTATTAAAAGTTCAGGTTCCAGAAAAATTGTTACATCATGCACGAGGTGCCAAACAGATTGAATGTTATTGCAAGAGAGCGGGGAACTATTGCGACAGTGGTACCAGAAATTAATGCCACTGGAAATCCTACTCTACCTTTGGGCAGTCTTCTTCGATTTTTAAGGCATTTCGTAAAATCTGCTAAGCCTTCAGGTCTGGCGTATTCGTGGTAAAGTTTCCGCGACATTTCTGCGATAAAATTTAACCTCTACGTGTGAGTATTTTTGGCCTTTTCAAAGATTTTTATAATCAATATGCGACAAAAACATTTTTGTGGTGAAGATTTCCTCTCGTCAGCGCAGCGTCACGAACTGATCTAATCCTGTTTCTTCTAGGTGAAACGGAAGCGAACATAATATCTAGTAAACTGAAAACATTGTTAATGACGCTCTCAATTTACCGAATTTTTCTACAATGCGTTCTATAATTGACGAAAATGTTTCTGCCTCTATGTTTTCCATCGTTTTCCAAGATGCTATGGGAAATAGCCTTCAGTATCTTTCGCTTGAAAACATTTCCGAAAGCCGCCAAGGAACAATACCAAAAATTGAAGAAAGTCTGGTAAGACAATGATTGCAACGGGTAGGTACTCTTGAAAAGTTGGAAATTAAGTTGATTACGGAATAAAATACAAAGAGATATAACGAAATAAAAGAAAAGATAAAAAAGGTAAACTAGATGAGCATTAACTTAAACATAAGTTTCCAAAAAAGAAATAGAAAAACCAACGAATTGATGGCTGCTCTTCGGTGACTTCGCTTAAAGTGAAGTGACTTCACTTCTGAAGAAAATCACAAGATGATCGAAACGTCAAGTACCACAACCTTTCTACACGGGAGAAACATTTTATATATTTTTTGGTAGCCTTGTTGTACAATTTTGTTTGCGAACAACTGAATAGGCCGATGACAGTCATTACAAAAGTAAGTTGTGTCATTATTAAACGTAAAAAACAGTTATACTTTAACTGGAAAGTTTAAAGGTCAAAAGTGTTTCGAGGTACAACTTATCCTACCTGTTGCATGAATGGAATTTGTAATAGATATTTCAAGTGAATGTTAACTTAACTTTCCAGTATAAATCGATTATGTAATGAGTTTTAGTATAACGATAATAATGGGAAGAATTCTATATTATAACAGTCGATACTAGTTGCTCTACTGCAGTACTACTACTCATCCATAGATGTCGATATAAACGCATAAATTGCTTTGAATTTTGAATTTTTACGGCAGAGTTCTAGAACAACATATTGTATTTGCCTTAATTTAATGATACTCCAAGTAGATGTCAGTGACAATTATTTTACTGATTTCTAGTGAATAAGTTGAATGTTTCAAGTTTTCACACACAACTTTTCGTCCACTTACTAAACATCAAATCTAATTATTGTATAATGATATATTAGTTTCATTTCTTTGTGACAAAGTTATAAAGTACTCGTATTACGAAAACAGTTATTATATTCACAGGAAGGACTTTGTTTGCAATTTATTATCACAAAGCATGAAGTCAGTAATTAATCTTTCTGATTTCGGCAAAGTGGCTTTATTCCAGCGCTTGCAGCAATTTTTCCAAACAACAAGAACCCTAACTTTCCACATAAATATCTTCTGAGATTTCCTGATAAACGATTACCGAAAAAATCATTTATGAGATTGTCTAATCTTGCACTCTTGATTTCTTTATGCTCAGGATGCTAGAATGCTTCCGGTTAAAGAAAACATGCTGTTATGTTATACCAAATGAATGGAATGGTACCAATGATGCCATTCGTAAAGGAATTGCTCTTGGTACTGTATTCAAGTTTTGCATTATTTTGCTGTATAAAATTGAAAGTGAAAACACCTAGGAAAACCGTACGAATGAGTCCGGACGCCATATTTACAAATATCGAAACTTTTCTAGTTGAATGGATTGTTATAATGGCCCAAATAGGTTTTCCAATAATAAGCATTGACGGTTTGGATACCATACAACATCTAATGAAAGAGTTTAATCACAAAAGCATTATTTGTTTATAATGGCCAAAAATATGGTTCCGCACCTTCTTCAAGTATCATGTTACGATGGTTTAGAGGTGCAGAGAAAAACAAAGTATTGGCTATAAGAGGAAACAAAAATATCTTATCGTATTCCTACTGAATTGTATTTATCTGAGTTAATCAAAGGATGTCGCTACTTGTCGAGTAATTTCGAACAGCAGCATTGTAAGAATATTGGAAGAAGTAAGTTTATCAATGGAGTACCTGGAGTAGTACCTTGAAACCGAGCAGCAGTAGATATTTGTAAAGTCCTCCTCCAAATGACACAAGTCTAACAAAGATCACTATCGTTTTGATTGAAGAAAGATCTGGATTACTTAATATTGAAAAACATATAAGGCACGATAAACTTGCAACGCAAAGTTTTTATTAGATAACTTGGCAGATAATCTTCTATGAAGAAAGATTTGCGATAGATGTTATATTGAAGAAGGTGAGCAGCAGGTGGTATTCCTTACTGTACAAAAAGAACATAAGTCAGCTTTGGATGAACAATTGCAGCGAAAAAAATCCATTAAGATATACCGGGATATTATTTGCAACCTGCGGATTGCATTCTGGTCTACTGGAAAAGGGGCGGACTTCAACTGTAAGCATACATGCGCATGATTCGTTGAATTGATTGAAATTGAAAAGATCGATGTGAAAATAGCATTTTCTAGTAGTTAGACAATGGCAAAGAACAGTGGTGGGTACTTGCTGTTAGACAGCGATAGCATACAATACACAATTGTCCAGCAGAATAGCATGCGTATTTCTTGACTTTGTTAACACATAGAAATCATATTTTCATCCTTCTTTCACTTGTATAAAGAGGATCATCACATTAAAAGTTAGCTCTTGGTATGTTAGTTGCTAATATTCTGGACAAACAATTAAATTCATAGTTAGAAACAGAAACAGCAAACAGCAAAATCTGGAAACTAAAGAAAGAAAACAAAAAAAAAGAGAATCAGACGAATACATATGAATGTGAATACGAAAATGTAGAAAATAATAACTCACTATACGAGAAAGGTAATTTCATTTTAGTTTCGTTTTATAATATAATTTACAGTTTCGTACAGGACTATTACTAGAACTAGAAGCTATACTAACATTTTTAACGATAAATGTATGTACAAAATTACTTATAACTCAAAATGTATTAACTTTAGGTATAGATAATGCTATTTTTTTTTTCAAATAGTACTATAGGGTGTGTTAAATAGACTTACCTTATATTATACCAGAGAACCGGAAAATGTAATCATATATAGGGTGTCACATTAAATAGAAAACAAGTAGCAGATTGTACAAGTAAACCTCAGCACACTTTATATTCTAAAATATTTATCTGCCGCAGATAATTTTATGTAATTGATTCCTACAAAACCAGGAATCTAGAGAAATGTTACACCCTGTATAATATATTTATTATTCTTTTTCCGAGTATATATTTTTCTGTGTATACTGTCTGTGTCTTTTGGGCATTCATTTTATTTTAATATTATTTATGTACCTTAGTTATTTATGTACATACCTAGACAATTCAATTGGCTAATTGGTTAGTATTGCAGTATTAAATAACAATATGGTAAACAGAAAAAGGTGTTGTAATTACAGAACTATGTTTAATTTAATTTAAAATATAAGGAAGTAATATTGTTATTACACAAATAATTGAGAGTGATATAGATGAAGCTGAACCGGGATCCTCAGTTGTGGTTGATCCTTCTGTACTACTTTCTTCCTCGGGTTCTTCAGTTGTAGTTGACTCTGTTGGAGTGCTTTCACTACTGACTGGTGTTGTGTCGATTTCTGTAGTACTACTTGGTGCTTCTGTAGTTGTAGTTTGCAATTCCAATTCTGTTGTAATTTCTATGCAATCATCAATATTTATAGTATCGGGAAAATCGATGACAATTCCACCACAAGTTGGTTTTGTGATAGGTTCATCTGTAGTGGTGACAGAACCTGTTTCTGTGGTTTCTGTAGATGTACTTGTAGATTCTTCAGTGGTTGTGGTAGTTTCTGTAGATGTACTTGTAGATTCTTCAGTGGTTGTGGTAGTTTCTGTAGATGTACTTGTAGATTCTTCAGTGGTCGTGGTAGTTTCTGTAGATGTACTTGTAGATTCTTCAGTGGTCGTGGTAGTTTCTGTAGATGTACTTGTAGATTCTTCAGTGGTCGTGGTAGTTTCTGTAGATGTACTTGTAGATTCTTCGGTGGTCGTAGTCGTTTCTGTAGATGTACTTGTAGATTCTTCGGTGGTTGTAGTCGTTTCTGTAGATGTACTTGTAGATTCTTCGGTGGTGGTAGTCGTTTCTGTAGATGTACTTGTAGATTCTTCTGTGGTTGTGGTAGAATCTGTAGTTTCTGTAGTTTCCGTAGATGTACTTGTAGATTCTTCAGTAGTTGTGGTAGAATCTGTAGTTTCTGTAGTTTCCGTAGATGTACTAGTAGATTCTTCGGTGGTTGTGGTCTCTAGGTCCAATTCTCCATTGTCAATGACGTCACAATCGTCAATAACTATATTGCCCGGAAAATTAATATCAATGTCACCACATTTATTTTCAGTTGGGGGTTCTTCCGTATCAGACGGAGTTTGTATTTCTAGATCTTCTACGCCTTCAACTTCGCAATCATCAATAATTATACTTTCTGGAAGATTACTCACAATTCCATCACAATATGTATCCGTACTGGCAAGAACACATTGTTGAAGTCGCATTGGTATGTCGTCTGAAATAAATAAATTAAGACACTGTGTAATTATACAATAAGCCAAGCATTTTCTTCTTGTTTGGATAATAAATACTTACTATAGGTATAATTTAGAGATATACACCTGTATTCCGGTATTTCGAACAAGTTGGTAGCATTTTCAGGGATATACTGAAACTCCAATGGCAACCTGCTGTCTTGGACACAATCTATTAATGGTATCGCTTTATCATTACACTGTGATTGATAACATGTTGGACATCGAAGAGATAAACCTGCGGATTGATATATTTTTAATACATAGTTCATATTAGTTTTGTTGTAACACTAAACCATCAATTAGTAACTTCAATTTTGGCACTGTGGATACCAGTTTCTGCCAGTTGAAACCACTTCAGTGCTTTCAAAAGAATTAGATGATATTTAAAAATAAATTCTCTACAATTAACAGGTAGGTACAAATATTAAAAATATGGCCAGATAGTATCCTGTATGATAATCTGCATTCTGATCAAAAATAGCGTAAATTTTTGAGATACACGGTTATCAAAAATTTCTAAAAATCTTCTAATCTTTTCTGTAATTTCATAGTCTCCATTTCAAAATATTTATGGTGTTGGGATTATGTTTGAAATTAATTAATAAAGATAAATCTTTATTTTGAATTTTAAACAACTATCAAATAAATATAAATACAGTAAACCTACTTGATAGGTATTTCCAACATTTGTTCAACTCTGTAATTTGTACGGATCAGGTTTACGATAATTGTATAATTTGGGAAAAATTGTTGAAATTCAAAGTGAAAAGTGTATATTTTTTTACATGTATTTCACTTTATTTTTGCATATTATTTCAGGGGGCGACTTGAAAATGATATATAGATATATATGATATGATATATAGATAGAATGAATGCGGCAGCCGCAAATATTAGGATTATTACTCACAAAAATTAAATAAACGAAACGTAAGAACTTTGAGTGAAGAGTATGGTATCCCACATGCATACGAAGTCCAATTTTCATTTTTGGGAACTGGAGATTTTTCTATGAGGAAGAAAATGTGAAAGGAATTGTAAAAAAGTATTTTGACCAAAATGGTAGAACTACAGCACAATTCAATAATAACTGCACATGCCGATTTTATTTTCATTGTTTTAAATAAGAGTTTTTAATTTTATTTGTTCAGAATTTCTGTGTAGATAAATATTGTCTTATATATTCATTAATAAAATTTTGATTTGTTCATGTTCTAGTTTTATTAAAACTTTGCCTCTATATCACATTTTGGTTTTTGTTTGTATACAACATTTTTGGTTTCACAAAACAAAATTTCATAAAAGCCTTCGACTTACAAAGAACGTTATGAAGCCACCCCACTTTACAGTATCCATAGGATATTGTAAACGATATATATATATGTATGTTAAATAATTATTGATACTTAGGACCGCGATTTTGAACGGAACTAACATTACTTATTAGCTGATTTGGTCTGATGCTGTCTCAGCAGGAGCAGGACTAAGTGTCAATCCAAGCAAAACAATTGTTGCTCCGTTTGTGTTTATCAACAGGAGTCAGCATTCTTTGGATGCACTATTTCTAAAGGAGGAACAAGTAGTATACTCAACCGAAACCAAATATCTCACTTAGATAAAGTTCTCAAAACAGCCACAATGGCTTTCTGGGCGCTTAAATCACAAATAATATATACTAGTCTTGTATGGTGAACAAAAATGAATGACAACATAAATTAAATCGTAAGGAATGGAGTTCTACTGGATTAAACTTTGAAAATGGATCTCATATCTGATTGAACACCAATCTTTCAAAAACTTTAGTATTATCCCCAACTACCTTTCAGATGGAAATAAATGTAATAAATCGTTGCGTACAAGAAAGCCTGAATGAGACTGCTAGGTCCCTCTAAATAACAAGGGGTCGGTAATAGGACTTTCAGGACTCTTGAGTGCTAAATAAAATGTCAACACAGATTTGCGATTTCATTGTTTAAATTAAATAATCCAAAATTGATGAATCAAGAAATATTATCTTATCAATGAAGATATTCCGTCAATTAGACGCTATTTGTGATTAAAAAAAGCATCATCAATTTTTGTAATATATGGATGTTCTTCCAATCATTTCCAATACATCAAAGGGTAATAATGATTTTTGAGATTCGTTTAAAAAACAATGTTTTAAATGGTGTTGAGATTGCATCAATTTTTCAAATTGACAAAATTGCTGAAAATATAAATGAAGAAGCAGAGGTACTGACAACATTTCTTTTCAAGAAAAGATTTTGCTTTGAAACTGCATTGATGCAAATAGTTTATTAAGTTAGCTCAATCAGAAAACTGACATAGATTATATTAATGTGTTAAATTTGGTAAATAAATAAATTCTAACAGGAAACAGTTACAGGCGATAGTAAAACGTGTAAATTATTGATGTATGTAATAGAAAAACTAAATTATAACTGCTTAAGAGGACATCCAATATGAACCACACTTGATACTGCAAGTCTTTCCACATTTTATTTATTTTATTCAATCTATATTTGCAATAAGTAACTGAACTAGACAGTTTAGATGTTTATCTCGATTTTTTTTAAGATCGCACGTTCTATTATCTGCTTTTATAACGGCAATAATATTTGCTATACGGCAGTAAGAGTAAGGGTATTAATATTTTATCTATCGTTATTTGATACGTTATAAATTATAAAATAACAATACTGCACTTTTAATGTTTTGCGTGTTTTAATCTTCACTAGTAGAAATCCATTATATTGATACTGTTGATTAATCTTATAATACCTTTTGATACATGTTTGAAAATATAAATATATTTTGATATTAGAAAAACAATTCACGTTAATTTAATAAGATTGATAATTAAGTATATTTTTATATCTTGTAGTAGGCACTAAATATGTAAAAGATGTTTTTCACATGCTTAGTATCAATCAAACGGATTACTTAAAGAATTCAATGGCACTAATTAATCTATGAAATGTCAAATATTCTATACAAGTCTACTTTGATGTTCACGCTTTCAGCAATTATATTTAGGGCGTGATTTATATATGAATTAATTAATTATGTGGATATTAATAAAAAAAAATTAGATTTAATTAAGTCATTCAATTTTTATTTTACATATATTAAATTTTAATAATTTACGTATTATGAGGCAATATACAATATTATATTATATAATTACACAATCTCCCGTTCGGTTTTGTAACCATTGCACTCATAATTTATTCAAATATATAGATAAATATTCCCTCTTTGTTCCAATTTGTTCTTTAAGTACAGAGGGATTATTGCAGACAATCATTTTGATGTATTGGCTGTCAACGGAACAGCAGACCGAATAACAATATATCTGATAAATATTCGTTAATATTGCTAATTATAACTTTTCCTGATCGAACAAATTAATATTAGTCAAGGTAGTGTAACTTATTATTGCACTGTTGTATGCAGGACGATGCGTAGAACTAATATGGATATGTCTGAAGAAATCAAGAAAAGTTTCAATCGGTTTTTCCCCGAATTTTTCTAAATTCTATTTCATGGAAAATAACACGTATCTTTTTTATTTTTGAAATAGGTCAGTAATATTATAAGACGCGAAACGTGACATACAAGGTTGCTATGTGTCATTCCTGTTGTTCAACCAGATTTACTTTGTACTGATAAAATGATTAATACTTCAAGAAGTACTAGCGATATAAATCAAATACTTATTATAATGTGTAAATAAATTTGGTTGGTCATCTTATATGTTTATGAACATGGTTCAGTTTTCCTCTTATGTATCTACCTAGCTGGGGCTGTAGTATATAAAAGAAATATCTCAGTCAATACTTCTCGTAAATGTTGATAGACGTCAAACTTTATGGTTTATTCAAGGTTGATGAAATACAAGAAGAAGTAAAAACTAAAATCTGCAGGTAATTTGGAAGAACTTGAAAGACAAATCTACAGATGTAGAGAAGAATATCCGTGGACTTAGAATAATAAAAGTAAATAAAGAAAAGTAAGTGGGATTAAGAGATAAAGCAATAGCAATAATCAGTGCCACCAGAAATATAGACAATCGTTTTGGTCCTCTACAAGGCATCAATTGTACTACAAGTGTTGTAAGTCCCACTTTTCTGGCCAATTTCCTTCAGCACTGAAATCTACCAAAACAAATTCTATTTACAAAAAAGTGATCCTTATGTAGTACTAAGCGTTTCGTCAAAAATTAATCAATCCATCGTATGTAAGAGGCTTTTAGTTTTAATAGACTTAATAAATTCTCAAAATCTCAACATGGTCTAAATGGCTTACTAAGAGTGGTTGTTCCTGGCGCTATTTCGGAGCCAAAACTAATAATTTTGGGAACACCACAGGGTTCAATTTTGTGAGCCTTGATCTTCTTGATTTTTATAAATGATTTACTACTTTTATTTGCGTCAGGGCATGCACTGCTATATGCAGATTATCTTAGTTTTAAACTAGATCGAATCCGAAATGAATTTTTAGTGTGGTTCGAAAAAATAGATTGATTTTAAATGTTAAATTAAAAAATGTGTACAACGATAGCGTGATGTTAGAGAAGATAGGTACACCTTTGCAAAGTTTACAGGCTCAATTTTTTAGAGGTTGTCATATGTGTAATATCTTTGTTTGAAAGCGAAAGTCGTTATCGCTTAAAAAGAGAAAGTTTAGGCTTATTTTTAGCCTAGCGTCTAGAGAGTTTTGCAAATCTGTTTTCAATGATTTTTAGAAATTTTGGCCAACATTACCATCATAATTAGAAAAGATATGGCATAAGTAGAGATGTGTAAGGATAGTATCTTTTTTGTTCTCGTTTTTCTTTAGCTTTCGGCGATTTTTTCTAAATTTAAGCTCTAAAGCGTAATTTATGAAATAATAGAAAGAAAACAATAAATAAAGGACAATTAAGGCAATTAAGGCAATTAAAAGCCAAGCGTCACAAGTACGACTATTTGATTAATGCACCTGAAATTTAAGTAAGTGGCCACACACATAACCTTTGGCATGCGAAAATACAACAGTCATCACAAAATCTGCAAAAGAGGCATAAGAATCTCAAATGTAGGTACTTTAATTTTGGCCAAAATGTACAGACTACAGATATTTTTTATATTAAAAAAATTACATATAATTTGACTTGTTCATCAACCATGAAATCATGAAACCATGAACTGATCCACATGAGAAAATGTAAATTATCACAGACTATGGTAAAGAACATACCTGCGATAGCTGCAGACTTACAAAAACATGTTGCCAACACCTGCTACTCATGTGTCCATTTAAATCATACTATATCCGTCAACTGTGGATGTACAACTTCTAAATTCATAATATTATAATAGGGCTAGCTAATATGTGTGTATGCATTGAAAGGCAGGTATCACAAAGATGTCAAGAAGTCGCTTCATTTCTTTTAGTTTGGTACAGCGACAACTACGGTGGCCAATTTTTGAGACTACATTAGAACTGGAGACCACAGGTTCCTAATCGCTGCTTATTGCTAAAAGGAGCGCAAATATCTAGTGCAAAATTATATATTTAATGGATCTTCCTATAGAAGGTAAGAAACTTTAAATCAGCAAGAAAGAGGGCAAAATTTGGCTAAAACAAGTATTTAAAATGATACCGTAAAAGATCTTGATGAACCAGATAATGTTTACGATAGCGACGATGACTAATTTTATTGCTTATTAATAGAAGTACACGTGCAAACATGTTACTTGAAATATTTACAAAATGTTTAATTTTTGTAAAGCAATCCAATTTCACTGTTAAAAGATTATCAGAATTAAAAAGGAAGTAAAATTAGTAAACCATTACGAAGGAAATTCTGTCAAGTTAGAAAGCGTATCGATCAAGTGAATCAGCCATAAGAGAAATGGGAATAGGGCTGAAGAAAAATGTTGGAGAAAGCAAAAATTAGGTTAATTGTTATATCATGATTGTGAATATCTTTTAGTATATATTTCATCTTGATGTAAGTATCAATACATTAGGATTTTGACTGGTTAATCTCCTTTTCAGGATCCATAATCATATTGATTATCTTGGAGATAAAATTTCCTAAATACGCGTATTAGGTACTAGATGTCATGGAAAATATTTTTGCATGACCAGCACGTTGGTGATTTGTCTTTACCTGCTCTATCCACATTTTGTATTTATCGGATCGATCTACAAGACACATTCATCTGATTGTATTTGCAAAGTATTTGTAATGTGACAATACGTCATTCTGAAATATTTTCTGGTCTTGAAATACCGCTCAAAAAGATAATGACAAATATTAGGACATATTATGATGAGTAATGAGTGCCGGTACTTGTAGAAATCATATCTTAAACTTCTAGTTCTCTATACACCAATAAACACTTTAAGATGAAAGTGAATTTGTGTCGGTTAATAATGATATTATAGATAAAAGAAAAAGTCAAAGTTTATTCATTGATGTACATATGTATTTTGTAAATTGATTCGTTATTGCTTAGTAGCGACATTATGTATTGTATAGCATTCATAAAGTTTATCCTAAGTGACAATTACAGTTTTTAAACGGAATGAAGGTTATATTTAAATTGGAATTTAATTTTATCTGTGTTGTTCTTTAAAACCTCTTGTTATATGTGCACTTTTTATTGCATATTTTTAATTTTGGAAATATGTTTTAGAAGACCAATAGTTATACTGGTGATTTCAAAATTTAAACCTCTAGAACTTTTTTAAATATTATGCCTCCTATGTGTAGGCATCAGAGGCGCTATGCGATCCTGTCCAACGGCGGCGATGGAGGCCCTTCTCGATCTGATGCGCTTGCACCTACAGCCGAAAAGGGAAGCGATAATGGCTGGAAGGGAACATGATCTTCAAAGCAGCAGATCTAGTGGGCCATCTTCAAATTGTACAAAAATTGGGAGAGTTAGCGAAACTAAAAGACTATATGACACCTAGATTTGACTCTGACAAACAGTTCGAAGTGGTTAACCTAAATTACAGCATCCCTCCATACGCTGGTGTACGGACGGATCCAAAACAAATACAGGAGTCAGTACAGTACAGGAGTACAATGTCTCGGTAGCCTTGGATACAAGCCCAACGATTTTTCAGGCAGAAATTTGAACAATGTGTCCAGGAATATTTGAAAAGACGTTACCAAGATGCACGCATTTACATTTTCTCAGACAGTTAAGCAGCACTAAACGCTCTAGGAGCATATACCTTTGAGTCCAAATTAACCCGAGACTATTTGCTGACCCCCAAAATTCTGGCTTAAAGAAACACAGTTATACTGATGTGGGTACCAGGACACTGAGGGTGTGAAGCGAACGAGACTGCCGACGGTGTTGCAAAAAAGGCACGTAATCTCGATTTATCGAACCAGAGCCATTTTGTGGCCTTACCAAAAACTACATAAGAGATCATCTTCAATAGTGGGAGACTAAGCAAAATATCTCCCATTGGACTAACATTCCAAAACTAAAGCAATCAAAAATCTCTGCTGGATCTCAAGAAAAGAGACCTTAGTACTATCACGACTTTATTCACTGGCAATGGCTCTCTCAGGTATCACCTCAAGAAAATTGGCAAGGTAGACAGTGATAAATGCCGATTCTGCTCCGAATAGAGTGAAACGGCAGAACACATTATGTGTGACTGCGTGGCGATAGCCCGACAAAGGCACCGTCACCTCGAACAGGCGCACTTAAAACCGGCTGACATCAGAGTCATAGTCCCCAAGAAGATCCTGAATTTCTTTAGGAGTTTGGAAATCAGTTAGGACTAAAAGATTAAGGGTATTCACAATAAATCTCATTGATCGCAAGTAAAGAGAGGCAGAAATGCCTTAACGACCCACCAATAATCTAATCTAATGCCTTCTATTTTTTTTAGATGTATGTAAAATTAAATTCTATGGCCAACGAGTATGCAAAAATTTAGACTATTGTTTCACAAAAAAATTGTAGAATCCAAATGCGAAATAATAGATTTTAGAGGACTAGACCTATTTTAAAGTTTTCAGAAAAATATATTTTTGAACCAGTTCTCTTATAAAAACAGTTTTAGTTAACAGTTGTAGCGAAAGTTATCTGAAATCATGACATAGCCAACGCCCATTGAATTTATGTTACCTAACTGTGTTTAAAGTTTATCTTTTATAATGTTTCATAGTTAGCAAACTCCTAATTTACTAAAAGTGAAGAGTATAAATGCAATTCAACGAAATATTTATTTTTCCTGTTTTTATATAGTTTTTATAAAATATTACTAATATTTGTCCAACAAGATTTGCAAAAATGTTAATAATAAAATTTAATTTGCCAGGCCAGTTGTCCGTCGATGATGTTATAATTTATTAAAAATAACCAGAGTAGAGATTTTAAATATTTTAAATGTTAGAATATAAACTGCGATGTGTTTAATTCTAAAAAAAGATTACTTACTTAGGTTAAATAAATTCACTAAAACTACAGCACAAATTATCCCAGGTCGGTTCATCATTGTAACTTTACTACAGTTAACTGACTAGCCATCTGATTAATATCTGAAGGAAGCTATGTACTTATTGTATATGTAAATTTGTACCATAATAAAAGATATGAAGATCACAGATAAAAGTTATCATCGTTTTGCTGTTGTTATTCAATTATTGCATACATGGTTATTACTCTGTAGAGTACCTGTCAAGGTATTTCTCTTAATGCAATATCTGGGAATTAAAATTGGTAGATGGTAAATCAACAATTGTCAGAATTTTCTGTTTTCATTTATATAAATAGATAAAAACATCATAAAAAAATAATAATAACAATATAGTTTTATTACATGATAATAATAAATATCCTTTCAGAGAATTTTCTGAGTATACTGCTATCGAGTTTTTCTAATGTAATAGTAGATGGCACCTTGTTTATGACTTACTAATCTTATCATAAGACATTAGTTATATGGACTAATTTGTATTGACTACTAGCTAACTTTAAGCCACGAACATTAGCACAAAAGTGCTAGTGTTATCCAGTAAAATAAAAAATGTCAGCTTTTATTTGCTCTTGCAAAATCTAAAGCTCTAATCGTCGTATATTGTGGGATTTAATCACAATAAATTTTAGTCGTAAAATTTAAATAACGTTAAATTTATGTTCATCACCAAATGCTTCCTCCAATCTTATTACGAGATAGATTTGTTGTTAGACAGGAATGAAATACTCCGAGCCAATGGGAAGATACCCTCGCGTTTTCTCAGCGGAGTTCAGTACCGTTAGAAGATGTATTCAACTGAATCTGGGCAGGAACTATAGAAAGCAAAGAATTGCAATTCCGATAGTCAAGCAGCCATAATGGAGGTGAGTTCTAACATCATCAGCTCGAAATTAGTCAGAGTTGTATTATGCCGGATACCAAGACATACTGACGTTAGCAGCAACAAGCGTTTTGTGGTATAGGGATGACCAACTACAAAAAGAACTCAAAGATAGAGAGAGGAGCCTCAGGGTATCTCTCTGGGAGAATCTCTCTGGTTTGAGACACTTCAAGATATTCCTTGAAAACTTCAACAAGCATAGATCAAAGACCGGACTAGAACTCCCAAGTTTTTTTTACAGGGCATTCTCACCTTAAGGAACACCTGACAGGGATAGGTTTGAAACACAATAGCGCCAGCAGGTTCTGTGGGGCGGGGGGTGAAAATTCGGTACTCCTGACATCTAACTGGACCGCTATTACGAAAACCCAAACCAATTATCTCAACAAAGACGTCATAGACGAAGAAGAAATACCTTCTCTGAGACCATCCCTATTATTGCAGTTTATTGAAGCTCTTAGACTGGATGGGGAGCTCTGAGAGTGGGCAAATTCCATCAGGTCACAGCTCATGCAAGCGAGCATAATAGTTCAATAGGTCGCAGTGCAATGTCACTCTCAATTAAATCTAATTCTAATCTTTCATTGTTGCGTTGAGGCATGCCACTGGCCACAAACTGCAACTCTAATCATAACCTTTATTGCAATTACAGAAGTTTGTATTTAATAGGTCTTCTAGTGCTTGTAGAAATAATATTGTTCTCGGTTTTCAGACCAAGTTAGGAATGTTTATTTTATCAATCTTCCGTATATCAGCTGCATCTTTACTAGATCTTTTGATGTGGAAATTGAATATTATTAGTTCAGTAGTATTGCTTTAATAATCACGGTTTTGCTGTTTAAATGTATCGATATTATGTTAGATGTTTGGCATTTTGTGTAGATTCTGTTTCATGAGAAACATGATTCAGTGGGATTCAGAAAAAAGGTTTTGTTGGAGTATATTTTTATGACAGCTTGTCTCGAATCCGGATTGGTTATCAGATACATTTGAGTTGGTTGTAACGATTCAGATCAAAAAATAGAAACTGTTCTTTCAAAGAGAAATTATATTGATAATAGAAAGATCAAACAATGATATTGATAAAGCAATAATACATATTTAAAACCAGTTTAGAGAGAAATTGGTGGACCAATTTGTTTAGATCCTTTACGAGTAACTACCTGGCCACTGGCCAACCCATTTCGTCTATATTTCGAATTTAGCCAGGTTAAATATTGTTTCTTCTGTGAACTGTTGTTTAATTATTGAAAAAAAAATTTGCATTGTTTCGGTTAAAGCAATCTGCTTATGCCACGCTGATCGGCTCTGATTTTCGTAATAGATAGCGAATTAGTGATCTCCGCCACACCCATTAACCTGCCAAATTCAGGACAAGACTAAAATTTAGATTTATTTTAACTGCAATAAACAACGGCTGCTTGTATCACATAGTGCTTTAATACTTTCTGATTGAAGAGAAAAAACTTTTTTATTTGAAAAATAACCAAAGGCGGTGAATTGATTTGATAATGAGCCTGCATCTTTATGAACTGATTATTTTATTTTTATTTTATTTTTACAAGTGAGGTCTCCCAACAGACTAAGAGTCCAATAACAGGGAGACACAAATTATACATAGTTTCTACATACATAGTGAAGCCGTTAACAAAGTAAACATTATAAATGCGATACGCAGAAAAGAATAAACAAAAACAAGAAAAAAAAAAGAAAAATGCACCTGAAATACTTAGTACACATCACGCAACAATAACTTAATCCTAACCTTAAAAGCGGTAATGGTATAATTACACAAATCAATGTAAGGATCTCTACTAGAAATGTCATTGTAGGCTCTCATACATCGTGGTAGTGGTGAATTTAGGGCATAATTAGTACTATGGCAATGAAAATAGAAAATGTGACGGCGTCTAACTGTATAGGGAGAAGCATTAATATTACAATAATTTAAAGTATATGGCGAATCAAGAAGAGCGTTGAAGATCTTGTAAATGAAAACTACATCAAAGTACTTGCGTCGACTAGCAAGAGACTCCAGATCGTAAAATGTTAGGTTTGACTCGTAAGAGTAAAAATGCCTGTGTTGATTAAAACGATAATTTAATGTATTAATAAGTTTATTTTGTATTTTTTCTATACGAGAAATGTGTTTCTTATATAGAGGGTTCCAGACTGTCGCCGCATACTCAAGCAATGGTCTTACAATGGACTTGTACAGCATAATAATGGAGGAATGATGACGAAAATCTTTAGTTACTCTTAATAAAAAACCCAAATTCCTCCATGCACGCCTAGTTATATATTCCACATGATTACGAAACGACAGTCCAGAATCCATAACAATTCCAAGATCCACAACAGAATCCACCCCACTCAGCAACTCTCCGTCCACAAAGAGATCAGCCCTTGGCGTCGTCGCCCGCCGTGAGAACACAATGTGATGACATTTGTTTGTATTTAACCTTAATTTGTTTTTGTCACAATATACCGTAAATCTATCCAAGTCTGATTGAATAGGTAAAAAGTCACTAATACATGAAACCTCCCTGTATAATTTTAAATCGTCAGCATATAAAGAGTACTTGACCGAACGGAAACAATCTCCCACATCGTTAATAAATATGCTGAATAATATGGGACCCAGATGCGATCCCTGTGGTACACCAGAAGGAACAGCCGTTATTGCAGATTTACAATTGCTCATTGCAACGTACTGAGTACGCCCAGTCAAATAATCTGTTATTAAATGCAGCAATCTGCCATGCACACCAAAATTTCCAAGTTTAGTTATAAGTGTAGGATGATGAATTTTGTCAAAAGCCTTGGAAAAATCAGTGTACAGTGTACAAATCAGTGTATCCTTCCTTTATCACTGCTCCAAGTATAATCATATCAGAAGCAAATTTCAGCTTGTGTTTTTTGTAATATTTTATCATTTTAAACCACTTGAAATAATAATAACCTGCCTTGTAATCAACGCCGACGACTGATCAACAAACATTTTAGACAAAAACTGAGTTTTCTTTTTTCCTCCATATTAATTGTTTGTTCGAAATGCTTACCTTAGATACTTTTTGTATTGTTTGTGCGGGGTCGACTCCAAATTACTGATCTAGAAAAACGGTAGGGTAAACCAAACACATTAGATATATCTTGTTATGTACCATTTTATATTTATTAATGTAATTGTTACAGTTGATTTTTATCACAAACAAGACACATATATTGCAGTCATGTTTTCTCTAACGGTTTGTTTTTGTTGGTATACCCTCTATCACTTTGAGTTCGTTATAATAAGTAGGTAGTGTGGAATCGCCATTGTCTTTTCGAAATTCTAATGCGTTCATTATACATATAGGTATTAAACAACTTTATAAAGGCATTTTACATATAAAACATTAAACGTTGTGTTTCTTCTTGGAGTTATCGTAAAAAGGTATAACTCGATACAATATCAAAGCGTATAGGAATATATTTAGTTATATGTATAAGTTAACTCTTTTAAGATGTTTTCTTTTACGAACATTTTTCATATGAAGTAAAGAATTTGTAACACTATATTAAGGGGTTATTTCAAACAAGTAACCGGCTTGTGTAATAGTAGTTCTACAATTAATCCGTAATTAACTCCAGTTAAAATGTTGATTATAGGCGTTGCACAGTTCACAGTTAGTTTGAAAGAAAGGCGGGCTAATCTTCTATATGAAAAATGTTTGTCGAAAACGATATTCAATTTAGATTTAGAACATTATTGTTTGAGCTAGCAGCAATAGCAACATCACTGTAGTTTCAAATGGTCGTATTGTAAAAGCAGAATTGCAGGCGTCGGAATGGCACAAAGAACATTGGGTGACGTTGCCAATATTTTGACGGTTACTCTCATTCGTTACAACCGTACAAATATCCGGATGTCCGCTGTTTAGTTGGCAACCCCTGATGATGTGCTCCGTACCACGCACTGTAAAATAAATAGAATTATTTTATTATCAATTATGTTTTTCATTAGACGCAATTTATGCAATGTATGTTTATACTGTCATTGTTTTATTATTTGCTAATCATAGATATGAAACTACCTGCTTAAAATAATGTAGTAAGTTTCTACGAAATAAACATTGTGTTAAAATGACTCAATATTGTTTTGTCTGTAATTATTTGTTGTTAATTGTTTATTTTTAAAAAGGGGAAAAACAGAAAATTATGAGTTAAAGTTGTACAACGTCTAAAACAATCATGACATTAGCTTAACTAATATTTAAATTATGTATATAGACTGTATAATTAAAAATTAAATATTTCGGTTTAGCGAACAGAACTACTGATTAATTCGGGATATAATGGGATGCGTCATTACATGGGTTACATCTTTCTCCTACTTTTACTTCAGCTCAAGCGGACCAGTTCAATTCTTGAACCTACTTTTTCTCATCCCATATTCGATATGGTATCGGATATAATAGACAAAACCACCTACTTCATCAAAACAAAGTTGTTATTCCTCATAGGGATAAATGGAATATTTGATGTTATGAACGAAATATTGAGGAAGGAATAAGGAAATGTAGAGAACCTTGTTTATTATTAAGTGAATGCAGCAAAACATAGTTTGAATTCATTAAAAAAAATTCTCGCCATTATTTTGTGTTTTTTCGTTTCACAATATCGCAAATTCTTTTCCGCGTCATTGGTTAGCTATTATCCTTGATTACCATTGGTGTTTTTCTATCTTTTTTCACGCACAACTGCTCTTTTCACTTTTTCTCTCACTCTTATTTAATATTCAATAAGAATAAAGTTGGCCTTAGCATTTCTTCTTGTCATAGTCCTCTTTTCCTCTTTTTAGCGTTTTTGTTTCGTTTGTACAAACGTTGTTGTTGAGCAATTTCGTATTATCAATACTTACTACTAGTACTACAATCTTTTGCGCCAGCTTGTCCATATTTGCTCTCGTGTGATCCTATCAACAGTTTTTTAAGGTTTATGAATGCTATATAAGACTGTTGGTTTTGTGAGATCCCTTTCCTCTAACTGTCCGTCTATTTCTCAATATATTTTCAAGAATACGCTTACATACCTTCTCGCCCATACGGGGGTAATCCATCTATAATTTTTGCAATCGCTGTGATTTGATAATCAACTGGAGAAACAGAAATATAAAGCTAATGCGATCTGTTTCCTATTGGAGAGGAAGTACACCAGTAGGACAATCTTCAGACTGATAGGTAGGAATCCTCTCATTGTCGTGAGATCCCATGAGATTACATTAGGACTCTAGAGGAGGATTCTAGAATGTTTTGCGGTACTGCAATAGTTGTAGGAAACTGTATCAAACTGTGGTTTAGGCTCATGGGCGTTGTAGTATAGAAGGGAATCAGGAAACTGGTGGATTAGCAAAGATACTTTTCATACAGGCATAACCACCCTGCGGAATCATACAAGAAGTTATCAAATAGACAGAAACTATAACTTTGCAAACATTATGATTGCTAGTGGAAGATCTCCAAATAGGAGCCTACTAAGGTTTCTTCGAGCCAACCACTTTGCAGCAGGCTCGTTGCTTTAAAATCTGAAGCACATTACTGGGGTAATAAGGTGGCACTGCCATCCTAAAGAGTACTTGTGTAACTCGAAGTATCAAATCCTACTTTGCCGAGGATGTCAGGAAGACTAGAAGCACTTCTCTATTTACAAAGCTATTGTGAAGCAACCAATACCATTAGAAAGCAATCTTCGGCACAAAGAAGGATCACCCCACGAAATTATAATAATAAAGATAGACTCAAGAGTAACGGAAAATGTATTGCGTTAGAATCGATTCGAAAAGGATGCAATTAATAACCATTTCTGTACAGGTTTTATTAGTTCAGGCAAATTATTGCTGAATATTCTTCTTACCCGACAAGTTGAGCAAATGTGTTCATACTATTCGAAGAAAAAGTAATGCACTGACACAAGGTATAAAACAATCTAAACTCTACTTTTTTGTAAAGTCATATTTGTAACGTATATTTATATATTTCTAATAAAAATGTTGTGTTCAAGTGATAACTTCCTTGGCGATTGTTAAAGCAGCAATACATGCTTTTTATCGTGATTTTTATCAGTTATGTAATCGTACACAAGTTTCAGAAAAAGATTGTGAAGTTATCATGTTAATTATTGGAAACACTAGGTAGATACAAACGTAAACTTTGATAATTGTAATTTATGTCTATTTATTGATACATTTATAAATATAAAATGATATTTGTTTAGTGATAATTCATTATTTTTCTACCTTAAATATGCGGATTTAGCTGGGACCGCTTTATTTTGGCTCAGTGTTCGTCGAAGTATGATCTAAATTATCTTTTTGAAATAGTCTTGAAAAAAAGATAAGTCCTAGTACATAGATGAACTAATTTAATTAAGTATATATTGATTCTAGCATAGTTGTATGCTGTACTTGTTATCTAAAAACGTTTCGTTTAATGAGAACGTGATTCTCAATAACTGTATTAACATCATACCCATAGTAACTTGTTTCATGCAACTTAGAGGTAGTCTCTCTGCAGTGCGCAGTTCCACGTCAAATATTGCCGCATATCTGGTGTCCATTTTCTCTGCAAAAGATTTCAATTCCATCATGGCTTCTTCATTGCACTTTCTGGTCTCCAGTTGTCCATCTGGACTACGGCAGCGCGGGTCTTCGTGCGAACTGCAACTGTAGCATTTGATGGTGCAATCTCCTGCAATAAATCATAATATTTAGAATTAATATAAACATTTAAGGTAGTTTATTCATACGTAAAAACGAAACTGTTTTGGATTGGTCAATTGTGATAGCGAAAGCTTATTATTGAAAACGCTGACAAACAAATTTGAATTTTTAACTTTGCTATGAAGTGATTACTACACAAATTGGCACATTAAAGATATTAGTAGTAATAGACATTTGAACCATTTTTCAAATACTTCGGTAAATAAGTGTATAAGCTCTAGGTCCAAACGTAATAAGAAACAACTTTAAAAAGACAAAAAAACAATCAACAAGCTAACGAAGAGCTTTCTATCTTCTCTTAATCTTAAATTTTTAGAGTGCAGAGAGTGCTTTTTGAAACCTTGCTACTACAACAACTAAAATAGTTTTCTAGGGTTGAATAGATAAGAGAACCAGTCATTATTTCGTTCGATGTTGTGGAGAAACTGCAGAATACAAAAATGCGAAAAAGGAAAAGAGGTCATTTCATAAAAGCTTAATGACTGGGTCATCATAAAATTTTGTACTAAAAAAAAGCTAGAGCACGATTTCCCCTTACCCCCAGATGAAGTGAAAATGGAATCTAGTGTACCATTTTTAATTTCTCTTCTACTAAAAAAATCATTTCAAAATTTCAGTTTTTGAATCATATAATAGATAACTACTGAATTGAAAAAATATCACAAGTCATGTTCCTAACCTTGATACAACTTTTTTGTTTGATAGATACGGATATATCTGTTGATATTATTTGTGTACAGATTAAAGGATTATAAATAAAAACATAATTGTTGTTTTCTGGAACAAATTAATTTTTAGTTGATTCTTGTTTTATTAACCTACAAATGGAAAGATATGAAACGAAAGATAAGTATGTAAAGGTCATAATACACATTTGCTATATTAATGCTACCTATAACGTATCACATAATGTTTATTTTAAAAATAAATACGTATAAATTTAATGGTATAATAGTAACAGTAATGAATACCACTATTAGTTACGAGGTGCATAAAGGAACGTCATGGTATTGTTTTATATTTTATTTTAGAAGTACAGAACTATATGTTTTGTAAATGTTGACAAAGTTCTTGCCGTCTAGAACAAGAAGTGTTTGTCACCCTAAGTGATCTCAAATTCAATCGATAAACCGGGTAAGGGTATTATTACATTGTAGTGAATTTTAGAGAATACACATTGATGATTTCGTTGTTAGTTCTATATTAAATAAACAAATCAAAGTCTAGTAGTGTTGTTTTTTGTTTCAAACGAAGGCGATGATAGCAAAAAATAAAGAAGACATTAGACGTTTATGCCTGTCTGGGGTAAATGTGCATCAAAAAGAAAGTTTTTCCAAACTGAAGGTTCCAACATCGATAAAGAATGTTATCAGTGGTTTGTGAACGCTAGAAATCTGAAGATACCCATTTCTGGAGGGCTTCTAAAAGAAATTGCAGAAAAATTCGACTATTCCAATTTCAGTGCATCTGATGGGTGGCTACAAAAGTGGCGTAAAAGACATAATGTAAATTTTAAATGCATTTCTGGAGAAGCAGCTGATGTAAACCAAGAGGCAGTTGATAAATTCATGGAAAAACTTCTTTCACTCGGTTACCAATGCGAAGACATTTACAACCCCGACGAAAGTGACCTTTTTTTCGCGCGCTTCCCAATAAGACCCTTTCCTTAAAACCTGGCAAGTGTGTAGGTGGAAAAAATAGCAAAAGAAAGACTTACAGTGATGTTTTGTGCAAGTATGACTGGACAGAAAGAAAAACTACTGGTGATTGGAAAATCGGCTCGTCCTAGAGCACTGAAACTCATAAGCATTAACGATTTACCTGTCAAGTGGATGTCAAACCGAAAAGCCTGGATGACACACGATATAATGGGTGAATGGTTAATCGAGCTTGATTGAAAAATAGGAATTGAAAAGAGAAAAATTTTACTGTTTTTAGATAACGCTGCTTTACATTCTCGAGAATCACACCTCCAACATGTGAAATTAATTTTTTTTCCTCCCCATACAACCTCTGTTTGTCAGCCACTAGACCGCAGCCAGATTTTACAACATATTTTTATCAAACATGGATTCTTCTAAATCTTCATCTGAATTATCAAAAAGAATTAATGTTTTAGAGGCATGGGAAAAGGTCACTCCATCAACAATACAAAATTGTTTCAGAAAGGCTCGGTTCAGAAAAAGGGATGCCACGGTTTGTCAGTTTGACTCTGAGAATGAGAATGACTTATCGTTCTCTGTTTTTGCGACAATGGGAGTGATGAGGAGAGCTGCAGAAGATTTAAATGTTACCAATGACCAGCACCAAGACGAATTTATAAAAATTGATGATAACACACCAACAGAAGATGATGATTTTGAAAACCAGGCTACTACATCCAGTCAAGTTAGTGAAGCGAACGAGACCGATGACGAAATAGAACATGTTCAAGAAAAAGAAGAAGAAAATAAAGTGCTTCGATGAAGCTTTAAATTGCATCAGGGAACTGAAAAAGTTTTCTACATATGACTATGTGGCTTTTGAACAGAAATGCCGTATGGAAGAACAACAAAGGAAAATGAAGCAGCCATCCATTTTAAGATATTTTCCAGCTGTTCCTAAATAACTTGTTTGTGTCTGTCTATGTCATTACATATTATGTAACTACATACATACATATACCTATATACTAGTTACATGTTACATTATACGAGTTCTGTTATACGGTTTGATTTCTCAGAGTTTTCTTTTAAGCGGGCACCTCCCATAAGCGGGCAAAAATCCTGGAACCGTGACTGCCCGCTTATGAGAGCTTTCACTGTAAGTACATATGTGTAGAATATATTTGGAGTTTTTAAAAACCAACTTAGAAAAGTAGCCCAACAATGAAAGATAAAGGAAAGTGCCTTCCTTTGAAAACAACATCTGAACAAATTCAAGCGAAGAAGCGCCAAATAGGAAGAGAAAGCTACTTAATGTTGACTTGGAGAACTTAGTACCAAGACTGTTGAACATAACGAAGCAGCAGTTAGGATAAAGCTTCAGAATTTAAGACTAATTGAATAACATTTGCAGACAGACTTTAGGTGTACTTATATAATTGCAAGCAGTATTTTAAATATTTATTATATTTTTAATAACATTTTATCAAACAAGCATTCTTGATTTAGTTTCGGAAATGCAAAAGTCGTTTCTATTATTTGGACAAAACATCTATTTTTAAAATTTTGTCTTTCATCATTTGGAATCTTATTTGTATCTTCGCGTTTGAATCCACTACATGTGCTATTTCTAATCGATACTTTTTAATTAGAAACTCTGTCGCATATGGCTATTTTTAGCCAAGTTTAGGGTTAGTTTCAAATGATGTTTGGTAGAAGAGGGTTCACAATAGCATCTTGTTGTATTTTTTTCTATTATAGCAACTGTAAATTTTTTTTATAATTGCGCCCTTTTTCATTCCTTATTAAGTTTTTGTTGAAGTTCTCTTCATGATTATGGTTTATTCTATGTATTTAAATGTGTACCTATACGATTTAGGATTAAATATCAATTTCTTGCGTGGAAGAAATATTTATATAATTAATTTGGATTCTGGAATAAATGTATGGAATGAAATGTGAATAAATAATATTTTATAATGTAGGAGTCTACATAGGCCGAAGGTATGATTCCACTAGATCGCTGTTTGTGAATAGATGGCGCGTCAAATATTTATTATTAGCATCAACTACTTGTTGTTGAATATTGCCATAACAGCATTTACTTCGAAATTGAAAACATTTCAGTAAAAATTGACGTGTTTTTGCGTTCTTTTAACTAGTCAGTAAAAATTATACACTAGAAAATAGTAGTCTAGAAAAATCAGTGACAAAAAATAGCAATGAGCAAAATCGGATGACTTTCATAATCCAAATATTCTTAAAAATACATCATTTCTAATCAATTATTTCTAGCGACTTTTGTCATTCTAATTAATTGAGTTATTAAACTAAGTATGTTGGTAGCGCACGTTTGCTTAATTTTACATTATTGCTTGAAACTATTTGTCATAAAATATATATTGCATATAGTACGGCTACTAGTACTACTAATGCAATGTTTTAGTGGCAATAAATAATTCCAATTACATATTTCGTATTCATGTGATGCAGCCCCGGAAAATTCATTGCATTTTATATACGAAGCATGAGACTTAAAAGCATATTTAGCTCTAGTATCGTACGTGATATAAAAATATAGCTCGGTTTTATCGAGTAAAAAATTCTGGTGGCGTTAGTGGATAATTTCAATAAATAATTATATATAAAAATTAATAATAAATAATATTTTTAATGGTATAATAACAACTTTCTTTTAATGTGGGAACTATGTCACAAATAAGAGTTAAATCACCTGATATCACATGATTTTTATATTCGACACATCTATTACATATTAAGTTATCAACAAAATATGTCTATCATGTTTACAAAATTACCTACAGGGTGGTCTACTTCTTTTTTTCGGGGTTGAGCGTGAAGTTTCTAAGCCCCATAATCTCCCCGATGGGCCCTTCTGGCCGTTGATGTTAATTGAATGGGTGGGGTCTGTCTGCCTCGGAGTTCAAGATCTCCAAGTTGTCGTGGTCCTCACCAGTTAACCTTCACTTTGGGCGGCGGTCGGTCTGGGTTAAGTTCCGCCAAATGCGTGACCAGAGGATTGGCAGCTGTGATGGAGCGTCTTACTGGCCAGGGTTGACAGATGATCCTTGGAATTTTGTTTTGGAGGATCTCTGGCTTTGTTTTGGTTTGATTTCGCCAGGCTCGACCACAAGAGTGCCCCGCAGGCAATGATTGGGCGCAGGGAAGAGATGTAAATCAACATCTTCAGTTTTAGTGATAAAGTACTCCTGACGCAAAGTAGTGGGAGTAGTGCCGATCGTACAGCCAGGAATTTCTTTGTTGTTCTCTTGACGTGCTGTTGGAAGGTAAGCCTCTGATATAAAGTGGCACACAAATAGAGGACGGGTTGGCTCTAGGGCAACCTGACATCTCGGGCATGGATATTGTCTGGGGGCAGCCTGCGTCTCTTCGTAAATCTGATGGCTATACATTTAGTTTCGTGTCATTTTAGCATTCATAGATCCCCATTCGGCTATAGCATCAACTTGTACTTGGAGTCTTCTACACAAGATCTCCTCATTGTGAGATGTGTTCAAGCTGGGGGGTTTTGGGTAAATCTGCTATATAAATCAAAAACAACGTTGGTGCAAGAAGGGAACCCTGCGCGACACCGGCGATTGCTTGTTTTGGAGTGGAGATGGGTTCTTCAACCCTTATCAAAAAAAAACGACCAGACAGATATGAGGAAACGATCCGCACCAGCCGCGGGTTGATTTCCGAAACCACCATCTTATAGATCAGGCCGTCATGCCAGATCGTATCGAAGACCCTCTCAATATCCAGGAACACCGCTCCCCAACAAAACCGTCTTAATTAGTTACCGTTCTAACTTGTTATTGCGGTGGCAAATTACTATTTGCAAATAGTAATGGGACATTCAATGAATCTAGATCACGATGATACAATTGTTTAGAATTTCAGTGTCATTGTTGCTGATTATCATTATCGCTATCATTTTATTTTTACTCGAGTTTGCAGGCTCCAGAAAAACTTAATTGTGTTAAATAGTGGCCTGTGTATAAAAATTGCAGACGTATTAATAGTTTATAGTGCTGAAGGTAAAAATGGACGTAATGTATAATATGGACAAGTGTCCCAATCGACACCATGGCACCATATGCCACTTTTTCTGCTAAAATAGACGACTTTCTGAGTCGGTTACACTAAAGTCTAACAAGCACGATGCAAGTAAACTTCAAATTATACGAACAGTAGAGAAAGTTTTCAACATAAGATCTCAGTACAATTACCGGAAAAATCATTAGAGATATTTCAGTGGATTATGTTCCTGTATGGAGAGTTAAATCCAGCTGATGTTCCTAGAATACAAGTTTTTAATAAAATGAGAAATATGCATGCAAGGATTGCATTTTATTAGGCTCAAGGCTCATGAACAGCATGTAGTATTCATATATAATTGTTGATCGTTTTCTTTCAGGATCATTTGTTCTATTTTATCGAAATTACAGAGAGCTGCTTGTCAATGAGTTTTCAATTTTATTAGAAAATCTTTCATTGCAAACCAGGCCAAATATGTGGTACATACATGACGATGCATCACCGCATTTGTTATTAGTGGCAAAAACTTCCCCAATGATACATTTCCTGATAGATGGATTGGTAACAATGATCCAATGTACTGGCCTTTCCTCTGGGGGCCACGTTAACGAAACCGTTTATATAATTCCTACAGAAAACGCTTCCGAGTTGCTACAAAGGATACAAGCGCACGAAAAGACTTAAAAGAAAGCGTAAGAGATAAAAGAGTTAAAAAGATAAATCAGAACATTCCGATGATAAAACCTATTGGATGGGAGGGATCATCAATTTATCTCTGCGATGAAATGGTGACTGACATTTTTTTTTTAAACCGCACCCTGTATATTTATACTTTATTTTATTCGGCAAATCTTCCTAGTCAACAAAAGGTGTATTATAAACCCTGCCCTTCAGATATGGCTACAGAAGGAAATATAGAGTTATGATTTCCAATTCACCTTCTAGTATAAATTTTAGTTAAATAATTGGTTAGAATTCGACCGCTATGAGCTAGTTTGCTGTCGTATTGTAATATCAGATTTGACCGTATTTCTAACAGAAGTTTATTCATGAGTTCGTATAATTCCTCGCTTGTAGATTGTAGATACCTGTCCACCGTGAGTGTGTCATTATAAGATTTAGATCCAATAATGATTCTATTAAGGATGCCATGTCATATATGTAATCCCCAAACATTTTGAAAGTTGATTTCCCAAAACCAGTGAGGATTATGTTCTGACCCACTAGTGGCGATTGTGTTGATTCCCTTTTTCATTGTTATGAAATCGAGAGTTATCTGACTACATGATAAGATGCCAATTCCCAACTTCGCGAGCAAGGTTAAGCTAAGCTAAAATGTCTCTGTTCGTCATAATCTCGAGAAAGCTTACTATTTTTCAAAAATATGTTGAATTTACGAAAAAGCAGTATCAGTTGCATTGCTTATTTGCGAAATGGATACGTGCAGATAAACACTTTACCAGACTTAACTAAAACTGCAATTGTATTGTCTTCATTATAGTCCTTGATCTAAAAACACTTCTTTTCTTTTAGAATCTCCCAAATGAGATCAAAATTTCTTGCTAGTTTTGTAAATAACCTGTGAGATGGCTATGAGTTCACAGGATAGCGTTGTTGGTATTTTCGTCTAGCGGCGTTACTATTGTTTTGGTATTCCACGTAGATAAAAATATACAAGGAGCGATTGGAAAAAAAATGATTCTCACCGTTTTGACCTAGTTGTCAACGCAAATACAAATTGATAATCCTGTCCAATAGGTTCTGTCATCGTATTTACGAATTATACATACATATATGGTTTGTTAAACTTTTTCCAAAAGTAAAAAACTTACAGGTGATTTTGAAAAACTAATTTACAAAGATATAAGTTTCTGCAATTAGCTGTAGATTTTATTTGACCCACACATGGTGGTGAGAGATTTCCCCTTTTCAAGATATAATTTATGTTCTCTGAACTACTATAGTTGCAGTTTGAAATGAAACATCAACAAAATGGTTATACATAGTTTGACTCGGTTGTTTTATTTCTATTATAAATTATGAAACACTTCGAAAGACCACGAAAAAGTTATTATTATCGAAGGTAAAAGAATCTGGCAAATAATGTGTTAAAATATATTAACAGAATGGCGATGTAGACAATAACCTGATGGTTAGTTGGTAAAAATTAATTTTGCGCGCAATTTTTTGAAACATTCAAGTCTATTATGATTACAATTAACGCAAATAGAGTACTTATGAATAGAAAAATTATCTACTTACCATATCTAACAGCGCCTGTTAGAATAAAAAAAAACGTCCAATAGTATAACATAACACGATCCATGTTAGAATTAATTACTTCCGGTTAATTATATACTAAAAATATTTTCAAATTTTCACTTAAGAATACTAGATATAAATATTATTACATAGATACTTTAATTTATATCAAGTCATCTACGGTAGACGTTTACAAAACAAAACTTTTTACGCAATAATTACTTCACGCGAATGTTAATAGGAAAGCCGACCAGACGATGTATAACGATATAAAAAATTGCGCGTTGACACATAAGTTTGGTGAGTTTATGGTAAATGTGTAAGAATCTCTTCGACGATATCTACAAGACAGTGAATATCTGAAGCGTATAGCACTGCTAGCCGAGTCCGGATGTTTTGAATACGAATGCTGAGTTTTGCAGTGATGACGCCAAACCTGCTGGCGCCTTAGCGCCACATTCTAACCCTCTACGTTTCTAGAGTAGGATGGAGACACGGTTATAAACCTACGACTAGAAGGGGGTTGCATATTATCGTGGATATTATTATATGAACAATTGCTTTTAGGTCATCCAGAAGGATGACTTAAACAATGCCTAATCTAATACAGTGATATAATAAGTATTTTGTTAATTTCTGTATTGTAATTCGATGTTACAATTAAGATTACAATTTTCTTTATAGAGCATGCCCATTTATACAAAAAAGTCTTGGAGGCACTATCCCATCTGTTTTAGGTTTTGAGTTGTATCAATTGGAAAGGTGTAACGAATATTAATTTTACACTACTTTGTCCGTAATTAAGCAGAGTACCAACCATAGTCCTGTGGTTAGTACTGTGTAAGTATTGAAATATATCATTTGCTTCTTTTTGTTAAATTTATCATATTAGTGTATGCCAAATCAGTTTAACCCTACTTTATATTTGAATAAAGAGTTGTAATGCGGAGTTGTAGAAGTATAGTGCAAAATTCAATAGTTCCAACAACTGGGTTAAATATGAATGTATCTCTGTATACTAGAGAGATTGAGATATCGTGCAATAGAGAGGATTGTTTAGAAGGAATCTAGTCGAAACAAAAAAGAAGTAGAGAAAAAGTTAGTATTTTCAAAACCTGGCGTTAGTTAGAAATGCCCTTTGCTTAATACGAAGAAGAATACTAATTTAAAAACATTATTGAGAAATATAATTTAAAACTCTTTGTAATGATTTGAGAATCAATTACACTACTGTCAGTATTTATAGATAACCAAATATTGACAGGTAACTTTGAAGCCTCATTTATACAAAATTATTTTGACGAAGTCTTATATTAGAAAATTTTCTTTTGTCTACTTTTTTTTTATTTCCAACTATATTACAGTTTAAGAGAGACAAGTTTATAGCTTAGTCATGCTGCAGTAGCTTTAGCTTGTCATTAAAAACAAAAAGTAAGACAACTAATTTCAGGAACTGGTAAAACTAATGATATTCATTTCATGGAAATATTTTGTTATGTATATGATTAAAATCAAAAATTTAGCCTTGATCAGAATTAACAATGATTAATGATATATGCTTTTAGAAAATTTTTTTCAAGAGGAGTCACTGTGGATCACAGGACTAGAGAAAATTTAGATTAAACATTGGTAAGATATGTTGTTACGATTTTTATATGTTTGTCGTTGGTGCAGTTGTAGCGGCTTCAAAAATTATATTCTGAGCCCACTGGCACATAATTAATACCCAAATGGGCTGGAATACTATCCGAGTGGGCTCTCATTTCACTACTCAGCGATTACCGATTCATTTATTGAGTCGTTTCTACATAGACAGCATTTTATCCATCAGGCCTAATAACTGATATGTTGCAATATATTCATATGAAACTGAAAATAAATTTTGATTCCCATTTTGTTTACATTGTATTATTTGAGTTTTATAGTTAAGTATAAGCATTGGTGCTTTTTCTGCCTATCTATCCCTTTGGATGGTTGGGGGCAACTGGCAGAGCAGCCTGAGGTACTCGGGACATGGTTTTTTATTTTGCTGGTCGGTGTCTTGAGGGAGGTGGAGTGTGAGGAGGAAAAAAATCTATTCTTAGGACGTTTCAAGCTGAAAAAGTTTGCCGTTGCGGAAATGGAGGTGGCAACATTTTTCTTGCATACCTACAATTCTCTTACAAGATCGAAAAATTGGTAATTCTGATTGGTATGTAATTTTTTGTTTACCAAAAATAATCGTCCAATTAATTCAGAACGAGAAATCATTATTATATGGTTGACATACGCAAGTAGCACTAAATCACATTATTTGATCCCAATGATCTTTGTATATTCTCATGGATCAAGATTAGACTACGTGGTTAACATTTACAGTCGTCGAAATAAGTAGCACCTGCCTACTAAATGGCCAATTTGACAGTTCAATTTGTATGGAAATTATCAAATAAATTCATCATCTTGTAAACGGAATATTGATTAAATGCTGATGCTACAAAAGCTTTTGATAAAATGTTATTCCTTAGTTTTGCACAACTACATACACTTGATCAATCGATTATTAAGATGAGAGATTAGTGAAAGTTGGGAATTGAAGAAATCCTTATATTGAGTTTGGAACAACTCCTGAAGTGGCAATGACATGAGATGATACGACACGAGTCAAAAAAACCAAATGTTCATAGCTTCTGTAAAAGTACGATATAGGAGATAAGAAAGCCTAAGGAATATGTGAATATTACGTTCAGAAGATCTATGTAGAGTCGTGGATATGTTAAAAGCAAATTCGTGATGTTTTAGAGAAAAGGTGTTTATAGCTGTTATAGATAAAAGAGTTTTCAATTTTATTTGAATGTTAAGATAACAAGTAACGTTCAAGGGTTGTGACTTAGTTTTACTGAAGTACGATCGGACGTCAGCGTTTAAGCATTTCCTTTATCGACAGCACTCTAGCTTTAATATAATATTCCACATTCTGCTGCAAAATGTTTAAATCTAAAATGTACTGTCGCACAGATGGTATGTGTAATAAGCATATGTAATAATAATGTATGTAATAAGCATTTCAAATGCATCATTACGTTCCAAACAGTAACAAAGGTAGTTTGAAAAAACTATTAAAGGTAGTTAGAAAAAATTAAAAAATTATGAGATGTATTAAAACAAAACACAAATGTGTAAAGACGTGCAAGATATATTAAAGTCTAATTCAGCTTTTATGTTCAGAAGGAAGAACAAATGAGGCATGAATAAAAGTGTAGATGTAAATAAAATAAATATCTAAACATCCTATTCGAGAACTGTCTCTAATGATTATAAAAAAAGATACATCAGCAATGACAAACATTAAGAAACAGGAAATAGATTGATAGATAGTTTATTGCAATATTTCAATATAACAAGAAAGAAAATATGCAAATGTCAAATCAAAAACAAAAGAACTTAAATATATAGATTCCAAGTTTTTCTATATTATATGACTCAATTTCCAATAATAAACTATATACATTTTTTTTATAATTACCTCAGGCAATTACCATATATTCTAAATTGTTCTTATCGGTTCTAATCGGTTTTGAGCCGATAGAATAGAATACTCATGTTGTAATTCACTGTCCTCGAATAAGTTTTTGTTTTTCCATAAGAACATCAGCAATTCAAATATGTAAATACCATATACAGTTAAAATATTATTCAATTTGAAGAATCCTCTGCAGGACTGATTGTACTCGAGTTTATTAATTACACGCAAAATCTTTTTCTGTATCAGAAAAACTCTGTTTAGGTCACTACCGCCATCCCAAACAACGATCCCATACTTTATGTTTGAGTAGCAGCAACTATAATACATAATGCAAAGGACATGCGGACTTACTATATCTCTAAGTCGACGAATCGCGAAGCAGTTACTAACTTAGCTTTTTGCAGAGTACGTTAACGTGGTCTTTCCATTTTAAGGTTTCAGGTGGAAATATGAAAGAAGATTTAAATCTGTAAAATATATAGATGAAGAACTAGCTTTCTGCTTGGTTGCTCGGAATAGAGGTACTGCTATACTTTGTTGATACTTAATTAAATTCGGTACAGTTAGGCTAAAAGTGAATGCCCCCATATAGACTTTTCAAAACCATAGCATAAACTGAGTACACTGATTTTTTTATGTTTAATCAAGGGTAAAATTTACTTTGGTATGATTCGATCACGATGATGTTTATTAAAATCTCAATCTTGATTAAATTTCGCTTGTCTTAGACATTTGGTTACTGCAAAAATTTTGCGTAAAATGAATAGAAAAATTTAGACCTGATGGTAATGGTCACACCCTGTATATACGGGTCATTCACGGAACTGATTCGTTAGAACTTTTTGATGTTCTTGAATTTCAACATTTCTGAAAACTTGTAGTTATAACTACAGTAGCACATGTCGAATATATAACGACAGATATCCACATTTATGCAAAATGACCTAAAAAATATCAATACAAGAAGCCAAAAAAAGAATGTTAAATAAAAAAGCTTTGGAAAGGAATAAGTTATGTGTGCTTTATATGTCATCATGATCTGATCATATTGAATTTTATCTTTTGCAACGCTATTTTGTTTAATTTTCTTGCTTGAGTTTTTGTAATGACATTGTTTTAGATCACTTTACAAAATGGAAAATAAATCTAAAATGTCGTTTTTTTTCATTTGTTATTTTGCTTGCTGTCTTGGTAAGTTTTGATGCAGAATTGTATGCCCGATACAAAAAACTCACAAAAAATATACCATGCTATTTAAATTAAGAAAGTTGACGTCAGCTTCCGGTAAACCGGAAGTGGTAAAATAGCGCAAATAATTTTGCTGATGAGTCCAGATGATATCAGTTATAATTACAAGTTTTCAGAAATGTTGAAATTCAAGAACATGAAAAAGTTCTAACGAACCAGTTCCGTGAATGACTCTGTATATATTTCTTTGTTTTCCATGCTGTTTCTTTTATTAACATAGTCGATAGTGTGTTTTCCACGATTGTAACGCACGTATAGAACGCGTAACTTAGACGCTAGTATATTTTTTCAGCCAGAACTGGCTCGAATATAATGATAACGATGAATAAACGTCACTATTGGCTACAAAAACCTCTACACACACATTTACATATGTATGTATGTATAGCATATTATAGTAAATGCGAATGCGGGGGTTGTTGGTTCGTGAAGGCTGTGTTAGCCACGGGAAAGGCAATCAGATCGCACGATAATCTGCTTCGTGAACGCACTCTGGCGTGTAAATAGGTGATATAAAGAGTCCGGTATTTTTTTACCCTAATTTATGAGAGTTACATGATAAGTAGATTGCGTCAAAAATATATCTATTTAAAAATCAATTTTTTATCACTTCTCTTTATTTTATTTTAAGCCATAATTGATTGTCTTTTAAAGGTTAGTAGTAGTTGAAAAACGCGTTCATTGAATAGGATACTGAATTGGGTTATATTCTGTAGCTAATTATTTAAGTTTGTAAATCGCGTTAAATGGGAAAAATATCGCTAGTATTAATTAATTAGTGGCGTTTAAATAGGTCACAATTAATAATCTTCTTCTTTTGTCTGTTTTTTTTCTTGGCAAAAAGTATCTTAAACGAAATTATTTATCTTTTTATTAGTCAATGTTTTCAGAACGATATAAATATAGGAAATATAACAAACATATTATCGAATCAAAACATTGTAGTGATTTAGTTGGAAAAATAATAGATACAAAAATAATTTTTTTACAAAATTTTATCATTGAATTGACACGATTGGAAAAATAATAGATGAACAAAATTTGACATTCTTCCTCTGAATTTGTTCCCAAATTATCCCTAAATCTTTTTCACCAATTATTTCCTAATCACCTTAAGGCGCCTATGAGACGAAATGATCGGTTGTACTACTTATCGTACTACAAGTTGAAAATAAAATCATAAAGTCAAGTCAGTCGCTGTTTTTCTCTTCACGGAGACCATCGAACCAAGTAATGTTGTAATTATAGACTATACAGACGATGGTTTCGTCTGTACACACATAAAAATTTCTGGGATAAATTCTTATCCTTTCAATTCAAATATAGAGAAGTAGTTACCAGAAAAAGTGATAGTTCTAATCAAAATGAATGTATTTGTTTTCTTTTCCCAATTAAATTACATCTAAAACCCGGAGTTAAAAAAAGTGATAGAATTGTTGTCTAATAAAGACAAGTTAAACACCGATTTAACACCGTAAAGACAACAAGTTATCCATTACTGCATAATGCATAGATCAGGAGATACAATACATCCAAATGTGAAATATTTTATCTGCTTTGGAGAACCTCAATCCCGAAGTTAATTCGAAATAATGAAAATGTTGTCCTAAAAGAGTTACATTTGGTTAGATTGCACTTGCTTAATTTCCGCATATTTGCATTTTCTCAGAGAAAGGGTGCGTTCTTGTTCCAACACGAATAACGACTATTCTGTATACTTTGGTTAACGAAAATGGACGCTGCATTTTATTTACGTATCAAATATAGGAATCATAAGAAGTGGGTGAAAATAAATACTGGCTGACTTACTGACAAAAGAAGACATAGATGATAAAAGTAAGTAGATACCTAGTATAATTATAGGTTAACCAGACACATTCATATCACAGGTTGTAGCTCGATAACATCTGTAATAAATACAGATTAATATTTTTTACCAACACATATTCCTCTCTTTTTGGGATATTCTGCATTTGTAAGGGTTTTTATAGATAGTGGTATAATACCTGGCAGCAGGATGTCGGAGGCCTCGGTGCAAAAGTCCAAATGCATTTCCTGAACTGTGATTTCCAAAAGTTTATTTCGGGCGCCTGATTTATATCGCGATGCGGTTGCACCAACCTAGCCTCTGGTGGGTGGTACTTTAGGAGGATGGCGCAAGAATGAAAATTAACTCTTCTCGTGGTAACAATTACCACCTCAGAAGTAAAGAATTTATTCTTTTCGAGATAAAACTAACACTTCTCAAAATAACTCTAACTACATGCGGGATAACAATTTACCTCAGAATTTAAGCATATCTCCTTTTCGAGATAACTCTAACTCTTTTCGGGATAACTGTTACTATATCGAGGTTAATTACTTTTCCTTTTCGAGATGAGACCAACACTTTAAAAAATATAAGCAACTACCGCAGAGACAATGTTGTTATCACTTCTGAGTATAACACTAGCACTTTTTATTCTAACTCCATTAATTTTAACACCAGAAGCGGATGGATGCGAGGGAACACCGAAAAAGTGTTAGAATTAACTTCAGATTTTTATGTGTTATTTTAGGGGAATGTTTGGGAGTATGATGGGCATTCCCTTTTCGGATCTAAAACATTATTGAATCTAAAAGTCGCATAATGTCGTTGAACCACCACCCTGTTTAATTGCCTTTACAAAGCGAATTAGTTTTGTTTCATTGGATCGTAAGTCATCCAATCTACATGATCAAACTTTTGTGTCACAAGCAAAAGTCTGTATTTTATTTTTTTTTTTGATAATAGAGGCACCTATCTAATACTTCTTGCCACTAAATTTGGCTGGTCTAGCTTGTTTCGTATAGTTTAACTTGTCATTCCCATATTTAAATATCTTTTTAGTTCCACTGATGTATAGAGTCGATTTTTTTGTTACAATACCGTATGACGAAATTGTTTTGACGAGCAGTGGTACTACTTTTAATTACTCGGAATTAAATAGGAAAACTGCAGTGTTGATGACGAATCAGAAAGCATGATGTGTAACAACATAATCTAAAATTAGTACTTGAATATGTTTGTTTTCTAGAAACATAGAGGAAATTATGTGTAATTTTTCAAATAAATATTCATATATTTCAAGAAACTTGATATATTACAGCCCTTTATACACTTTAAATTTTAGTTCAACGCGTTATTGAGCTTGTATTTGTTCGGATATAACCTTTATTTTTTTATTTTAATGGTATAGTTTAAGATACAAAATTGCCAGATACTAAAATCTGATCTTTTAGTATAAACAACTAACACTACAGCCGAATTTATTGAGAAGGTCGCTTAGGAAAGTCGTAAAGTCGTTTTTTTTTAAGATACCCTATATCCACTAAAATTCAATAAGTAAGTGGAACATAAAAAAAGATGAACGGCGAAAACAAATTCGTATTTTTCTCTTAAAAGTAATCGGCTTTTCGGGAATTTAATTTTTTTTTTCGTTTGAAAATCAATTCGTCTCGCATTTAGGAGAGACCTACATAGTGTTGCGCTTACATGGGAGATGTATTAGATAGAGTAACTTTTTGAATGGGAAAAGTTCTGCGAGAGATAGCATTGTTGGAATAGCGCAGTTACATACATCGCATTTGTTCGTTATGCATAATACCAGAGACACATACCTAGACAGATAACAGAGGAATGTCGATTATAATAAAATACAACAGCATATATACATACATATGCATACATATGTACAGGGTGGGCAAATTTCGATGTTTTAATGGGGGATCTCGGTAACTATAAGAGGTATCAAAAAACGGACCACGCATCCTCGATCTGTTTTTTCGAGAAAAGGATGATGGTGAAAACCAAATTTGGCTATCGGCTTTCGGTTTCGTGTTATCCCTGAAAATTCGATTTTTCCCGTTTTCGTTTTATCACGATATCTCGGCTATTTATGAAAATTGACAAAAATGACTTTTACGTTCTTGAGGCACTTTTTTGATTAGAATGTAATAGCGTTAGAGAATTTTTGAAAAAATTTTCGAAATTCGAGGTAGAACATAAAGTTGCATTTTTTATATGGAACATATAGTTGGCTATGATATCATTAAAAATCTTTTTTGGCCATTTCAATGATATATATCATGCTGTTGTTTCCTCACTTTGTATGGGCTAAACTTATGTTTCTTCAAAACTGATAACGCACGTCGTCGTGATATAGCCAATTCCACTTCAATTTGACGGCTTGAGATTGAAGGATTTGCCACTGCCATTCCAATAACATTGACCGTAACTTCCTCAGTATCATCCTTATTATAATTCTTCGATCTTAATGAATGTTGAATGTTCCAAAATTAATGAGATTATTTTTCAGTCTTCCAAAAATAGATTTATTAGGTTGCCTTCTTTCCGAGTAAAATTTAAAATATGTTTCACATGCAGCTTCAGCATTATTATTATTGAGAATAAAGCATTCCAACATATCATACTTTTCGTAATTTTCATAAGACATCGCAAATTTATAATTGAAGGTGACGCAACAATCAAATAATCAACTTAAACTATTGATACTATTTGTAAACCTACAGACAGATTCATGTAAGTTGAATGACACACGCCTACTAACAAAAAGCAATGAAAGGATTTTTTTTAAATCAATGGAAAATGTTATTTTTTGCTATAATACAGTGAAAATTAACGAAAAGACCCCACATGATATATATCATTGAATATCATAGCCAACTATATGTTCCATATAAAAAAATACAACTTTATGTCCTACCTCGAATTTAGAAATTTTTTTCAAAAATTGTCTAACGCCATTGCATTCTAATCAAAAAAGTGCCTGAAGAACGTAAAAGTCATTTTTGTCAATTTTCATAAATAGTCGATATATCGTGATAAAACGAAAACGGGAAAAATCGAATTTTCAGGGATAATTCGAAACCGAAAGCCGATAGCCAAATTTAGTTTTCACCATCATCCTAGACTCGAAAAAACAGATCGAGGATGCGTTATCCGTCTTTTGATACCGAAATCCCCTATTAAACCATCGAAATTTGCCCATCCTGTACATATAATAAAATTATTTGACGCAGAAATGATTACAATCTAAAATACTTATTTTGGGGTTTTATTCATGAGTAACTCTTGTAAATTACAAAATATTCAACTTGGGGACTACATGTTCTTTATAAATTTAATTGTGTGTAAAAATCAATTACTAATACTAATTCTACATATTTTGTTAGTAGATCAAATAGTGGCAGATTGTAGAAATTAGTTCATCTATAAATGGAAGACATTATTAGTAATCCTTTTAGCTACCACTACCACCACTACCTACCTAGTTATAATTTTAATTAATACAAAACGTTTGCCTTATGTACAGGGTGGTCAGATAAAAAATGTGTAGGGGCATAATAAGACAAAAGGACTGATTTTGAAATAAAACTTAATACTTTCTTAAATGCTCGAAATGGTCTTCCATCACACTCAATGCATTGTTGGAGCCGCTTATGCGTAGACATTACAGCAGCTTCAATTTCTGCTCTTGACAGGCTACGAATGCCCTCTTGTATTCGTATTTTCATGTCGTCTCTCGTTGTTAGTGGAATTTGGTAAACAATATCTTTCAACCGAACCCAGAGATAGAAGTCCAAACAGGTGAGGTCTAGGGATCGTGGAGGCCAAGGAAATAGCCCAACCCACCTCTGGCGATATCTTAGATCTTCTTCTTGAGAAATGAGCTGGACAACCATCTAGTTGCAGAAACATATTTTGCCGTAACTGCAAGGGCACATTTTCCAATAAAATAGGCAATTGGTTTACCAGAAAATCAAGAAACGTGGCACCGTTTAGTGGTTGATCAAATAAATAGGTACCTATAATAGTTCCGCCCAGGATGCCACACCACACATTGAGACTCCAATGGCTTTGATATTGGACCTCGCGCAATTAGTGAGGATTATTGTCAGACCAATAATGCATATTATGCAAATTAACGTTTCTATCACTTCTAAAAAGCATTTCAATCCTTGTAAACCTTATTTAGACATATCACAGGTAGGATAGGTTTGATGGAACAGTAAATGCTTTTTTCAATGAGACCAAGTTTGTTAAAATCAGTTCAGTCGTTTAGGAGTTACAGCGGTTTATTTAAAAAATCATTTAATTAATCAAAAAGTGTTAAACAAAAATTACTCGAGTAAAGCTAAGCTTTAAAAAGTATATATTTTTTTGTAACATTTACTGGGTGGATTTGAGTGAAAATCACTTTAAAGGTTTAAGATGCCGGTTACGCCCCCTGGCGACCATCTTGGAAATCTGAAAATATTTACCACAGTCTTCTTTTGACCACTTTAGTCTTAAAATTTTTTACCGCAAGTCTCTACAACGAATAATTTCAGATATACAGCACTTTGCATTCTTATCTGACCACCCTGTACTTTATTCGTTTTATTTAGGATCAACGTGTGTGTAGCGTAATCTTCGGTTCCTCATATTAAGCCAATTCACCACCTTCAGTTTGTGTGAGATGTAAGTAGGTATATGATGGGCGTTCTAACGCAACCAGTCCTCGTGGACACCCTGTATAAGCTGTATTTGGACAGCTAAAACCTGTGTAAAACCACCAAATTGTCATAATTATGACAGTTTGACAGGTTTTAGCTATCAAAATACAGCTTATACAGAATGTCCACGAGGACTGGTTGCGTTACAACGCCCATGTGATGTACTGCTTGCATCTAATTTCAAAGATAAGTCGTAAACATGAATTTTGCACATTTTTAATTTTATTTGCATTGCTGGTTGATATGCAGGAGTTATAGAGAGCATTACAAAAACTAAAATGTGAGAGAATTAATGATTCACCAAGGAGAATCTTTGCTTTAGAACTTAAGAACATTCTATTATCGTATATGGCTTTTAAGGAAGAATATGCGCGTTGGATGCATATATCGATATGTTCAGTAAAATTGAGTTCGTTCTTAATATGACGCCTAAATTTTTTTATTGTTGCACTGAGCGAGACAACATTTTCCCCAATCTTGATATTAATTTTCCCAAGGAAAAAACAAGCAGTATATTTTTAAATCATCAGCGTAGAAATGACGAAATGAAAGATGAATTTTAAAATATTGTCAAAAGCAGACGTATAAAAAAGACGTATCGTAACGAAAATAACAAATGACCCAAAGTGGATCCTGGGGGGAATGCCTGACCTAATACGCTCAAAGCAAGACCTCGCCTCATCCACCATCACACACTGCTGCCTTTCTATAAGATAATCATTATTTTCTGATTCTTGTTGTTTTTGTACTATTATTTTTCAATTTTTCCCTCCATATTTTAATTTTCTTCTTCTTTTCTATTCTTTCTTTTTATTATCTGTTTATGGTTTCATATTCCAGAAATGAAATAAAATAACTGCTAATTTAATCAACAATCTCTCATATTCCCATTATTAAAACTATTTGATCGTTTTGTTCTATTAAATACTTTATATACTACTATGACACAGTTAAAGCCCGAAAGCTCTCATAATAGAAACACTTTATTCCATCCACTTTCATTGTTTGTTGGGTCATAAGCAGCATTAATTCCCAATAATTCCAGAAATGAGATTAGATAAAGATCTTGTTAGTTTATAACTTTTGTGTTTCCACACATGCATCGGATCAGGGCTGCATTCTGTTTGCTTTGTATACTTCCCTCCATACCAAATTATTCACACTTTCGAGTTCAACTGACCGCCTGTTGATCTCATCTTGTAAATGCATCACTATAGTTTTTTTGTGTGTGTAGTCAGTGCTGGTTGACTAGTGACTTCTTACACTTGTAAGACTATTACTGCAACTCTGCTGTGTAATTTTTGTGTATATATAATTGAGTTCAAATGGCTTTGTAACATCACACCGCTTGATCGCTATCCAATTCTCCGAGATAAATGTTTCCCCCCTTTCGGAGAATTGTACAAGCGGCCCTAAAAGATTAACATTTTAAAAAGGGATTGAAAGTCCATTACAATTAATTATATGAATGAATGCAGGTAATAGGAAAACATAACATGATTATTACCCATATCTCTGTCACATTTGAGATTTATTACAGTTTATTACAAGCACAGATCAGGAGACTGAACTGACCAATCCATTACCTGAATCTTATTAGAAATAAACTACTGCTCCGTTAACCTCCTAGTATGTTTTGGGTCATTATTTGGCAGTAAAACCCATATAAGCGTAACATAACAGATTGTGAGATTAACATAAACTGGTGCATCGATTCACTTTTCTATGCGATATATAAGACCCGTATCATAGTAAGAAACAGGTTCAAACTGTTTTTCCATTGCCATGCTTTACTATTTTCAGAGTGTACCACAGATCGTAAGTTGCATTTTCCAGACTTAATAAGACGATTTTAAACTGGTCTTCCACTAAACACATGAACTTCAATTAGTCGTCAATGTATTCCAATTTTAGATTCTGTTGTATCTTGTTTTGCAATTAAAGAATTGTACTTCATCATTTTTTCTATTCCTATTGATTCATGTGGGCTGATTTTTTTCCTCTTTACCTTGTTTCCGGCGTTTCTGTCAATTTTTCATTTGCGATCATTTTTCTTAAGCAACCAACTGTTTATTCTGTAAATATGTAAGTTTTGATCTGGGAAAACAGCTTCCACATAGAGTTTCATTTTTCTTCGTTAGTATCTAGAGCGCAATTATTTTTACTTACTTTCCCTTCAGTAAAAAAAATGCTTTAATAGCAATTTCATTTAATAGATGTTGGTACTACGTTCTAACAGATGCCGTTTGTAAGAACTATTTATTTATAACAATTTAAATGTCATTGAAGATTACTTTCTAATTATGAGAGGTTAGTGTAGGCATAAATACATCAGTCTTTATTAACTTTATTACATACTTCACGTGCGACAGTAAATAAAACACACATACATATATACAATGACTTGGTAAAAATAAAAAGATAGTACGAGGCTATGTAATACGTTATAGACTTTATTATCCAAGATAGAAGGACGTTGTAGCGTTTTTCGCGTGAATAAAAGTAATGTGCGTGTCGTAGATGTTGATGTTGATCGTAAAAACGGAATGAATTATTTACTACGGCTATTCGTCACCATAATTCAAATATATGTCAATAAAATATCCTTTATTTTATTTTGGATCTATCTTCGCCATACAGCCAACGTTTTGTTTGAAAGCGATCAAATTTGTAGTTCCTTCAATCTAAGAAAGCAGCTTCATTGTAACGAATAAAATGTAATAAATAGTAAATAATTTTTATAGGGATATAGTAATAGCAGGTATTTCCTGCCGGCACCTAGTTCCATCCAATACAGTTTAGTTAGAAATATGTGGGACTTCTTGCGAAAAACTTGTTTTTTCCTGGCATTTTCGAAAGCCTATTGTCGCCTGTTCGAACTAAGATAATTCTTCCCACATGTTTCTTTATTGCTTCAGTTCAATCGGAACATTCGCTTTAACACCATCAGAATTTAGTTTTGTGACAATAAAATTGAAAAAAATTATACATCAGTTTCTAGACAATCTATACTAATAACGTAAGTTAAATCATAATCGCATGTTATTACGACTTTTCTGCGTATGTTAGAATAATTTTATTTTAATATTCTTAGTTATTTTTGTATAATTATCGAAAATTAAGTTCGATGAAAATACAAACGATGCAGTCGAATTGATTCACTGAAAACCCAGCCAGTTTGCCGCTAATATTATAAGAATTCATTATTATTGAATAAGATGAGTCTATTTGAATCTCTAAAAACGAAAGTTTGCAGATTTTTCTTTTTATTCAATCTACCTATTGAATTGAATCTAGGAAAATTCCCAATTTTCATTAATCAAAAAGATTTAATTGAATCTTATAAATTAACAATATCATATTAATCAATTATTGATTATTAGTTCTATAGATCTATAGGTAAATGCAATTATGTGCTTTAATTTAAAAATATTAACAATTTTATTGTGTAGAATTAAAATAATCTAATGGCCGGAGCTACATAAGAAATTTTCCATGCGTTTGGTATTTCCGGCCTATAATCATTAACACAGTACGATAATTAGTTATCACCAATCAAAATATACATCTTAACTAAATATATTTTAGTGTTAAAATGGCTGAGAGAAAACGATTAAATAATGCCCCATAAAAAATGGAAACTGTCTTAAAATTTATAAAAAAGATGGTATCTCAGTCCGTAGTGTATCCAAGATGTTTAATATCCCAAGATCTACGTTACAGGATAAATTAATATATTATAAAAAATTGTAGATTGGATAGTGTACCTTGGTGAACTTGGGTTTCCAGTAATTAAAACACAATTAATAGAGACAGTTTCAAAACTTATTACTAACCTTAAAATACCAAATCCGTTTCAAGATGGAATACCTGGAAGAAACTGGCATGCTGGCTTTCTAAAACGACATCCTGATATATCTAGAAGAGTACCTCAGTCACTAACTACAACGAGAGTTGCCATCACTGAAGAAGGCATATGATTGTGGTTTGCGAAAATAGACAATTATCTGTTAGAGCATAATTACAAAGAAATACTCCAACATCCTTGTAGAGTATTTAATATGGAAGAAACGGGGTTCTATCTGTCGCCGAAAGAAAAACATGTCCTAGTAAGGACTGGTTCTAAAAAATATAGTCGTGTCATGAATGATGAAAAAGAAATGCTGACAGTGCTGCTATCTGTGAATGCAGGTGGAAATTGGCAACCGCCACTATGCTTGTATCCTTACAAGAAACGGGTTCCCAGGTATATTTTGGATAAAATTCCAGATTCCTCCTGGGGAATTGGACATACCGAAAATAATTGGATGATGTCCGAAACTTTTTATGAAGATATTGCCAATGTTTTCATTCCATGGGTTTGGAGTAATCCTATACCATTCCCAATAATTTATTTTTGGACGGACACAAATCCCATTTCAATCTTCCATTGATAGAATTGTGTATAGAAGTAAGTACAGATTGCAACCGCTAGACGTGGGTGCCTTTTATCCAGTCGAAACTGTTATCCAGTGAGAAACTGTTCATCACTGGAGATTAGAACACGAAGGTAAGAAACTGCAGCGTAAAAATTTTGCACCTCTGGTGAAGATAACGTTAGACAAGTCTGTTGTGCCAACAACTATGGAAAATGCGTTTAAAACGTGTGGACTTCACCCAATTCAATGCAGACAATATTCACTACTTCAAACTGGTGAAACAGGTTAAGAATTTTAGCAATGGAAAATACTGAAACATGAAAAACACAGACCCTGAATTATTAAAAACGTTTTTAAAATCCGATGGAGAGTGGCACGGGGACAAAAAGTGGGTAGGTTTCTATGAATTTTGGCTAGATCTGAAGTTCTCTAAAATACTGGTAATAATGCAACTCTGCTACAAAACAGTGGAGTAGTTGTTGAAGATGGTGACGTACAATGTAACATTTCAAACATTGCTTTTGATGAAAATACGTGGGTTTTAAACGACAACATACTAGATGCAGTAGTAGAAGTAGATGGCTCACTAAAAATAATTGGAAATACAACTCCAGAAAAATCTACCGTTATAGAAACAAATAATTCTCTCACAAGCGTTACCAGTACTTTAGCTACTAGAAAAGGCCCTGAATTAACCACCTCAGACCAGAACAAAGAATTTACCACACCTTTAAAAGACTTAAACTCTCAGGACAATTGTGTGAAGCAGAAGTACCCTACACCATTCAAGAATGCCCTATTTTGGCCAGAAACCAAGGAAAAGTCAGTAAAGAAAATAAAAAAGAATATACAATCAACTGTCGCTATAGCCAAAGAATATGTTGAATATCAACGACGATCAGATCAAGAAAAAAAAAACTTAAAGAAGCAGAAAAACGCGCAAAAGAAGAGAAAAAGCAAAAATACAAGAAGATAAATTGAAAATTAAAGAAAAAACAAAGAAGCCTCAAAATGAACAGAGGACCATATTGATTTCGTAAACGACAAAGACCTTTTCGCAGAGAAAACATATGTTGTTGTAGATTGTGAAGGAGAATTATTTCCAGGTTGTATCATAAAGACTGACAAAGAACATACTACAGTTAAAACTATGACTATAAGTGGTCAAAATTGGAAATTGCTCTTTTTGAAATAATTTTTTAAATAAAATATCACTTGCAGGAGTGAGATTAGCCGTACTTAGAAACTGTAAAGCGGCTGGGAGCCCGTCCACATTCCAATTACGTTTAAAAATACCTGAAATTAGTCGCCTTTTCAAATATTCATGAAATTTTGCAGTGCTTAAAATAGGACTTTTCATTGATTCTACTCAATATTAAATTATTAGTGAAACGCCATTTCAATCGACATTAAAGAACAAGAAAATGGTTACAAAGTTTTTAAGGTATCCTTGAGAATTGTCTTTGCATCTTATCAAGAAGGTCTGGTTTCTGAATATTTCTAACAATTGCAACAGTTTCTAGTTGATATATAATTTTGACGAAACTAATTTCTCTAACGATCCCGGACGATTCAAAGTTGTTGTCCAGCGCAATAGCCGCAGAGGTCATGGCTAGTGCAGTATTTATGATCTGAGTTTCACTATATGGGCACCCCAGTTGAGGTACTAGAGCTTCAGCATCATGGTCGCCTACCAGATTCTTCCGAAACTAGTTCATAATTCTGTCGTGTTTGTAGATAGCCCAACTGGATAATTACTGCACTCTCTCCTCCCCCGCCATCTTACGTCTGCTATAAATCATATCACGTTTAATACAGATTTGTTAGGAGACACTACAACAATAGTGGTAGGTTCAATCAATGTATTTGTAAAGATTGATTTATCACAATACCATTTTTTAACGGGTCGATAGCCGCAGTGGTTAGGCGGCTGACTATCGTTGTGGTGGGACGATAAGAGCCGGGTTTCAATTCTTTGGGGGAACGGTGACATTTTTTCAGAGAGTCGAAATCCGGGTCGTCTTACCATTCGCTGTTGAGGGCAAAGTGATTATCAGGCGATATGATGCTGTCACAAAGCCATTTTAACCCAATTTACACACACAAAACTACACCGCGACGGCTGTGATAGCCAGACAAGTAATACAGCTTACGGAGTCACTGTAACTATGCACCCACCACAGATAACAAGAAAACTAAAGAAAAAGAATGAAACAAAGCTGATGATCTGTGATAATTTAGCTTCACATGTGTCAGTTTATGTCATAAATGAGTGCAAATAAAATCACACTAACTTTGTACCGCTTCTATAAAATAAATCTATTACTGCCGTTGAATGTGGCATATTTTAAATAATTGGAGAGTGCTTGGAGTGAAACTTTAACGACCTGGAAAATGAAGAATCGAGGTGTGTTGTCCAAATATCAATTTGCGGCGTTATTCAAGGAGATGTTGGATGATATTGATGTAAAGGAAAACTGGAATTTAATATGTTGTAGACGCAATATATCTTTTCAATCCAGAAGTTTTACATAAAGTCTCCAACACGGCCTTGTTGAACTTTAAGAAAAGAAAAAGTAAAAAAAAGAGGAAGGAAGTTCTAGTAGTTTTGCCATTACCTGATTTACTTATATTCAGGTACAGCTTTGGTGTAACTTTTTTCTGTTGTAAGCGCAGCTGCTGTTCCTAAAACTGTATTGTTGATCTAGGCTACCCACTGCAGCTGTAAATTGTGCGTGTAAATGAGTTTCTATAGCTTTGTTACAACGTTGCCTCACTATTGTTGCATTGTCCGAACAGCAAATGGTAGCTCAACCAGAGTACGTATTTAACAAGACGTTGCCATATCCGTTATGCATTATCCGGCAATATTCGAACCGAAGACTATAAGTATTGACCTGCCAATGGTCAGGCACTCTTACCTCTCCGGCTAATGAGCTGGATCTTACTGCAAACTTAATTTTTTTGAGAATGTTTGGAAAGGTGAAGAGATGTTTAATTAAACATTTAAATAACTATTTTTTTTTATAATAAACTCGGTTGGCGCCAATGTATTAGCTGTTAAATTTTTGTTCATTATGTATACTTACCCAAAAAAACGTAAAGATGTAATTTTCAGCGAGTATTCCAGATATATTCTCCAATTTAAGATACATTGCGATCTGATGTATTGTTCAGTTAATAATAAATTTACGATTTAATTAAAAGCCTTCGAATTAACAGTACCCTCGACATAAAATAACAGTAAAAACTGGATTAATAGAATGTTTTAATGTTTTGCGCTAAATTTTCTGGCTCGATATCAACAAAGCTATACGCCATCAAAACCTTAAAATGAAGTCGACTATCATCTAAATTTATTCATTACATTATTCAGGGTAAAATTCTAGCTCGCTATGCAAACTTGAAGCTTGCCAAATTTTTGAATTTCACCATTAACATCGATTGCAACAGACATAATGGCTCATAAACTACATGTATACATACTCGAGTATGCAAATGGCGGAGGAAACTTTTGTGCATGGAGGAATGGGGGATATTACTACAGTACGAGGGTTGTTTGATATTCATCTATTTGTTTATTTCTCACCAAACAAAATAACAAGTTAGATGAATTCCTAAAAATACTGTGTTGTGTGAAGCCGTGCTATATAGATAGAGCTGGAAATTAGGTTAATAATTTCAATGATTCAATGACACTTCTTCGCATCTTCTGCTCCATATTTCGTAACCGATGTAAACAATAACAATGTATTAAATGTTACTATTCTGTTATTGGATCTATAACAATTCAATTAAGAACTTTTCATTATTTAGGTGTCCTATATAATTCTGCTGCGTCTGCTGTTATGTGCACATTAAATTGTGCAGTACGTGAAACGAAAAATTCGGACGGAACTGAAGCAACCGATCGTGAAAACGGTTTGTCGTAAAGTATGCACCGCGACCGCGGTTTACGATTTTATTGGTATTGTCGTACCGGAATTTGGCAAGTTTTCCGTTAGGATATGTATAAATATATCCACGTTGCGATTCCCGGAATATTATCTAAATTGTTCACATTTTTTTTGACATTTATATGTTACTCGTTATTATCAATAATGTAATCATTCCTTATTGGAATTAGGAACAATAATAATGTGTAGATATGTGTATAAATAAAACATTTAATTTAATTTTACTATTTTATTAATAAGAGCAACGCTTAAATTATGAAATAAGCTCAGTAAGAACGAATTGATTCTAAAAAATCTTTATTTTAATTCTCAAGTTGCCGTTCTTTATTGACAAAAAAAAACTGAGTAAATTAAATGGTATCCTTACGAAGTTAATTCAGTCGACAAACTGAACGTAGATGATTTTGATTGCAGGTTTCAGTTTTACGAACAAATGATGAATCTCTGCAACGTGCTAACCCAGTTTTATTTAGTGATGAGGCAACTGTTGATTCGAGTCAAAGGATGAATAAAATAAAAAATAAACGTTTGAACAGGAATAAGTGATAACAATGTTGGGGTCTTTCTGCATTGCTATAGCAGATTTCGAGCTCTGACAAAAGCTCAAATATCGAACAGGTATAAATCTTATTTTACTGAGATTGAGCCAAAAAAGTTGTGGGGATTTGTTCAAAGTAGAAAGGAAACTACACGAATACCTGGTAAACTTCCTGTAAATGAGGTTACTGTAGAAAATCCACAGGAGATTGTAGATACATTTGCTACACCTTTTTCAGAGGCTTACACTATTGATGACTAATCTGATCTTCCCAGCTTCCATCATTGATATTATGGCAGCATTCCCAGACAAATGCACCGCTGGAGATTATACACTACCTAGCTTCCTGATCAAAGAGGATTCTAGGATAATTCATTGCTCACAATTCATCGCACACAATCCATCGCTCGCAATTCGTCGGATCACAATTCATAGCATCCACAATTCATAGCATCCACAATTCATAGCATCCACAAATCATAGCATCCACAATTCATCGCACCCACAATTCATCGCAGTTCCAATGCATAATTGTTGGTATCTACGAATCAGGCACCCGATAACCTCCTCTAATCCCTCTAATTACCCAATAGTCAAATCAAGAAAGGGATGGACACACTATACTAATATACCTTTTATTGTTTCTAATGTATTTCCTATATTATGACGATTAGGGATTTGAATTTTCATTTGAATTATACAGCGAAGTAGTGAGTATATCAAGTGTTGTTATATCCAATATGCCTCTGCAGTTTGTTATGTCAGAGAAGGGCAAGAGGAAATTGCTCAGTAGTGACCATCTCTTTTATAAAGAAAGGCAAACCGACGAGAAAATTAGCTGGAGATGTGAACATTTCCAGAAATTTAAATGTCCAGAGAGAGTTAGGACAGTGGGTGATGAAATTGTGATAGTGGGAAAAGATCACAATCATGTCGGTGACGCAGCTCAAGTAGAAGCTGCCAAAATTTATGATAGTATTCGGACAAGTGCTAAAACCACAAACGATGCCGCGCAAAACATTATATTGGAAGTCACCCTTGGATGCAGTCAAGCAGCACCTCCCAAGCTTCCACGCATTGATACAATGAAGAGATCAATTAGAAGAATTCGTCAGCAAGAAATGTCAGGTCCAGCCTTACCAAATCATCGTCAAGAAATTGAATTTCAAGAAGAATTCACGAAATCTTTCAATGGAGAAGATTTTCTTCTCTATGATTCCGGCCCTGAGGAAAATCGTATTCTAATTTTTTCCACACGCCGAAATTTGCAGTTGCTATCACAAAGTGACTATTGGTATGCTGACGGAACCTTCAAAACGGTGCAGCTATTGTTCAACCAATTATATACAATTCATGGTTTAAAAGAGGATGCATCGGTACCACTGGTTTATGCATTACTGCCTAACAGAACCAGAGAAACATACGAACACCTGCTCAAGCAACTGAAGATTTTGCAACCTGTATTGTCGCCAAGAACAATTACAGTGGACTTTGAAAAGCCAATGATTACCTTAGAAACACATTTAGAAACGAATTTCCAGATGCAAGACTAAGAGGCTGTTTTTTTTCACTGCACCCAATGTATTAATTTTACGGGCCATAAATAGCAAAGATATGAAACGGACGTAGATTTTGCCTTAAAACTGCGAATGCTACCAGCAGTTGCGTTTGTGCTGACGGAATCAGTGGTGGAAGTTTTCGAAACTCTTTGTGAAAATGAAATTTTCCCTCCGGAAGCACAAGAGGTTGTCGACTATTTTGAAGATACCTAAATATGTCTATATTTGTTTCTTATTTCTTTTTTATTACATTTTTATTTGACAATTTTGCTTTTTACAATGTTTTTTTTAATACTATGTACTTTCAAATGAATAAAAGAATATGTAATGATAAAAGTGTAATTTGAATAAAGTTTTGCGAATTGCGATGAATTACAGCGACAAATTGTGCATGCGATGAATTATGGATGCGATGAATTGTGGATGCGATGAATTGTGTTGCGATGAATTGTGTGCGATGGATTGTCCGGATCCCTTTTTTATCATTTACTCGGAAAACAAATCCTCATTATTCTACTTATCAACTTTATGGTCACTCACTCGCTAAAGTTACTAATACATATTAAAGACTTAGGTGTCTTTTTTGACCCAACACTGTCATTTAATCCACACATTGAAAAAATTTGCTCGTCTGCCTCACAAATACTAGGGTTCCTCATGAATAAATATTTTAATAATATCTCATTTCTCAGATCTCTGTACTTTGCATTTGTTTTATCCAAGTTGGAATACGCCTCCATTATTTGATTTCCATTTTATGCTTCACAGCAACGGCCACTAGAACGTATTCAACGCCGTTACCTCAAGTTTCTTTCTTTGAAAATGGATGGAGTGTATTCGCTCTGGAGCACATCTTACAGCGATCTTCTTCAGGTTCATCAAATGCGATCGTTGGCTTGCCGCAATAATTTACGTAGTGCATCATTTCTGTACAAGCTGTTAAATAACACAATTGACTGCGTCTATCTGGTGTCGTGTATATCGTTTAATGTTCCTCGTATAGCTTTTCGAAACGCATCTACGTTTAATTTACCAATACCGAAGACAAATCTATTATTGAGATCAGCAGTGTATCACACGACCAAGAATGCTGACTGGATCTACAGATATCTTTATCGGAGAATTAAATATTTTATTTTTTCTTAAAATGTAGCAATTATATTTTTTGTATTGAATTTTTGTTTTTTTTTTCTGAAGTATGTATTCACTTTGTATTTTATTTGTCCTGTAATTGGGGTCACTTGTTGGGCAATAAACGCATATTATTATTATTTATGGCTTCTTGATAGGCCAAAAATATTTGAAGCTATCGAGACTCCTGCTATTCCAAATAGAGACTTGTGGTTCCAGCAAGACTTGTCCTTTTAGATTTTTCTTATGGGATTACATCAAAAGTAAGAAATGTTTTTTAGTGTTGGATGTAGTCCCACTATAAACGTTTTTTCAATCTTTTGTTGATCGATCTAAAATTTCATCAAGATACGGCATTTGATTTAAATATAGTAAATTTTTAAAATGTATGACTTGGTCTTTGCTGAATTTTATCATACCGAGAGATCGGTATGATAAAAACAATTTTCGGCTAGATTGCAAAAAATATGCAATCACTTTGGATAATATTTAATGTTAATCCTATTAGAATGTCGTATAGAAATAGTAATCTTGATTGAGTTGCTACAATTAGAGATATTGATATAATTCTGCTCATAGATGAATAATTAAGCTTTAGTTGGACTTAGTTTCATATAGTCTCCATTTTTACTTTTATAAGGGCCTTCATCCTGTCGTATATATAATACTCTTGACATAAGATTAAATCTTGAATATTATAATGTTATTTTGTCGATTTTGCGGATTTGTTGCATTTGTCAAACTCGTATAAAATATTACCTAACATATACAAACTAATAAATCAAGTTTTATATCAAGCAGATCAAGATAAAAAAACACGTAAACATCGCGGTCCTGTTAGTATACTCAGAGCATTGCTATTCTATCCAAAGGATTTAAACATCTTTCGTTTGTTAAATACAGGGTAGAGAATCTGTCGATTGTGGCGTCGCTAATAATTTTCCGGAAAAAATACATTAAAATCAACAGTTTTCGCAATATTTAGTTTTAAAATAAAATTTATGGATAAACAAGTAAATATTTGTTCATCACAAGAGAAATGTTGTAAATTACGAGGAGGTATTGAAAAATGGTTAGCTTAGTATCGAATCAAACAAAATTGCAACGCCTCTAGACAAGCTGTCTAGAGGCGTTGTGTGCGAAGAAGTGATAGAAGCTCTATCACTTCTTCGTTAGAAGAAAATTTACGACTTTCTAAACTTTTTTTCAGTTGAGGAAAGACATGACAGTCGGAGGGAATTAGATTTGATCAATAAAAGGGTTGTTCGAGTAATTCGAATCCTAAATCACGAATTGTTTACATGCCAACATGCGATTTGTATGTAGGGGCATTATCCTGCAAAAACAAAACACCTTTGGATAACTCTCCGCTTTTTCTCTCCATAATTTTTTCTCGTAGAGTGGTCAGTAACGTTGAATAAAAATTCCGAGTTATTGTTCTATCCTTATCAAGAAAATCAATCACAATGACTTCATGGTAATTCCAAAAAAACTGAAACAAGAACTTTTCCAGCAGATTTTTTAACACGAAATTTCTTAGGCCTTGGAAAACCAGAGTATCTCCATTCCATCGATTGTTGCTTTGTTTCTAGGTCGTAAAAATGTACAAAAGTTCCATCCATAGTAACAAGACGGCTTAAGAAGTCTGCGTCATTTTCAAACGGAGCACAGATCGAAGATGATGCTTTCATCCTTGCACGCTTCTGATCAACATTCAGATATTTGGGGATGCAATTTGCAAACATTTTTCTCATGTCCAAATCTACGTGAACTATACAGGGTGTTTCATAATATATGCGCAGAATTTCAGGATGTGATAGCTTGTCTAAAAATTTGAAGACATAATTGGCAAAGATTTTGAAAGGGTAGTGGTTATTTTTCTCCCCAACTTCTACGCCACTGGAAAAAGTACGATTTTGAGACGCCCATTTAAACCGCCAATGTTTTCTACACAAAAAAGGTATTGTTGGTCATGAGCTCTAAAGTTGACCGTTTTCGAGAAAAATCTACTTTTATGTTGTTTATGTTTGCTTTTCTTACTTGTTCTAATGTTTTAGTAAAATAAAACTTTTATTTCAAAAACTTTACCATGTTTTTCAACATAAAAGTTGATTTTTATCGAAAACGGTCAACTTTAGAGCACATGACCAACAGCACCTTTTTTGTGTAAAAAACATTGGCGGTTCAAATGGGTGTTGTCAAAACCGTACTTTTTCCAGTGGCGTAGAAGTTGGGGAGAAAAACAACCACTACCCCATCAAAATCTTCACCAATTATTACTTAAAAAAATTTTCTCACACACAACTTAGCTTATTGTAAGTAGAAAATGGTTACAAAAGCTGTTTTCTTTACGATAAACGGTTCCGGGGATATTTCAAAAAACGAATTTTTTAAATTAAATTTCAACACCCTGTATCTCGAAAATCGTGCATTTTAGAGGGTAAGTCGATAGAAACTTTTTTTCAAATTTTTGGACAAGGTATCACATCCTGAAGTCCTGCGCATATATTATGAAACACACTATATAATGGACGCATTCATATGAAATATTCAATGCCTCAGATATTCGTTTTAGCCCAATTCAACGGTCTGACAAAATCATAAACTGCATAATTTTCTGGGACAGACACAGAAACTGGCCTTCCCCATCAGTGTTACTTCTTTTGAAACTTGCAAGCCAATTTTTCACGATCGCATTCGAAGAACATTGATTGTGGTGGAGGAAAGGGGAGGGGGATTAAAAGGGACGTGTTTGTGTGGATGATGAAGTGTTGTTGTTGGGTATGACTGGCAAAAACACATTTACACAAAATGTGATCTGCCGTCTCTAGATCTTCTTGACATAGACGGCAGATTTGATCTTTAGCTTTTTCGAGTTTATGTAGGTGGTACTTCAAGGCCACATGACCTGTCAGAAACCCTGCCAACAGTCCAAGCTCCACTTTGCTGAAAGATAGCAACGACTGTGCTGTCTTGGGCGATCCTGATAACAGTGCCTTCGCCTGCCTTTGTCCTGGCATATTCTGCCAGTGGGAGGCGTTTCTGTTGACCTCCCATTATTAAATATAATTAAGAAATTAAAATAATTATTAAAATTTGTTGAGAGCTCTCAAAGTCAAATTATTAGTTATAATTTTAAGTACCAAATACATCAGTAATTTTAGTAACAAAAGTATTATTTTAGTGTTATTGCTTCTTAGGTTTATTAAAACACTTCTGATAATTGTTAAACTTTTGGCAATTCTAATAATAAAAGTATTTTGGATAGCTGTATTAATTTAGAAACATTTAATTTCTACAGTTACGCGTTAAAGTCGTAGAACTGTCCTTTTATAAAGACATTTCGGATATACTTACTTCGGATAGCTATCAAACGGAAAAAAGGAAAGTTAATTCCTGGAGTTTCTACAATTATATACATATTTTAGAATATTTCTCAGTTGTCAAACTATAGAAATTGTTATTTTTCGCTAAGGCGTAGGTAATTATTTCTAATTTAATAAACATACAATTATTCTCAAGACTGTATATTACTAGAATAGAATGTATATGTATATTCATAAATTTAAGGTTTTTATCTAACCTAGTTACATACAATACTTTGCTGAAACATAATTTAAACTGCACTGACCACAAACAGGAAACAATCTATTAAACATGTCGACGCAGCTAAGTAACTGCATTGCTAAATTAAAGGTGACAAACAGCCTCTCGTGTTCAAGGTAGACATTGCTCGTTTGATTTGTCTCATTAAATGTATCGTTAGATCTAGTGTATTAATTAAATCCATTTAACATCCAGACTGATGTCGTGTTAAACAACGTGCTTTTACGACTGCCTTTGATTTTAGTTTTGATTCCATCAAATCCTTTAGTTACAATAGATGTACACCGTGCACAAAGCACAAATGACTGAAACTAGTTTTAAATGTAATTTATACAGCTTAGTTTAACGAGAAAATCTAGACGATTCGTTCTAGTTTTTATTTGTTAGCTATATCTTCCAGCGAAATTTGAGGGATGTTTATTTGCTTTCGAGCTAGATTTTTGTGTGTCGGTAAATAAAGTTTTTAGTGGATGTAAAAAGTCAATCAAACACGACAGCAAGTATATCTATCGGTATTTTTCGAGATAACAGAAGTTGTTTATGATCTTGCTTCAAGGTTAAATAACAGACTAATTGGTATTCAAATTATTTATTAGTACAAGAAAATTATTCTATAAAAAGAATTTTAATTAAAGCCACTTCCATATCATTCTTTTCTTGCATATAATTAAGAAATTAGAACCATTATTAAAACCCTGCCAACAGTCCAAGCTCCACTTTGCTGAAAGATAGCAACGATGTGCTTCTTGGGCGATCCTATAACAGTTTCGCCTGCCTTTGTCCTGGCATATTCTGCCAGTGGGAGGCGTTTCTGTTGACCTCCCATTATTAAATTAATATAATAAATAATCCATTATTATAATTAAGAAAAAGTATTATTTTAGTGTTATTGCTTCTTAGGTTTATTAAAATACTTCTGATAATTGTTAAACTTTTGGCAATTCTAATAATAAAAGTATTTTGGATAGCTGTATTAATTTAGAAACATTTAATTTCTACAGTTACGCGTTAAAGTCGTAGAACTGTCCTTTTATAAAGACATTTCGGATATACTTACTTCGGATAGCTATCAAACGGAAAAAAGGAAAGTTAATTCCTGGAGTTTCTACAATTATATACATATTTTAGAATATTTCTCAGTTGTCAAACTATAGAAATTGTTATTTTTCGCTAAGGCGTAGATAATTATTTCTAATTTAATAAACTTACAATTATTCTCAAGACTGTATATTACTAGAATAGAATGTATATGTATATTCATAAATTTAAGGTTTTTATCTAACCTAGTTACATACAATACTTTGCTGAAACATAATTTAAACTGCACTGACCACAAACAGGAAACAATCTATTAAACATGTCGACGCAGCTAAGTAACTGCATTGCTAAATTAAAGGTGACAAACAGCCTCTCGTGTTCAAGGTAGACATTGCTCGTTTGATTTGTCTCATTAAATGTATCGTTAGATCTAGTGTATTAATTAAATCCATTTAACATCCAGACTGATGTCGTGTTAAACAACGTGCTTTTACGACTGCCTTTGATTTTAGTTTTGATTCCATCAAATCCTTTAGTTACAATAGATGTACACCGTGCACAAAGCACAAATTACTAAAAGATTAAAAGATAAATCTGAGCGAAACTAGTTTTAAATGTAATTTATACAGCTTAGTTTAACGAGAAAATCTAGACGATTCGTTCTAGTTTTTATTTGTTAGCTATATCTTCCAGCGAAATTTGAGGGATGTTTATTTGCTTTCGAGCTAGATTTTTGTGTGTCGGTAAATAAAGTTTTTAGTGGATGTAAAAAGTCAATCAAACACGACAGCAAGTATATCTATCGGTATTTTTCGAGATAACAGAAGTTGTTTATGATCTTGCTTCAAGGTTAAACAACAGACTAATTGGTATTCAAATTATTTATTAGTACAAGAAAATTATTCTATAAAAAGAATTTTAATTAAAGCCACTTCCATATCATTCTTTTCTTGCATTTGCAGTATTTAAATAATAATGATATTTAATGCTTCCGTGCTTAACTGTGGCTAAAGCTTTAAGAAGTCATATCGTAGTTCAGAAAAGTATTAGTCGGCCATTCACATTCACATCAATAAATCATAACTATAAAAAGGGTTTCGTCTGAATTAGTTTCTCTATAGTCATTTTGGCCGAGGGCCATATAAATTTGGATCAGAATGCAATGAACTTGGCATCCTCTAGATATCGAACGCTTTTCGCAGAAATGATAAAACAAGTGCAGATATTTAAAATGTTGCATGTTCAGGGCGTACGCTATTATCTATAAACTCAAATTAGATAGTATAGTAATAATGGTACATCATTGCAGTGTGGTGCAAGTGAATAAATAGCGATTTGTTTGCCTTCTCAAATACATTTCTTGTGCTGCAAAGTTTCAAATTCTAGAAAAATGTGGATGTTGCGTTTTCCATTTTTACTCCTCATAATCTTGATTTATTTACGTCATGTTGATGCGTTTGCTACAAAATTCTGCTCTATATATTTACCTGGATCATCTTTGTCTGATTTTGAGTCTGATAACAGCCGCATTTCATATTCTCTGCCACCTATCGCTGAAGTAGATTTGGTTAAAATTATGGCATCATTTCCTGATAATTGCGTGGCTGGGGATGATTTAATTCCATCTTTTATTTTACGTAAGGCTGGGATGGCTTTTGCCAAACCCTTAACAACAATAATTAACTTATCCATAAAAACTTCTGTCTTCCCTCATTTATGGCAGCGAACCAGAATATGTCCGGTATTCAAGAGAGATGCAAAAACTGAAATTAATAATTATAGACCTATACCTATATTATCTAATTTTTCTAAAGTATTTGAGAATGTTATCTTTTCGCACTTATATGAAAACTGTAGATCATTCGTTACTAACCTTGTAACCCTTTGTAAATACATCTGTGAAAATCTGGAAAAACAGGGGCAAGGTGACGTTGTGTATACTGATTTTAGTAGCGCTGTGGACCACACAATTTTATTACATAAACTCTCTAAATTTGGTGTAAGGCCTTCTCTCCTAAAGCTACTTGACTCTTATTTAGCCATGAGATAATTATGTCCATTACAATGGTTACAAATCTTTCTGTTATTTACCATCTTCAGGTGTTCCACAGGATTCCAGCTTGGGCCCTCTACTCTTTGTTCTGTATATAAACAATCTGCTAGAAAATTTATCCTGCTCTGTACTTGCATATGCTGATGATCTTAACATTTATGGATCTACTACAAGTTGGAATGATGTATTGAAGTTGCAAGAGAATATCCAGAACATTATCGACTGGTGTGCGAGGTATAGATTAACCTTGAATATTGATAAATGCTGCTTCGTTTCTTACACTCGGAAACGTAATCCCACTATGTCTGCCTATGCAATCAACGGTAATCTACTGAAGAAACTAGACATGTTTAAAGACCTCGCAGTACTTTGAGTTTCGCCCCACATATTGCTAATCTTTCCTGATCGGCGTCAAGAACATTAGGTTTAATTATACGTTCCTCACGATTTTTCGAAGTGACCAGTTACTAAGAACCCTATTCTTTACTTTTGTTACTACCAAACTGGAATATGCCTCGCAAGTCTGGTCACCTCACTATATACATATATCTTCAGCTATCCATTGAGAAGATACAGCGTCACTTCCTTAAATACCCATCATTCAAAGCCGCTGGAGTGTATCCAGAACGAGGAGTAGACTATACTTCACTTGTGATTAGGCATAATATGACATCTCTGGGACGTTGCCGTGAATGTCAAGGTGCTCGGTTTATATGGAAGCTGGTCCATGGATGTATTGATAGCCCACCCATACTTGCTTCCCTTAATTTTTGTGTTTCTACATTCTTCTCTCGTTCCTCTACTTCTTCCTTTCTTCCTCTTTACAGATCTAATATCCTTCATGCCTCTCCACTTACTACAATTGTTTTAACCTACACTACAACGGTATTTGTTAATACTTCTTAATGACTTCTAGAATGTATTTTGATTTCTAGGTAAATTTCTTAAATGTTGTCCTATAATTGGTGTAACTGTTGGAAAATAAACCATTATTATTATTATTATTATGTTTTCTTGTTGAATTGAATGGCTAAGTATTTTATAAATTGTTTCAATGAAAATGTGCTCGACACATTTGCTTCCTCTCATTGCTGGCATCTGACTAACTGACTATACCTCGTCGAGTAATCTATCCTACATATAAGCCGAAATAGGACTGTGTTGTGGTCATGTTTGATCTATTTCATACTTGATATCACAACATTAATGTTAGAAACTATATTTCATTGGCCTCTACGGTATCGTGTTGCTGCTACGTTTCCATGTGTTGCTGTTTGATGTATTTGGTGTAGTTGTAGTTGAAGTATCCGTTGCTTTAGTTGTACTGTCAGATTAGTTTTTATGTGAATGAGTTCCCGATTAATTTGAGTGATGTCTGAAGAATTTCTTAAGCGAATCTCAATTTTATGTACAGGAATGACAGTATTCTGATAGTGTGTAAGTGTTGCATAGTGTGAAGTCAAAGATAAACCTATTCTGGGTTTGAACCTTGTTGATGACGTTTGTGGCATGTACCACTCACTATTGGGGCGTAATTAACACGATATCATTATTTAATGTTGGTCATGTTGTAACAATTCCTCTAACTTTAGTTCTACTGCTATGGTGTGTTATACTTTGTTAAGTAATATTTTAATGTTTCTATAAAACATATATGTAGCTATATATACATCTTAATTTAAACGAAAGTTCAAAAGCTCACGCTTAAATGCAAACAGAAAAATAATATTTCGTATACATTTCACACGCATATCTAGAAGTAAGTAGAACGTCATCAGTAGACCATATTTCTTCAGGTGCTGTAGTAGAAAAGAAAAACGTCATGAATGCGATGCGCCTCTTGCAGAATGTTAGTGGTAAAAGGTCGGAATTAGAATTAAACGGGTGAGTAGAAACGTTATTGTCGCATGCGAAGCGTCTTAAGCACGAACACACGTTTTCAGAAACCCGTCGTTGAGGAAACGCCATGTAAACAAAAAGGAAACTTCCCCTCCACATTTGGATAGTAAAGGACGCGCAATACAACTGCATTAAATTGGTGAACCTCATGGAATTACTATCTTATCTGTGACGGTTAAAGAAAAACATGGAAATTTGAATTCATGACGTTTGCACGATATTTTATGATCGCGTGACTTATTCAGTGTTAGTTGATATTCTTTAAGAGAAAGAGCACGTTAGAAAGTCGCTAGAAAGAAATCGTGGTTAATGATGATATTTATCATAAAAAAGAATATAAGAATTATTGTTACTCTAATATTCAAATTTACTATTTAGCTCATTTTCTGGAAACTGATCCAAATGTGAAAATAGGAAATGCACTTTTAAACTCATATTACAACCTAAGTGCTGAAACGTTTTTAGCATGTTGTTGACAATATTCTCGTAGTCGGGGTCTTTATGATTAACCAAAAACTTTTCAATAACCTCTTTTAACCGGGTCGATGGCCGAGTGGTTAGGCGGCTGACTATTGTAGGTGCCGGGGTTCAATTCTCTGGAGGGACGGTGACATTTTTTTTTAATCCCGGATCGCATTCGCTGTTGATTAACACAATATGATGCTGTTCACAACTCGTAGTCGGGGTCTTTATGATTCACCAAAAACTTTTCAATAACCTCTTTAAACCCAATCCACGCATCTTTTTCTACAGCATTCATACAACTGAGAAAATCCTCATCTTGACAAAGCGATCTTATTTGAGGCCCTACAAAAATTCCTTCTTTTAACTTTGCTTTAGATAAAGTCGGGAATTTATTGCAAATATACTTAAAACAGTCTCCATCTTTGTTAAGAGCCTTAACAAATTGCTTCATTAAGCTTAACTTTATATGTAGAAGAGGTAACAGGATTTCTGTAGGATTCACCAATTTAGTACGTTGTATGTTTTTTGTACCTGGAAGAAGAGGCCACTGTGTGTCAGTCCAATCTTTGTCTCTTGCACGGCTATCCCATTCACAGATAAAATAGGGGAACTTTGTAAATTCTGATTGCTGACCCAGAAGCATACAAAGCACCTTTGAATCTCCGCAAAGCATCCAGTTATGTTCCTCATACTTAATTTTCTTTAACAGAAGCTCCAAGTTTTGATAGGTTTCTTTAAGGTGTACCGAATGTGCGACAGGAATGGAACTCAACACATTACCATTACGTAGTAATATTCCTTTTAGGCTTCTTTTGCTTGAATCGATGAAAAGACGCCTTTCTCCTTTGTCATACGAAGCAACTCCCAACTTCGTAAGTAAATCAGGAATGTTATTACAATATACTAAAGTTCCATCTGAAGTGTAATAGGGGCTCAAGTCTTTTTCTCGAATTCTATAGAAACTGGTTGATGTTCCAGGAGTCAACAAATTTTTCTCACAAAGTCTGGATGCCAAAACTTCTGATTCATTTTTAGGAAGATGCAAATCTCTTATTAAATCACTCAATTCATTTTGAGTAAACAGTTCTGGTTTAATACATTCTTCTGGATTAAAGTCAACGTCTTTCGAATCATATGGATCCTCATCAAAGTCAGATAAAATTATTGCTTCAATCTCTTGGGATGGAACAGGTACTGGTACGTCAGGTCCGTGCGGCACAGGTCTGATAGCAGAACTGACGTTGGGACATGTTATATTTTTCTTATTCTTGGTGTTAAACCCTTTTATATATATATATTTTTTTGTGAGGTGAAATCCTTGATGGACGCTGTATGCTTAGTTCTATCACATAACAGCAGTGTGGGACTCCCGTGCGGGTTGTGCAATACACGGTTTACCCACCAAAACACCTCTCTTCACATTCGTGCGTCCGGAAACCACCCTTTGGCATTACTTCTAATAGCACGACCAGCCTCCGATCACCTTTCCCTTCCTATGGCTGCTATCTGCCCTCCATTATCCCCTACGCGGTACTGTTTGTTTGATTCCTATCATTCTTTAACTCCCTTTCAATTCCTTCTCTGTCTGACAGGACTTTCTTAATGTAGCCAACTACCATGTTCCAGTGTGCCTCGTATCTTGTCATAATAGTGATTATGTTGGCACTGGTCACTACCTGTCCTACATCGGACATCAATTTAATTCTGTCGTCTTCCCATCTCCTGCAGGTTAACAGCGCGTGTTCTGGCGTATCAGTTGATTTGCAGTATATGCAAAGGTCCTCGGGTGTTATTTTAAATCTCTTTGTATATGAGCGAAAGTGCCCGTGGCCCGAAAGAAACTGGGTTAGGTAGTAATCTGTTGTACGGTGTCTACACTCTACCCACCGTATCAAATCGGGGATAAGGGTCCTTGTCCAAACAGCTGTATCCCTCTCCTCCTTCCATGTCTCCTGCCATTTAGCTAGAGTAGAGCCTCTTATCGTTCGCTTGTTTGAAGTCTGCTGTGACTCCCTCAGATTGAATAGTGTGCCTTGTTGTTCTAACAGTAGTGCAATTGGGGGTATCCCCGTAATGGCTTGTACTCTAGCCGTAGAGATGGTCCGGTAGCCACTTGCTACCCTTAGGAGTGCCCTTCTTTGCAATCGCTCTAAGAGGTTCCTGTTCAGTTTTATCTCCAAAGCATATGCAACCAGGCTGGGCTAGCGTAGATGATTTGGGATTGGACTACTCCATATAATGCTACTCTCTTTTTGCAAGCCGGTCCCCCTACATTGGGCATGAGTCTTGCCAAGGAGGCTAGACTACTTTCCGCCTTCTGGGTTACATATTTAATGTGAGGTACAAAGGTTAATCCATCGTTCAAAATGACGCCTAGATATTTCAGTTCCTTCTTGGGGAGGATCTTGTTGCCCAGTATATTGAAGCAGATGTTGTCGCGTTTTCTTGGCCCCTTGAGAATTGCAGCTTCGGTCTTATGAGGAGTTATTTCTAGTTCGTGGTCTTCCATCCAGGTAGCTAGGACTTCTAGTGACTCATTGCTTTTAAACATAAGATCTCTCTGGTCCTCGGCCTCTTTTATACCCTTTTATATAGCTAGAACAAAAATAACAATCATCGTTATGGATTTTTGGTTCACGCCATATCCGAAATTCCGAAACTTAATAATTTCTTCTACCTTTTGTCCAGTTTCGCAAAGCTTCTACGCAAACCCTGCATACAACCTGTGGTGCCCACGATTTATCTTGGTCGCCAAGTTTTATGCTAAAATAAGCATAATATGCTGATTTCACAAATGCAGTTATATGTTGTCTTTCTTTAGTTATTACAAAATTTCCACAAATGTAACAAAAACAGTTCGGATCATTTAAACAATGTCGTCTTTTCATTATGTAAATTAACAAAACACGAACAAATACAATAATTCAAAAATCGCAAAACTATACCCACACAAGTAACACCAAATGCAGACTAAAGACAAGTATCGACGTGTTGTAAGGTCAGTGGGAATATAATACACTGTTACCAATTTAACTTTTCATAATAAAATTTTATTATAAACATCATTATCACAAAATTTTAACAAGCACACGTTTTGTAAAAAATCCGTACGTGATGGAAGAAAAACGATGTTATTATCGAAATCTGGAGACTAAAATCATTCAAGAAAAGGTATAAATTTCTAAACATGGAATTTGTTGCAGACCTGTGTAATTGAGTGGCGGGAGCCACACACCATATAGATGACTGCTAACACAACAAGAATTAGACAACGTCACCGCGATCTGCTTCCTTTGTTTGAGAAGAAAAACAATCTTGTCGTTTGTTGTGACGTTACTGGCTTGATGAATGTTTGGATTTGAACCAAGATCCAATGGAGGCTGTTTATAGATGCCTGAAAATTATATTACTTCGCAAACGTAACAATTTTTCTCCTATTTATGTTGGTTGTGTAATTAACAGGAAGGAGATTTATGCACATATAACAGTCCTGCCCAACGCAATCAAATATGCGAACACAAATGGAAAATCATGGAGATATATTTATTTTTATATATGTAAAACAGTAGGGTTATATTCAAACAGAGTGGCCTGAAAGAAATCAATTCCAGAGAGCAAAATGTTGTTGACGAGCTTGTAGGTACATGAAGCTCAGTTTAATGCAAAATTTTGTAAAAGATATGAACCAAAAATAAAAGACAAATTTTCTACATTAAGTGATGGCAAAGTTAAGGAAGGTATTTTTGTTGATCTACAAGCTCGTTAACTTACAAACGATCTGTCGCTTGACTCAGTTTCGGAGAAGGAAGGGAATGAAAATGTTAGAAACTTTTAAAGGAGTTATTCGTGGATTTTTAGGCAACAAATGGGATGATAACTACCTAGGCATCAGGTGATGGCAGTACTACCTACGTAATAGTCCTTTAGAATCCATTTACTCTACTCTCACCTAGACTGTTTTCGTCTTAATTGTGAACCTGTCAGTGATGAGTATGGAAGAAGTTTCCGTTATAATATTTCTGTAACAATTTACTTATAAATAATAGGCAAGCCAAAATGCAGTTAGAAATATACTTATAGTTAGTTAGTAGTATACGATAATTAGGAATTCATTTTCACGGCATCTCGATTGTGATGGATACACGCAGTAATTATCAGAGTAATTACTTTTAAGTTCATCGCGATAAACATTTTTACGTTACAAAGTATACGAATTTGCGAAGAAAATAAACCCAACAAAAACAGTTTGAACACGAAGTTGCGGTAAAAAACATGGCTGGTAACAAAATATTATTTTTTTATTTCGTGGGTGATGTAGTAGTGTAGGCGACATTTAGGACGGAACTATTTCTGTGGCGCCAACTCGTCTTCGAAAAGCTTCGTGTTGCGATAGAACGTAGTAAAGTTATAGCCGAATGTCGACGGTGATGCGCCATATTTTCCTTGTTATTTGATCAGAAAGGTAAACACAAAAACAAGTATAATTCATTTACTCTTTTATGTACAAACTACTAATATAGAAACATTCTAATAGTATATATGTACATACCTGTAAAATATTTATAATTTATAGATTCTTATTAAAATATAAAACTGTTTTAATCTAGTGGCACAAGATAACGTATTGAAAAATACAGTCTGTTTAAAATAAGCGTAGACGTCACAATTTAGTCTATATGACGCAATGCTGCTAGTGTGCCGTCCAATCGCCGTTGTTACTTATAATTTCCTGGCATCGCCGACTCATAATTTCTACTAGACGCATGGCATACTCTTGAGGTAAACCTCCATAATGTCCTTATCTCTCGAACAAGTTGCTTGATTGTATGTGTTCCTTTTCTGCGAAGGTTTAGTTTTAGATATGCCCCAACATTTGCAATTGGATTGGCGTCAGGCGATTGTGACGACCAATCCAAGACATTAATACCGTTCTCGCGTTTCCACTGCGTGCAACGACGACTGCGATGTTTTGGATCACTGTCTTCCTGTAACATCCAGATTTCTTTATCTGATTCAAACCATGTTTCTGCAGATCGAATCAAATATTTTTCATATATTTTTACCATTTTTTCTGCATTACGATTATCCGTAGAAACATACAAACAGCCAAACCCCTTCTTAGAAAATCAGCCTCCAAAACTGGTTTTACGGTCCTCTGGATATATCTTTGAGTAGGGCTAGACCAGACTCAAGATATAGGCATTCCTGTCCAGAAAAATGATTCATAGTCTCTTGTTTATGTGCTTTTCAGCAACGGTTTCTTGATAGAGCAGCTTCGGCTTTTAATGTTCATGTAAGCTAGTACGTATGGTTCCAATCGATACATCTAGATCTTTCTGGTTCAAACTTGACTGTCCTCCACATAGCGTTATAGCCCTTTTTCCAGTAAATGTTGAAATGATGAATTTATCCTTTTTTATATATTTAGCTGCTTGTGTAAAAGACATTTTAGGTTCTTTCGGATCCTGGAAAATGGATGCACATGCCGAAAGTCTCACTTTAATATAATGCGTCATTAAATAGTTTCCAATTATCGTCTTCAACACGATGTTGTGACGTCCACACTTATTTTAAACAGATATTCTATCTTCCTTAGAGTTCTGGGTTTAATCAAAAAATATATCAATAATATGTTATATTCAAAAATAAATAACAAAGTTACTCTTAAATTCCGCATTCACTTACTTAAAAAAAAGCATGAAATAAAAGGACCAAGGTAACAGAACAAGTAACAATTTTATTACAAAATAAGAAATAGAAAGAAAAGGTGTTGTTATATGTACAGGATGAACCACTAAGCGAGGTAGGTTAGAAATTATTTTCAAGTTCCAGATTTTACTGCTAAGGGCGTAACTGTCAACAAGTCTAAAACTCCCATTATCTCAGAAAATCTTAGAGAAACCTATAACATCCGTTCAATATCAGATAATTTTTTTTCGTGACATTTCTTAGTAACTGTCATAATAAGGGAGAGGGAAGACCATTTAATTGTCAATGTTTAAAGTTTAATATTTCCGTAATAATACTCGATTCGTTTAAAGGGGAATTGTGTGAACTTTAAACAGCATCTGTATGGTGTACCCATTACTTTGAAACAGAAAAACTAGAGGTCGCTTTCTGCAAAAAAATAAATGGAACATTACTGTTGAATTAATAGGTTCTTAAGTAGCTTCAAATTACTTATATCTTGCTGAAAGTCGCATTAGTAGTTCTCAACATATCGTACAAAAAAACTAGGATGAAACAATAAATATAACAATTAATATAATAAATCGAGTTAAAAGCAAAAGAAAAACGAACAATAAGGAAAACCTGCTTCTAGATTAACCCTGGATCCGCAATTAGTCAAGTATATTTTAGTTCTTAAAAAATTAAATTCAAAAATCTAGTACAACGCAGTCCCAAAAAAATACTATACAGGCTGTTTCCTGAGATAACCGACAAAATTATATCATGTATTCCAGAGATGATTCTGATCAAAAAAATTCATATACACCATAGGTCGGTCAATTCCCATTCGTTTTCACGATATCGATAAAAGAAGAAATGTTTACCAATAGACATTTTACTAAGAAACTACAGAATAACATAAAAAACTACTATTTTTTTTATTAACACGATATTTAAAGCAACCCCAAAAGAAAAGGTCGAGTGGCGTAATGTCAGGGGAACGTGCAGGCCATAGTTTAGGGCCTCCTCTTCCTATCCACCATCCATGGACCCAATTGTGAGAATTTCTTCTAAATTATTATGCAACCATTGGCAAAATTAGACGCGATTGGTAGCTCCTGGTAGTAAATGATGAACGTTTTGAAGATGGTAAGGATAAAATTCATTGAGATGTAAAATTCGCCAAACCTGAGTATGACGAACACCGGTCACTTGTGAATGGGTTATTCTCAACTTCATTTAAGACAACGATAGTCTGGACTAGTTTTGCCAATAATCGAAAACCACCTGTAGTTCGAAAACGGTAAGAGATAGTGGAACTCGATTTGTGCCATTATTACCTTTAGGAACAAGATCTAGTCATACCTCAGTTTCTTTTTGTATCTTCTAGGGCGATAAACTTGATATAACGATCTTCCAACATTTCAATGCGCTTTTCTTGGAGCCATCGCTTGAGGTTAGAGATTAACTAATAAGAGTGAGTGACTTACTAATTTGAATCGTAATTTGTCCAATTTGGCCATCACTTTCCAGCACGTGAGTGACAGCACGTTATTTTGATGATACAGGATTGTCTATTTCACCCTACGGGCTCAGTTTTTCTTTATTTCGTCGTTTAGTTTAGTCGAATCCCAAAAAACGAAGATCATAACCTTGCCGGACAAGCGTTGCTCTTTTGGCCGCTTTGGTCGGCCTTCGTGGCTTTGCAGTCACTCTATGGATTGTTTATTGAACTCAGACGTATAGTAATGGGGCCATATTTCTCCCATCGTTACAAAACCTCGAAAACAGTCCGCTAGATTACTCTGCAACAACACCAAACCGGTTGGTGAATCAACAATGCGTTGCTGTCTTTGGTCGACGGTCAGCAAACGTGGTATCCATCACGCCAAAGGCTTCCGCTAACTCGTTGAACTTCACTTTACGATCATTCAAAACGATTCGATGCACTTATACACAGCACGGTGTGGCTTCAGTGATTGAACGACCCATTTTAAATTCACTAAATCACCGATAATTGTTCTTCTCGAAGGAGCAGATATGAGACAACATTTCTGCAAGCGTTGTAATAATTGTTAAGGAGTTTTTCCATCAAAAAACAATGTTTTATCAAGATGCGATATTCCTCTTTTTCCATTTCTTGTACGACGGCGAAAGTAGCGTCACTCAAACGAATCTAACTTTTAAACCAATAGACGAATCGTCATGAAGCTTCATACATAATCTAGTACTAAGTATGCCTTTCCACGCCTTTCGAAATCACTCATGTTCATTTTATAGTATTCTCACCTACTAAAAAGTCCCGGAACTTTTCAGCCACGTAATACTGTACTGTTGATAACAATCAAACACGTTAGTACTGTTCTTTAGCTAAAAATGAATTTATACTTTACGGACGCAGTGTATATAGATTTACTAGTACAGGACAGAAATTACAATAACAATAATTCGGATTTTGATGGAAATATGAGTTAAAAAGCAAAAAATATAAATCTAATTTGTTCCTATAATATACTTTGTTTTCTTTTAATTATTTTCCACTTTAGACGAAGATAAATTAACCATCCAGAAAACACCCGATTCCAATCAGTGAAATGAATGGCTTACATAAACTTTACAATCTCTTACAAGAAAGTCAATAACAAATTTGGGCATTCTATCTCTTCGGCTTCAACTGCTATTATTATCTTTAGTACCCGAACAGGAATATCATAAAAGAACAAATTATTATTATGTTTGGATGTGATATATCATCCCCAACTTCCGTCTACGTCTGACAATTCCGGCACTTCGCAGTAGAAATCCAAACAGAAAAGATAACCTAAATTTGAAAGATATCTGATTAATTCTTCTGTCTCCCATTGTCTGAATCGATACAATTTCGCAAAGTGACCTAATTGCAATTTTAATATTTAATTTTATAAGACAAATTTATAAAAGTGTCACATATTTTTCCTCTTTTAATAAATTTAACTCAGGACGAGATAATCTTATTTATTCACTGTCTCTGTTATTCTGTTAAAATACATAAATGCAAAGAAAGGACTTAAATCAATACCGCATGTGAACGACCTGATTTTCCGATCATATATCACACTTCTGACGTATGATTCAGACGTGATAAGATGCAGAGGAATAAGATATGCTACACAGCTTCTTTTTCCATTTGTTATCTAGCATTGGATTTGAGTTAATCATACAAATTGGAATTCTGCTTGTTATGATGGTAAAATACATAGTTCACTTAGAAAGTTACAGTTTTCATAAAAATGTTTTCATATTGGATTACCTGGTCAGGTAGTGGAATTTATTTCGAAGCATTCTTTTTTTTTGTAAAAACAATCGCAAAAGTATTTTAAAATGTAAGGGAAATGTTGATAATATGTGTTAAAATAATTAGTAATCGTTTTGTTATAAAATACAACGATCTTTATAAAACCATAAGTATAGCTATCTATTATGTACAGTTGGGAGCGTGGAATTCCAGACAACTAGTATAGCAGTTTTGTCAAAATATTTACTATTGTAAACAGGTATTTTACTGTCACTTGGAGCTTCAGGTTATGTATCAGTGTCATGCGTGCGTAACTCTAGGCATGTTTTTAAATGTCAATGAAACATCAATAAATGTCAAATGTCAATAAAACTCTATATCAAATTATTTGTGTCTGGTATTTCATGTTCCTAACTGTACATTTTTATAGCAATATCACAATCTTTATTGGTATTTGGTAAAGGTACTTTATTACAAATCAAATAAATCTAACATACACAAGATGCAACTTTCTAATGAAAACTATCTAATAAAACTAAGAATTAATGCCAAAGACATTGCGAACAAAATCGAAAATTTCTGAACAATGGAAAACGCCGAGTTACACCCATCTACATAGCATTGACATACAGATTCAAGTTTATGGGCTGTATTGTACTTGAAACATTTGTTTATCTTCGGATTTTCAGTTAACCAGCCACATGTCCTCGCTATTATCGTCTTATCATAGACTAGAACTAAAAAAAAAATTCTTCAATAATAAATTACTGATTTTTTTGTGAAATTAGATAGCTAGAAATTAGGTTTGCATTAAAAGCCACAATACTTACTTGTTTGCGTAATTTTTCTACAAAACAACGTGTCAGCTGGACATGGAAGGTAATATTTACTTGTTGTGTTATCTTCAGTAAGGATATCACATCCTGGATCATTCGCAGTGCATTGAAAGCAACTTATCGCTTCAACTGCAAGAACAATATTCATTTTAGTTACTAAAATGATTACAGTTATGAAAATTAAATGTATTAATTATTGCAGATTTTAGAATTTGAAAACAGCAATCTAAGGGATTAGTCGATCTAGGATATCTCATTTGCGATTCTCTGTTTTCTATTAATACAAGTTGACTAGTATAATTTTTCATATACCTACGATTATGGAATCACATATGATATCCAAGGGATTTTGCCTGAGAATTGCGTTTGATTGCCACACATAGTTACTGATTAGGAACAACTTGAGTTACGCATATAGTTCCGGCTAGTTTATTATTGAGCTATACCTCAGTACAGTACCACTTGCAAAAGCGAAAATGAAGTGATATTTGGGCTTCACTTACATTGATTTGAATTAAATCGGGCATGAAAGAAACACGACGATGTAATAACATTAAACAGAGAATTAGAAACAACAATCTCACAATAATTTCAATACAACGATAATATCATGTTCTCGTAATTTTAAAGAAACTATACAACACAATATAAACCATTTACTTTTGGTATATCAGCCACCCAATTTCGCTAAAATTGACGTGTATTTGAGGTATTTTAAGAGTCTTGTAATTTTTGAAAATTATTTTATTTGAAAGAAGTTGTGCAGTCAAGGTCATACAAGTACATATAAGAGAGAAAATATATTACTAGTTATATTATAAACATATAACAAATGCAGTTATTAAAATTAATAAATAGATTTCACGTATTTATTAGATCCAGCTTTTCCGAAACACATTTTTCTTAAATGCTAGCGACATCTACTTGTGTTGTTATAGACAAACTTTGCCTAGATTACGTTTTCGATCAAGAGATGTCGGTGGATATTCTAGCAGGTTCCCTATCTTGAATAACGTTTATAACCACAATACAAAGTTACTTTATCCAAATTTTCTTTATATAGCAGAAATTTGCTATTTTCTTCCGTGTTTGTTACAGTAACGAACACGATCTGTATTAGAAAATGGGAAGTGTGAATTGACTGCGCCATCTATACAAACCTATCTGGTATTTAATTAATTCTCGGTGGCTAGTAAGGAAAATGTTTGCAATATTATCATAGTTTGATAGTTTTTGATATACAGTGAGGTTTTTATAACACCGTACATAGCCATTATGTTCGATTTTATTTGTCCCATGTCAACGCATGGGCAGTTACGCAACCAACATTACTCCTATTTGCAAACATGCGTTTTACATGTTGAATACTTGACTAAAAAGGGGCTGATAGACAATCAACTTGGTCGTCAACGTTGTTGTCAACTTGCCATGTTGAAGACAAAATTGAACGTCTGTAGGCAGGTTGGCGGTTGATATTTCCCGTTGAAATAACGGTTGCTGCAAGATCAAACACTTTGGATATTCAGTGGGCGGAGTCAGATATTGACGACCAAGTTGATTGTCTAGAAGGGCGTATACATACATAATAACCTCCTTGATACATACGTAATAAACATAACCTCGTAAATAAATCACCTATTTTTAAAATAAAATGAAATGATCTCATCAAACAGAGTGAATAAAAAAACAACAACATTATATCTAATGAAGCGTATTAACGTTTTAATAAATGTTCGAAATGTCCACCGTCGCATTCCGTACAATATGCAAGTCTATTACGAAATTCTTATATTAAGAGGGTCGTCTACCAGCAGATTATTTTACAGCGGTGCCATATCTACATAATTCTATAAATCGTTTGCTTGATTTTATTTCAATATAATTTGAAAATTGGACTTCATACACATATTTCTATGGTTTACATCTACATATTCAATTTTGTCTATTAATATTCGGTATTAACTTCATAATCTCTTTTCCCGTTTCAGGCCGTTACCTTGATACGGGAATCGAGATTACTCTATTAATGTTTAGATTTAATTACTGAAATTTGCTATTAGCATTCAAAATATGTCTACACATGTGTGTATCAAGCCCGATTCTAAAATACGTTTTAAATAAATTATAAAAACATTATATGTATTATGAAAAAATGTAACTGTGGCAACATCGCCAACTGTCAAACGGTAGTCGGTCCTCTTAAATGTTTTAATAATTGTGTGGATGGTTGATAGAGCCGGTATTGGTCTGTCGGCATATTTTGCAGCAAACTGATCACGTATATTTCTAATACTGTTTCCGGCTTGATACCAATTTATAATTTCATTTTTTCATCTTTACAATACATTTTATGGATTATTTTATCTTGTCACGACTTTGACAGTTATCGATAAGATGTTTATGTAGAAACCAATAATATACAGGAGTAATGTTGGTTGCATAACTGCCTATGCGTTGACATGGGACAAATAAAATCGAACATAGGGCTATGTACAGTCTTATAAAAACCTCACTGTATGTTTTTTTTCGTAGTATTGTTTTAATTTTAATTTAATAAGCGTTAAGGAGTATTCTTTTAACACGTTTACTTCAAGAATCAATTAGCAATATTGTATGCCAATATACGAGTGCATTCCCAATAAATATCTAAACAAATACTAACCTTGAATTACTGTTTTTTTTGTCATGTTTCTTAAAATTTGTTTTATTTTTTATTCAATAGTACGATATTATTTTTCGGGATATGCGAGATCAGATAGTTATAATACACTAAAATAATAAACAATAAAACAAACAAGGAAGAGGAAATGTAATTTCAGAAACAATTATCGATACAAATATTGAGCAAAAATATAAAACTATTGAATGAATATTTTTATCAAATGCAAAATCTAGGTGTACTTAATAGCAATTTAAATCATTGATTGATTAATTTTTGAAAAATTTGCTTTAAATTTCTTTGACACAATTAATACCGTGTTTCGAGTTTTTTTTTTATTCAATCCTTAATGGGCTGAAAGGGGATGACAAAGCTTATGTATGAACAAATTAAAAAATATATATATAAAAAAAACAAGAAATGCCTGTAATAGGCCGCTCATGGTATATTGTTGGAATTGGCCTGCAAACGACTGCAATGAAAAAAGATCAAGTATTAAAAATGGTGTCGTCCTTTTCGGTCTCGTCAGTGTTCCTCCAAATGCAATTTCACCGCAGTTCGCCTCTCAATGAATAATAAAATAATATTAGTTTTTTAATATTTTTATGGTCAAATTTAATTGAAATTTGGCATTGATGCTTTTCAATAAAATTAATGAAACAAGTTCTTTGGCTTTTTTTTAATTTTAGCTCTTAAAAGAATAAAAGTGAGTGGCAAAATTTGTATAGGAAATAATATTTTTATGCTGCACACTAGTTGCAAATTAAAAATAAATTATAACGTCAAAGCATTACTGTTTCAAAACATCAATGTTAGCTTAATCTACCAGTCTTTAAGCTCAGTTAAATGCTTGTGACGCCAAACAGACGAAATTATGTATCTAAAAACTGAGAACATTGTTTCGTCATTAAAGAGACAACGTTATATTGTGAGATTTTTGTGAACTGACGTCTGGCGCAGTGTTGCCAGAACTACCGTTTTAGCGGTAGATCTATCGTGTTTGCTCCTTAGCTACCACTCTACCGTTTTCTAGTTGTTAATCTACCGCCTTCTCCAATTTTATAAAAGATGACATATTCAATACTTTGATCCTACAATCATCCTGGCGACAAGTCTCCTGACTTACGGCAAGCACTATGAATGATTGGGCGATTACATACCAATCCGATGCATAATCGGGGACTCTACCGGTAAAGTCTTATTTACAATAGGCAACGTGTAATGCACAAAATAAAATGCACATTACTATATAAGGGTATTAATAATTATCACAACGAAAATTTTTAAGTGCAGGCTTTCTTTTACTTGTCAAAATTTATTCATAATTGTAGTATTCATTCATGATTGTAATGGCAAAATAAATTTATTCTCAGTTAATTTTTATTGTTATTTGAATCGATCATATTATATCTACCTAAAGGCATTGCATTACAGTGTTAGTCGCAGTTAGTCGTTGTTTTAATTGCTTCATATAAGTGCGTGTTAAGATTAATTTTGTGCAGATATTTTAATAATTTATTGTGAGGTAAGCAATTATCTAGTTCAGAAAAAAAAAGATTATAAAAGTTTATAATATTTAAAGAATTAAAATCTTTTTGCTACCTTTTTTTTGGACTACCGTTTTTGTATGGACATCTACCGTTTTTCTCAAGAAAATCTACCTCTAAAGCAATTTATCATCTGGCAACACTGGTCTGGCGTGATGTTAGCGTGTCTATTGCAGGGAAAAGTGAAACGAAAAACAAATTTGTGTTTTTGTATTGACGAAACTACTATTGGTAAAGGTAGATATGTTAAATCTTATTATTGCAAAGAATTTTTAGTTGATACGAGGGAGCGTTTTTATATTCGCGGAATGAGCGGGTTGTAGGGGGGTGATTAGGCGCATTGGGGGCGTGGCCTATGCAGCGACTCATAATTAGTATAAATACGAAGTTTCATTGGTATTAGACAGTTAGTCTTTGAGCTATCGTCAACCAAGTAACATAATCAGGAGTGAAAAGTGAAATATGGAAAAAATCGAATATCGTGCCGTTATAAAGTTCCTTACCAGGCAAGGAAAATCAGTCGCGACCATAATGAATGAGATGTCATTGGTTTACGGCGACTCTTGTCCAGGAAAATCCATGGTGTACAAGTGGCATAGTTTATTTAAACAAGGAAGGGAATCCCTTGAAGACGACCCGAGGCCGGGCAGGAGCATTGAGGTGACCACGCCAGCACTTATCCAAAAAGTTGAAAAAATTGTACTCGAAGATGCTCGACTAAAGAAGAAACAACTCGCAGAAATGGTTGGAGTATCCGATACAACAATTTTTTAAATCCTACACGATCATCTCGGCATGTCTAAGGTCAGCGCAAGATGGGTGCCGAGAATGCTCACGCCGCCGCAAAAACAACAGCGCGTAGAGTGTTCGCGTGCATTTTTGGACCTCTGTAATGAAGACAAGGATGGTGTATTGAGTCGAATTTTTACTGGAGATGAAACTTGGGTTCATCATTATGAACCTGAGTCCAAACAAGACTCCATGCAGTGGCATAAAAAGGGCACAGCACCTCCCAAGAAATTTCAAGTGTCACAATCAGCTGGGAAACTCATGGCAACGGTATTTTGGGACTCGGAAGGAATATTGTTGATTGATTATAAAGATGTGTTTCTATAACCGGAGAATATTACGCGTCAATATTAGAGCGACTAAAAGAAGCCATTAAAGAGAAAAGACGGGGAAAATTGACGAAAGGTGTGCTGCTTTTGCACGACAACGCGCCCGTCCACAAGAGCCGCGTTGCGTTAGCTGCCCTGCATAAAGTGGGCTTCGAAATTGTGAATCACCCACCCTACAGCCCAGACCTGGCCCCGAGTGATTATTACCTGTTTCCGAAAATGAAAAAAGAGCTGCGGGGTAAAAAATTTACTGCCGATGATGAAGTCAAGGAGGCAGTTAAATTAATTGAAAGATGTGAAAAATGTATCCGTCTTGCAGGTGAATATATTGAAAAAGAAAAATAATTTGATTTTTTATTTCCACCCCTTATCCCCCATTCCGCGAATATAAAAACGCTCCCTCGTATATAAGTATACCAAACTAAGTTGAAAAACCAACTACCAACTGTAAGCAGTTGTAATAAAAATATAATCATTTAAAAAAAAATTCCAAGAGAAAAATATATTATTAATGATCATTTTAGTAACCGTTATTATGGAAGTTTTTGACAATAAATCAGTTTAAAGTTAAAATTAAAGCTATTTTTTGCGAGTTTAATTCCAATAATGCTGAAGTACCACAATCGAAATTATCAAATTAACCACCATTTTAACGAAATTTGAAATTTTACAACCCGTTTCAGATTGTTCTAGTTGTTCCCAGCAAGTTTAAGAAAAAGTCTGTTGGCGTAACATATGGTTATGAAGCATCGGAATCCAGATACCACAATAACCACACTATCACGTCATTGTTTGATCATCTGTTAAGTCAATGTAAGTTGTTCCAAGAGTTCGAAATCAGAAGTTGAATATTTGAAAAAAACTAAATTTTGCTACTCCCAATTTCGGAAAAATTTAACTTTGATGGTTATTCCAGATTGTTGTAGTTTTTAAAAATTGCCTTACTATGAATAATTTAGAAAAAAAAGTTTAGTTACATAGTCATTGCCACTATTCAAATAGTAAGATACAGCAATTATAAATAATAATAATAAATTATATTATTATCAGGTATATAGGTATTTTAAAAGTATAAATGTTTATGCAAGAGTTTAATAGCATCATTAGATTAACAAATACAAGTTTTCTCATCAAACAATATATTTGCCATACACCGGTTTCTAAGCAACATAATATTTCTTGTCTGGTTTCGATTGGTTCATTTAACTATAAAGAAACTGGTTAAAATCCAGTTGAAGTCCGATCAGATTTTATAAAATTAAATGAATATAAATAATCCGCTATAGTAATTATCTAGAAACCCAATGAGTTCACGTATAAGTATGTTGGCATGTTGTTTTGTTATCCTCCGGTGGTATGCGGTTTATTCTTGAATTGTTTTGCATATATCAATGATATGAAGTTAAATACTTATTACTTTTTTCTTGATATCTTACGCAATTGCAAATCTTAATATACGAAAACATTGCTATTTTTATTAAACATAAAATATAGGATTTGAGAAATGATTCTGAAAACTTTTTTCCTAAATAAAAAACTAACAAAAAATACTATTCGTTTACAATTTTTTAGAACAAAATTTATTGTTCAAAATACGTATTAATAAGTTAACCGTTCGTCGTTAATTATAAAGACTATAACGAATGAGATTGAAATAATGAAATAACATTTATTTACATATGAATTTTTACAAGTAAATAAAAATAACAAAACTAAGGAAAATGTAGTCAGATTTGACTTTTACTTATCCTACAAGGTAACTGCGCTTTAACATTCTGTAATAAGTTATTACATTTCTATTTTAAATCTACTTTACTGAAAATGATTAATATTTTATATTAAATTATATTAAGTTGTATCTTACCTGTAGCAAAATAGCTTACAATACACAAAAATCCAGTTAAAACGAACCACTCACGTACCATTTTTTTTGTATTTTTTTTCTTGTATTTTCGCAATTAAATAAGCAAACCGATATTATCTCGACATTGGTGTACTTCAAGCTGTTGTAGGAATATGTCAATACATTTACAAGTTCCTTCGTTCTGCTATTATCTCCGTACGGACACTAAGCGCTAGTAATTCGTCTGTTCTACCGCATTATAATAAATCCCATGCATCATCAACTAAAAGGTTTACAAAACTACTAAATCTCTTACATAAAAATTGCATCAACTTTAGGCAATTTTGGATAAAATAGAAGAGAATAGTTTTATAGAAGAGTTATTATTTTATTTGCATATATTCATAAGATAAAATTTTATCTTATATTGTCATTTTTAATTAATTTCCTATAAAAAAAATTAAGAAATTAGAATTGCACTTTCTAAAATCACATATTTGTCCTTATGGCTCAGTTACGTAAATCATTAAATAATCTAATAAATTATTAATTAAAATATCCTATACAATGCTGTTATTGATACTGTAGTTGCTAGTACCAGATACGTTGATATAGAAGATGTAAATGCAGAGTTACATCCGTCTTCAAAGCATTGACAGGTAGTGTCAAATTTGTGTTGTGTGTCATATTTGAAGCATTTGCTAACATTGAGCTTATGGGTTATCCAGCCACATTCCCTTGTAATCCTTTTCATGTCTTCTTGGAATAAAACTGCAACAAAACAAATGAATTAGATTTTGAAATATGTTAGGAAAAATAAGTGAAGTAATATGTTTGGAACTACGTCAACGATGAAAATAGAAAATGGTTTATTTTATTCTTTTTATTTCATTCAATGTGTACACTTTTCGCAGGAAAAATCGGGACGCTAGCAATCGAGCATTTTAAATTTTTTTGGGTGTAAATGAAGCTTTCAGAGCAAATAAAGCCGTCTGTTGTGGACTAAACCGTTTCTTTAAGTAAAACACTAGTTTCGTTTATATATGTACATAATTGACAACACTGACTGTCAACACTACAACGCGACTACTTCTTTTTTATATTTAGCTACAATGTATTTATTCTGTGTATAAACCTTTTTTGTCTTTATATACTTATATTTCTGTTTAAATGGTAAGCCTTTACCTTTGAACGCAATAATACACATAAGTTATTTATGTACAAAGCTTTTTTTCTCTCTATTTATGTTTCAGTTTGAACTTTGAATCAATTCATCCTGTTGAAGTGTAAATACGTGCTATGAAAGCTTCATTTACACCCAAAAATTTTTAAAATTCTCGATTGCTCGTGTCCCGATTTTTCCTGCGAGAAGTGTACATCCATGATCTTTGTATTATATTCCAATTTGCAGTAAGTTAGAATACGCCATTGCTATCTGGTATCCTGACTATACCTATCAACAAATTACTTTGCAAAATATAAAAAAAAGATTTTTGACATTTTTATCATCTAAGATAAATAATACGTATTCTGATTAAGGTATAGATTACAAAAGTCTACCTGACAGACATAATATCGGTTCTTTTGAGGCATGTAGAATTAGTAGATCTTTGGACACTTTCGAAACCATCGGAGCCTTAACAAATGTTAATTTGCAATTTCCTCGATTGGCAAAGGTTATGCGACATGTAACTATTGAAATGTTTAGTGGCCAATATCAGAGGAAGGTAACTTTTTTTTGGTAATCGCCGGGAAGGTGGCACAATAAGCCTGATGGCTGCGGTGCCTACCGGTGACTATAGGTCGGACGGGTCTGGAGGGAAAAAAGAATCGCCGGGAAAACGTTACAGCTGCTAATACTCTTTTTAGAAATTGATAAAGATCTTCCGGTCAGAAGCTCAAATTATTTAAAAATAACCAAAAGTAATTGTCCTAATACTAAGCTTTGTGGTACAAAACAGTAGACGGGTCAGAGATTATAATTCCATCGTATTATGAAAGGAAAAGAATTTGAGAAAGATTATTCAGGTAGGTAGGTAATAATTATAGATTTAGAAATCATATTTGATGTTGCAAGAAGGAAACCTTTTATTAATACATGATCGTTAATTATTTAATATACTATCTCACCTTTTGTGTTTCTAAATTATTTTTCAGAAAATTTGTCCGACACGCTAACTGCAAATTTCTAAATATTTAAGTATTCTTGTATAGGGTGTTTCATAATATATGCGCAGGACTTCAGGATGTGATACTATGTCCAAAAATGTGAAAAAAAGTTTCTATCAACTTACCCTCTAAAATGCACCATTTTCGAGATACAGAGTATTGAAATTTAATTAAAAAAATCGTTATTTGGAAATATCTCCGGAACCGTTTATCATATAGAAAACAGCTTTTGTAACCATTTTCTACTTATAATAAGCTAAGTTGTGTGGGAGAAAATCTTTTTTTTAAGTCATAATTAGTGAAGATTTTGAAGGGGTAGTGGTTGTTTTTCCCCCCAACGATTTTAAGACGCCCATTTGAACCGCCAACGTTTTCTACGCAAAAAAGGTTCTTCGCAAAGAGTTCATGACCGACAGATGAACTCTAAAGTTGACCGTTTTCGAGAAAAATCAACTTTTATGTTCAAAAACGTGGTAAATTTTTTTAAATAAAAGTGTTATTTTACTAAAACATTAGAACAAGTAAGAAAAGCAAACATTAACAACATAAAAGTTTATTTTTCTCGAAAACGGTCAACTTTAGAGCTCATGACCAACAATACCTTTTTTGTGTAGAAAACATTGGCGGTTTAAATGGGCGTCTCAAAATCGTACTTTTTCCAGTGGCGTAGAAGTTGGGGAGAAAAATAACCACTACTCCTTCAAAATCTTCACCGATTATGACTTAAATTTTTTTTTCTCGCACACAACTTAAAGGGTAAGTTGATGGGAACTTTTTTTCAAATTTTTGGACAAGCTATCACATCCAGTCCTGCACTTCTTATATGTAAATACGTTGGCAATTTTAAGCATACCAAGAAAAACCTGTTAGCAAAGACACTTAATAATTTTAATTAATTATGTTGCTCATCATTATAACACATTGTTATGAAATGAGGATCATGGTTAGATGCATGGGTTTTGTTTTGACAATATAAAAAATAAATTCTGTAGATGATTCAGACGACAAAAGATATATCTTTACCAGCTAATTTAGTGTTTATTTGTACAACTTCAAAGAATTCTCTAACATTAAAAAGTAGTTTGAGACTGAAACTATGAATTTGGTAAGAGGAGTGATACTCCGATAACATTCAAGTTTCGAATTAAAATGTTTTATAAATAAATGTTTGTATAAGCCTAGCATGCTCTGTAGACTATAGTTTTTGCTAGAATGGTCTCAATATGAAGGTAGAACTATATTGATTTTTGAGCAGTATACAGGTGATATTTCTAAGTCGTAAAATAGCTTACGTGCTTGTGTTGTTTTTCGACAAAAAGCCGTTCCATTAATAGGAGTACATGATTGTAAATATGGGCTGTTAATATCTGCACGGGTTAATTCTGCACAACCAGGTTTGGAATAATCACATTGGAAACATTTGATTGCATTTGCTGAAACAGAATGCTTTTGTTAAAGTTATAAAATTAAAGTTATAAAATCAAATAAACAATTTTAAAATGTTTAATATTGGATTACAGTATTACAGTATTGATAATGTATCTAATATAATTCGTTTTTATGTATATTACCAAATTAACATATTACAAGGAAACTATTCTTATATACAAGGTTAGAGTTACAAAGAGTACATAATTACTTGTGTACATAATTTGCATATCTAACTAAATCAAACTAGTTACGGATTTTGCAATTATATCCATTGATCAGCTCTTGAGAATAGACGCAAATTGAATTTTATCTAAAATGACAATAATACATAATATGAATGTTAAAAAGTATGTATATTTGAAGAATCGATTATGGAATTTAACATCTGATGCGGTTTGGCAATTAGACCAGAAACTCAGGTGTAAGTAAAAATGTATGTATTCTTTTGTCAAGGAATGATATTCAGAGTTGTTAAAATTGACAATGTTCACTATCAACGAAATTTGCCATCAGTTGCAGTCCGAAAGACCAGGGTGTTCAAGGTCTACTACTGTTTGCAAAAGTTAATTAATCCTCTAATACGTTTTTAAAAGGAATTAAAACATTAGGTTGGATATTGTTGACGTTGGAAGAAAAATATATCATTTGTCAAGTGCTTCGTAAGTTGCTTGGTGACCTTGTAGGAGAAAGAAAAAAATAAGCTTTTCATTAATTAGTACAAAAAATGAATAATGAATTTGCGTTTAGATTATCTACATCGAAAAATATGACAATATAAATTTAAGATAAACAGTTAAGGTTTTTTAACCAGTCAACTATCGTAGCAACATCTCGTTAGTGTTTCATTGGCCGATTGTGCCCAAGTGTGATATTGTTGGATCTAATTGTTTACCGTCTCTTACTGTAGATAAAAAGTTGATATAACTTCAAGTGAAAACGGAAACTGTACGTCATAAAACTAGAAACAAACGTTTAAATTAAGACGACATCTTAAGACTGCCTAGAATTGGTCTTCTGAAATTGGTTTACAATACATAAAGAATAGTTTTTTATTATTGTAGATATCTGTCTATACTTATATGATCATGAATTATTATTAACACCAATGTAAATTAAATCTTCAGTAAATTAATCTAGACAGCGTCTCTTGTTTAAATACTCAAATGCAATTAACTGTTATATTTTTAGGTTAATTGTTACCTTAAATTATATACATAAGTAACACAGTTAAGAAGGTGCAAATTTGATTACGACAATTTAGAACAAGGTTGCAGTTTCTTTTTATTATTGTTTTAACCAATTCGCAATTGTAACTACAATTATCATTTTTAGCGATATATTACCACTCTTTGAGAGTATGTCCGTGATAATAAATAAGCAAATATCTTATGATAACTGCTAATTAGGGAAAATAACTAAGTACTGTACTTTCGAAAAGCTATAATACTTCAATCTGTATTTAACAAAACATGGAAATTTCTGTAGGTATTCATTATACAAAATGACAATTTACTTTCAGAAAATGTTTTAAAGAAGTAATAGTTGTTTAATTTAATATATTTGATATATAATTTGGATATATGTATATACAGTCCAACCTCTTTAATCGGAACACACGATAATTCGAACATCCATTAAAAGGAACAACCAAATTGCGATATTATAATCTGACCCTACCTCCTAGATAATCGAGACGTTTCAAACTAGTCATATGCGACTCCTTGCGCAGAGTATTCTACTCCATAGTCCCCACTTCCTTCAATGTAAGCGTATATCGTGATTTAGTTATTCAGTTCAATAATCAGCGCAACATTGTTAGCTAATGAATGGCGGTCATCAATTTTATAAGCCAATACATATTTTGATTTGAAAACAAAAATGTCGAAAAGAAAACATGTTAACTTGGAACTGAGTAAAAAAGTGGAGATTTTGAAAGGAATAGATCGTGATGTAAGCTATTCAAGTTTAGCTATGAAATGTGGTATTGGGAAAACGACCGTTAACGACCAAAAAATTATGGACTATTTTGTTTCCAAAGCAGATGCAGGGCCTTCCAGTAGAAACTTAGTAAAACTTAGTGCTAATCCTCTAGTTGAAAAGACATTATCTACCTGGTTTCTACAAGTACGTTTGATTAGTCATTGTTATTAAATTTTTTACAGGTACGCCAATCTCTGCAGAAATTTTGTGCGAGAAAGCGCCTTTCATTAAACCCTTTCTCAAAAAAGGAGACTTTCGTGCTTCTCAAGCATGGCTTTAGAAGTTTAAAAAACGCTTTGGTATTAAGTGAGAGAGTGAGATGCCGATCTAATAAAACTCTAGCTCGTTCTGGAGAGAAATTCGCTCCGGGAAGAAAAGTGAGTTAAGAACTCTCAGACTCTTAGTTTTGGGGAAAAAACATGAAACCTCGCACATTTATAAACTCCCCTATTCCTATTTGGTATAATGGTCAGAATAAATGACAAGGCTTTCTAACCGCTTAACTCTACACCGTTGCTGTAGCCTATGGATCAGCATGTAATACAGGCAATAAAATTATCTTAAAGTAAAAATTGTAGAATCTGTAATAGATATCCCTGAAGCTTTAAAAAACATAAACCTGAAAGATGTAATCTTTTCCTTAGACGATGTTTGGAAAAGTATGAGTATTGATTTGATACAATAATCTTGGAGCAAGCCGCGTACGCAAGAAGATTTGTGTGATGAAGACGAAATTCCATTAGCCAGACTTGCTAAGCAAATGATGGAGAAAAAAAAGAAAGCTTTCTACTCAAGAATGATCTTCAAGAGCTTATAGAGATGATCAAACATGTTGATCATTCTTTAACGAACAACGAAATTGAAGAATGGGCAGTAGGACAGGATGAAATAAACTGTGTGAAGTATGACGGATGCTGAGATAATTCAAGAGGTTTGAATTGGGAATTCAGGCAGCGAAGACAGCACCAATGATACATATTTATGTATTTCTTTATTTTTACTAGACTTTTGTTAGGTACGTTAAAGATTTTTTTAATGTGTTTTTATTCGCTAATCGGAATATGTCGTTATAATTAACAGTTTCGATTAAAGACGTTCACTGTATGGTTATTGTTTAATTACCTGTATAGAACTGTATCAGCACAATAATTAATTCTAATAAATATAATTCACTAATCTTCATTTTGGTATCACCTGAAACAAAAATATATAAATTAGTGTTGTAGATTTGAAACGAAATACACAGTTACTGATAAGTAACTTTTTTACCTGGTAAACATTTTCTAATTGATGGTCAAATTGATTTTTTAATTTCATAAAATATTTAACTGCAACCCTTTTCATTCGTGATCATTTACAATTTAACAAAAAAACTGATATGATTAAAATTTAATCAAATTTTAAATACTTACTTCTATGTTTAAATCTCCAAAAATATTTTTAAACTAGGTAAGTTGATAGTTCATGTCAAACTGAAGAAATGTCGCTTATTCTAATATGTGTAAGATTTGTACTTTGATTTATAAATACTAATGGAAAGTCTTATCTAAGGATCCTCTGTTTACGAGGAAGAATATTACATTCTTGACCGATAATTTTGTTTGTTATATTTATAAACTCATTACACTTTAGAAGTTTAAATATTTTTCGTTACTCATCCATCTAAGTTCGTCACATGCATACATCAAGAAGGTTCCATAAAATGTTACGTTTTTCTTTTATAAATATTTGTTTTACTTTCGTTTTCGAAAATCTTCAAGATTAATTTAAAATTATGTTCAAAGATTATTAGTACAAAATACTTCTAATGAAACAAAAGTAAACCCTTAAATTTTTCTGATCGATTTTTAAATTGTTTTCCTACATTACCTCATTTTATGATTTGAGTATTTACTCTTAAATTTACATTTTATTGCAGCTGCTACACAGCATGTTTTAAGTTATAGGCACCTACAAATAAATCAAGTTACGTGACGCAAAGGTTGCTCATAATAATAAATTAGGTGGTTAATTGCGGTTCTTGTATGTTCATTAACAAACAATAAATAAAAATGTCAAGAAATTTTTTACGATATAATAAACATAAAATTAGAGAGCTTTGCCTACTTTTAGACTTTAATGATTTATTTGATTTGATTTGGAATCAAAAGTTAACTTGATATAAATGGAATCAAAAATAGACTCCTTGTGTTTTTCAAAAATATGGAAAAAAGTACTTCGGTCTATGAATAAACCATGTTTTAAATGCTGAATTTCCACTTACAGTTTTGTTTTTTTATAATTGTTAAGAAAAAATAGCAAGTCGATTACTCCATATACCCTCCAAAATTTTAACCTTCTTAGAACTTAACAACGAAAATCTCTTCGCCAATAATTATAAATGTTCATATACATATATTTTTTATTCATCAATTGACTTACCGAAATACCACGGGGTAACACAAAAACATTTTAATAATTATGTTTACACTTCAAACAATGCACAGGTATTTTCAATTAATTGCATTTTTTAATTGTTTTTATTTTTACAACAACACTTAACATTACCTAAAACGCATAACAAATACACAGCGTTTATTATTTAATAATATCACTGTGACGAAATATACTTTACAGCGGGACACTTACCTTTGGCTTCTTCTTACGGGCACTACAAGACAAGTAACTGGGATTGCCGTGCACATTGGTACCGTTCGATGGTGGTTTTCCAGCTTTAACCTGTGCGATCCAGAATTTTTCTATACAACTTTTCACGACTTACAAATAATCGAAACTAATTTGCCTAGAACTGGTAATGCAATTAATACATACATTTGTTTATTGATAATATTAAAATAGAACACATGTATCAAGGCAGGTTAAAATGTAGGTAATAGGAAATTTTTTGTGATTAAGGAGGCTGGTGCGCTTAGGTTGCTGATGTTACGGTGAAATTAGACTCAGTTTAGTATTTAATCGATATTTACATATAGTGCCGTGATAATAAATTTGGTGGCAGTGCATTAAATCGCCAACTATTTGAAAATTTCAATATATTAAAAACAGATTTTTAATACTTAAAACACTGGCGTTTCACATCACATTGGATTGCATAGCAACAAATAACAAAAATGTATTAATATTATCAAAACTGAAAAACTAAATAATCTAAATTTCTTTATACAGAACAAAATAAAAACGCCACACTAAGAAAAACTGTTTTATTTTAAAAAATTATTTATTTCCATAACTTTATATTCATTCGTAATTTTAAGTGTACTAAAAACTCTTAAAAAGATAAAAATTGGAACTGGTATTGGAAATATGTAATAATCCACTGTTTACTGGTTGGTCTTATCGTTTTTTAACAGTGCCACTAAAGCGGATGAATCTCAGTTCGACTTCTACATTGCAAACGCAATGAAACAAGATGAAAGCAGTTATTAGAATATATATATATATTTTTTAATAACTTAATACATATTCCTAACAGTTCATATTCCACCTTTTATTGTTAACACTCTTCATCTAAAGATTTTACTTACTACTGTCAATGTAGCTTTTTGCATATACACGAGCAGTTAACAACATATTTCTTCAATTAATAAACCACATACACACAATAGAACACTCTCTTGGTAAAATTAATAGGTAGGTACCGAATAACAATTATAAATTATTTGTTAAATTAAATTTTAGCACCCAGAAATTAAGTAAAGGGTCAGTTATCAAAATTTATCAGACATACACAGGCTGCCCAATTTAACACACAATTCGCTTCCTATAATTGTTTGTTTTAAAAATTGTTGTACACTAATGTGAAAACCGCAAGCTTATATTTTTTATGGTTACCATGATACCCTGCGAAATACAAAAAAAAATTGAATCCTATAATATCTTAATTTTCATTTGCAAGTGTCAAATAAAATTAAAATATTTCACCGCATTTCTCTAGTCATATCGAAGACTAACTTAAACCAACTAGAAATCCTTTAAAATAAAACCTTAACGGTCAGGTGCGGAGAGATTTACAAATTCCAAATCTTCAAGACTGACCGGCCACCACCTACAGTCACAGTTCGACACTCTATTGAAGTTCTCCAGTAGGCAAAGATCTGAGCAAAAATTTCTCATTAAACGAGATCCAGCCAATGAACCCACAAAGATAGATTTTTAAACCGCATCATTCTTCCATCCCCTACCCAAATTTCAGCAAACGTTCCAATTTGATGAGAAAACATTATTCCATGGATAATCTCGGATACCAACTCCCAACAGGCAAGGAGGGCTTGCCTTCGGAAGATAAAGGGTCTAAGGATTAAACATCCGACCCAGAAAGAGAAAGAAGAGCCAGGACCAGATTCTATGACTATTTTCCGTGGTCTAACGTTTACGTGGTTGGGTCTAAAATGTTTTAGCCTTTACCAAAGTCCCTTCTATTTCACTCTGGTCAATGGTCAATTTGAACTGTTAAACCTCAAGAGATTGTTATCAAAATTTTTTCTGATTATACCAAATGAGAGTAATAATAGTTTATACCTGACAGTTTTAAATTAGACTGATAATTTCCTGTTTTCGAGATTTCATGATAGGAATACAATTTACAGATGATTTGGTTTGACCGCCTTAATAATTGACCACTCACTATGCCGATTTAGTCAACTGGAAAAAACGCCTACTATAAGTAATGTTTGATTTTTTGACAGCTTTTAGAACACTCCCTAAAGCTCAAACATTGAACATTGACACTTAAACTTATGAGTCAAAAAATATATCTTATGAAGACTGCAGGTTCTGCGGAGCGGAGTATGAAAATTCGGATAATCTGACAACTAACAGTACCGCTATTACGGAAATCCGAGCCAACGGCAAAGACGTTATAGACGAAGAAGAAATACCTTCTCTGGAACCATCACAGTTATTGCAGTTCATAAAAGGTCTTAGACTTAATGGGGAGCTAAGAGAGCGAGCAAACCTCTGCAGAGCTTACAGCTCATGCAAGGGGGGCACAATAGATCAATAGGTCGCAGTGCGACATCGTCCTTAATCAAATCTAATCTATGAAATTTATATTAATTTATTAATATATTATTCCAATTAGTACACTAAAGTCGAAATAACGTAATATTTTAGTGATTCTTATAACGGATACGGCGTTATTAAAGACGTCGGAAGTATCAGAAGTTGACGTCAATTTGTAACAGCCAGAAGGCGTCAATTATAAACTGCACAAATAACCGTCATTATTAAAGATGTAGTATAAGTAGCATGTTACAAACATAACTACAACATCCATATATATATATAGTAGTTCGTCTATGAAAGAAAAAATGACGAATAGTAGCTAATGAACTAACAGAAGGAAACGGGTTGCGGTTAAGTCTTAATAAAGAAACTTTTTGTGACAAAGTATTTAAAGTTTTAGCAAAATAGTGTTGAATTTTTTAAGAAGAAAGTGGAACATTAAGCAAACTGATAAAACTTAGCTATACACTGTGATAACAGAACATTAGTAGCAATAGTCTTTCTTGCTTCAACTAATATCCCAAAAAAATACATCTTTTGTCGCCGCAAGACTCATTTTACTAGCAGCAAAAATTATGATGCCAAAATGATCTATAGTGTTAAGTTTAGAATTGAATTTTATTAGTCAGTACATTATAAAAGAATGATTTTTCTGCTTGTAATTTTTTAGCTGCTGGAATGTATTAGTTAGAAATTTTTCTTTTGGTCAATTTGGTCAATTTCCTTTATAAATGTTATTTTTGACACATGTATACAGTACAAATCTTCCACCTATGGTTGGGGCTCGGCTTAATCACGAACAGAATTAGCTCGGTAACTTTCCCCATAACAGTGAGAATAAGAGAACTTCCCAGACTTTTTTGGAGAAGATTTCATGCTCTACAAAAAAAGTCTTGAAAGTTTTTTGATATCTTCTATCATTAAGTCTATGTCTGCAATGAAAGGGTCAATTAGGGTTATTTTTTCGATATTTTTCCTTTTTTTGCGAATCCAGGTTTGACTGTACAAGATGTCAAGAAAACTTGAAAGACCTTTTATTCTAGAAATGAAATTTTCTAAAAATGTTTATAAGTTTTTTCTTTTTTTAATAGGCCTGTTTTACATTATCATATTTTATTTGACAAGTTGGACCAAACCTTCTTTGAAAATATTTGTAATAGATAGTCAAAGTGGACATACATATAAATATATCTAATAAAACATTTTTCAAATTTATTAGAAATTTTAAGTTTGCCCAAACTGTGTACACATCTCCAGTGCAATATTTTTGGTCAAATTTTTAAGAAAAACAGGATAGGACAAATTTTGTTTGATATACTCGTATTTTCCTCAAATTCTATGTACCTACTGGCATAAAAATCTCAAACAAAGTTGTCAAACAAAATGTAAGACATTTCGCAAATTCAAACAAAACAATGCAAAAGAACCTTAGAAGCACAGGAAATAAGCTAAAATGATAAAAGTAATAGAAACAATTTGTACATTTGTTATGTGAGGTAACAACATGAACGAAATCGGCAGAGGCACTTGTTTTGTGAGAACCGACGAAGGCAAAGCCATGTCCGTTGATATAACAAACCTAAGTAGCGTCATCTCCGGTGAAGGTGAACAAACCTAGTTTATCAAGAACGAATTATTCTTCTCACAACTATGCAAAAAAATACAAAGTTGCCACTACACAATCTTATATGCATAGTGAAAACCTGACAGAAGGTTTTCGCCTCTAGCGTAGTTGACACGTCCAGTTACTGTGACCTTTTGGCTCGCCTCACCTAGTTTTGCTCCTGAAGAAGCCACTTACATTAGTGGCAAAACGTCGAGTTTGAGTAAGTTGTATATAATTTTTTGTATTTTAATTGAATGATGCGGTTAAAACCCGGAAGCCCTCATAACAGAGACTCGGGCCGTGGAAGCCTTCGATATCATTTAACAAAATTTTGTTGTGAAAAACAACATTTTTAATACTTTAATGATTTGAATACCAGATTGTAAGGAGTTAATATAAATTGTTACAAATAGAAATGTGAAATCGTTCCAAAACGTGTCAAAATTTTTAAAGATGTAGCAAGAGACCAAAGAACCAAAAGAACAACCTCGGCTAATTTGCAAAAGTTAGGAAATACTTTCTCTTTCCTGATAAAAGCTTGTATTGCTAGTGAACTGTCACGGCTCGAGAACAAAGCTTTGTAGACTTAGTTACGTTTAAAATTATTTTAAAAATATACAACCAAATTTAGAAAACTTTATAACAGAGTCCACTACTCACGCTAAACTTCTATTTTAAGCATTGGGTGTAAATTGGATATGCTATGTAAGAAATATAGGTACTATACCCAGAAAAAGATCAAAGAGATTATTGAATTACGTTTACCTATGTATCGTATGTTTTCGTTATTGACAAACACATATATGTACATATAAACATAAATTGTAAATAAGAAAATTTGCTGCTTATTTCGACAAATTTATATCAATTACATTGACGGTGTAAACGAACGAAAAAAAGTTACGAAAGGTCTGTTGCAATTTACATTCGCAAAAGTCATACTCATTCTAAAGATAGGAAAAGTTTTCGTCACGCATTCTATTTTCATTCATCTCAACGTAAATTTGTAATACGTAAACGTTTTAAACTTAAACGTACCAGTTTCTACTATGAGATTACTAGTCTGAAGTGAACAACCTAGATTTGTACGGTAAAGACTAGAATAATCCATAAAAATGATCCAGTCAAAATACACTGATAAGGACAAAGATTCATCCACAGTAGTCATCTTTATCACCTCGGGTATAAATGTTTAAACAAATTGCGCGCCCGGCGGGAGATGTGCATAAATTTGTGCTGTGGCATATCTTATTGCAATCAATAAAGAAAATGGATTATTGCCATGTAATAGACGGAAACTCTAACAACGGATATAAGATGTTTGAGGTAAGTACCAAACGAAATGAAAATGTAATTCGCGAAGTAATTTCAATTGTGCTGTTTGTTTTCGATTAATTTATTTTATGGTAACAACAATAATAACTTTTATTGGTTCCTTCACTATATTTAATCGAATAAATCGTTATATTGATTTTCGTTTTGTTGATAAAATTCTACCGTCTTTTGAAAAACTGGAAAAAGTAGAAGTTTAACTGAACAATTCATTTGAAGAAAAAGAATTTTATTTATCTGAAAATATTGAAATTGAAGCAATGATAACTAGAAAAAAACACTATTGTATTTTACATATTAAATAGTTAATATTCAACGCCAATCCAAAAGCTTTATCCAGCACATTTTGGCAATTTTCTATAATTGTATGTATCTTGATAGAGAATATAATTTAATAGTTATTTCCAATGGAATAAATATTGTTCCGTTGATTGCTATAAACAGTAAACCATCTATAGGCAACCTTCATCACAAAGTACAAATTTAAACTCCTAGTTGGATATGCCACCATAAATACGCATTCGTAAGACTTGTTGCCTATGCTTGGAGTCAAGTACGAAGCATGTTTGTAATCGGTTAATTTTACTGAAATGTTAATTGGTATTTTTCACCGTTGTAATATAATAATGATGAATTTAAAAGGGATAATGTCGAAAACCTTTTTTGTTATTAAATTAAAATAGAAAATACAATTTTGCTTAAATTAATTATGATATATGTAGTTTTGTGTGTATCTATATAATGAGTTTTATCAGATGTTGGGAAACCATTAGTTTTCTTTCTCCAAACCTAGTACCTTGTTTATATGGTTATTTATATCGTGTTTACAAAGATACCATCGGTTTACGAAGTAAAGCGAATTTGATTATTATTCTATTGCAAAAAATTGTTAGTTAGTTTAATACCGATATAGTTTACAAAACACAAGACCCATAACACAACAATTTATTAACACGGAATAAAATAGTTGTTACATTTCATAATACAATAAGATAAATGTATGTTGATCCGAAAGATTTTTACATATTCATTGGAATTAATTGAACTGTTGTGTTGATGAAATTGTTGTTAATGTATGTAGAGCAAATCTAATTTTATTTTGATTGCATAAATTTTATTTATGTAAAGCGATAAACATTATCCAGATTTACATTTGTACTTTACATCTTTTCATGTTTATCATATGGAGCAATAGTGTTATTTCAGGTCAGATAATTATTGTTAAATGATTTGAAATTACATTTAAGAGCAGTAGATAGTCACAGAATTGTCTTTGCTATTTATGTATTTTTCAAAATTATATGTGTGTACAATCCAATTCAAAAAAGAAATTCTAAGGCAATAAAATGTCTGAGTTGTGTCAATTTTGAAACACTTGATGATATTTCTTGCATATTTAATACGTTTATGTATTCCAAACCACAACAAATGTACTATGAATGTTCTTTTGTTAAATTCTGTTGTAGACTGCATATCATACAAAGTCCATACCGTCCATACGAGTCTTATGAATTGTTCATTTGTGGAGCAATTTTCCAAAAAGCGTTATTTCTATTTCAGCCTTGATAAATTTTATTACTTTCTAATACATTTAAAATGCCATGCAAACATAACACGAACTAGTTAATTCGCCACTTCAATCAAATAAACATTTAAAAGTGAAGTCCACAATCTTTCTTCTTGTAGTCGAACATGTCTTCGTCTATATGGTTCATATTTTCATTGGCTTTTTCATTGTGGTCTGTCAGGAGCGACATATTATACCAAGAAAATCTTTCATTTTTTTCCCCAATTTTCATCTGAAGCTCTAAAAAGTGCCATGATATTAGCATTCTGTTTTAATAGTGTTTTCCAGAGATAGTCGAGTCAAATTGATCTTGGTAAGCTTCTTAATACGCTTTAGTAAAATTACAAATGCTTTAGAATGATCTGTAGATCTACAGAGTAAGTTTACTCTACTTTTTACAATCGTATTTTGTTCTAAGTCACACAATTCCAAATAGTTACTTAACTTTTTAATCTTTCCAACTTAGCTATAGATGTCATAATATCCTCTTTTAGGTATGATCTTTTTTTTAATGTATTTTCAACATGGTCTACAGGCATACATGAGTAGCGTTGCACAAGAATTGTAAGACTTATTTCGACGATTTGAGATGGCAGTTGTGCAGTGAAAACATAAATGCATGAAATACGAAATTATTCTTATTTTGGTCTGTACAACCATCAGCGAACAAATGAATACAGCTACATTCTGGAGGAAAGTTGTAATTTGGTAAGAAACTGAATAAAGAAAATCATTGTGAACAATGCTACTGTAGTCAAGAAAAGGTTTATGTTAATATCCTAGCGACAAGAAGCAGATCGATAGATCCCACTAGTTTATTTTCGAATGGAACTGTCAACATTTCTCCAATACTATTCTATCACTACTTCTGATTGTATGTACATATGTATATGCTCTGCTTCCAAATAAAAGAAGTTTTTCAAACAGCTTCGGACTGTAATGCTCTATTATATTTGTGAAATTGCCGTAAGATTTTAAAGTCCCTTTCGGTATGAGATATTTATTCTTTTTGTAGTTTTTATCGAATTAACGTGATGGGAGAAATAATTTTCTTATGCCAATGTTAAAGGAAACTTTGTAAATTATTAACAAAATGAGGGCTAATCTTAAAAATAATCTGTTTTTGAATTATTACTTGGTGTCCAAACAGTCGATTCAAATTTTAAAAAACTCCTTGATTTGTTTATTTAAAATTAATCTCCACGACTAAAATAACTAAACATGTTACCGTGACCTTCGTTGGAACCTGAGAGATTTTGAAGTTAGTTGCAAATGATCATCTCGATAACCGCAGTGCCACCGGCATGCAGAACATTTATTTATAATTTGACAAAAAATCTACCAAAAATAAACAAATGCAAAAGCTAAAAGAAAGAAAATTGAAAGAATTTTTTGCTCTCTGACCAATAAATTTTTTGCATCACTAAACAATCTCTTTCTATTATCAATTCCAATAATCATTAACAAAACCCATCGCTAAAAATTTAATATATTTTAATTTCATAAAAAGCTATTATTTTCGCACTCGTGTGTACCGTAAGATTTAGAAATTACTAAAACTGTTAGAGTTAAGATAAACAAAATGGAGAATTTTAATTACAAAAAGAACTTTTTTCAATTAAAGTTTTCAAAATTTGAACATCGTATGTAACATTTCGAAACCTTTTTGTTGTTTAATCTTGACCCATATTGATTCAAAAAATATTATTTCCGAGTACATCCATTTGATAAATCTAGTATCATTTACTCAAATATGGACCTCAAAAAAAGCTAATGTGAAATATCTGGGCATTACTGTTGCCCAAATACTCACATTCTAATCCTGTCTCTCTAATTAAAAAGACTATAAACCTATCAGAACCCTATCGATGCAGATAGATGTACAGAAGAACATTTGGGTTGACGTGGAGGCTCCCACCGATAAAATAATGGTTAAGCCCGTTAACGGGTCGATGGCCGCAGTGGTTAGGCGGCTGACTATTGTTGTGAGAGGACGATAGGCGCCGGGGTTCAATTCTCTGACGGTGACATTTTTTCAGAGAGTTTAATCCCGGATCGACTTGCCATTCGCTGTTGGGAGCAAAGTGATTAACAGCGCGGCATCATAAAAGGCGATATGATGCTGTCACAAAGCCAATTGAACACAATATACACACACAAAAACTACACCGTGAGAGTTGCAGTGATAGCCAGACAAGTGATACAGTTTACGGAGTCACTGCAACTAAGCACCCACCACATTAAAAAAAAACTTATGAGTCGTTTGTGTGGTGGAATTGTATATGAACAAAAGGTGCTTCAAAATTACTGAAAACGGTATAAAAACCGCTGCTATGAAAATATTGCTGGATACGTTCCCTCTGCGTTCCACGACATTACTTCAGGAGGATCTTACTTTGCAAGAGTTTTGAAAGAATGCAGAAGCACTGCTTTATATATTATTATTGTGAAGCATTCCGTGACATTAGAAAGCAAAACCATGGCGTTGAGAAGTTGAGTCTTGCAGAGGTAAGGAAGCTATCCATCAAATAGATACTGTGATTTTTGTCTAGGACAGGACTGTTACAGGAGTTGAAATACTAAAGGAGCCCAGTATACTACTCAAAGTACAAGCTCAATTTTTCACTCAGTAACATTTTTATCTGTGTAGGTATTAGAAAAGCAAGTAAAATTTCTAGTCAGAAAGCCTTGATTCTCTGAATCATTTATTAATTAAAGTTTATCTTATAAGCTACATAATAATAATCATAGAAAGAAAAGTAAATATAAAGCTTGTCCAAAATTACATACAACTAAATCCAATAAAGACTTATTATCTAAAATTGTATATTACAAAAAAAAAATTACATTCCCGTGAAAATTTCTGAAATAAAAGTCTAAAGCTTTTCATACCTGTATTGAACGTATTCTTTATTATTCATTAAACAGGAGTGTTACTTAATTTAAGGCGGGAAAAAAACACGTAAAACTGATAAAAACGTAATCAACCACGACATTGTTCTCGTTCGCGTACTTTCGTTGCAACCGTCCTTGTCTTTACACTCACATATTGTGGCAGTGAACTGATCTGGAGACGTCAAGGATTGACAGCCTTCACCTTTTGCCCGTACATATGTCGTACACTCCCTTAAAACTACAGTTTTTGGCTCTTTACCAAGAAAGTATACTGTAACAGAAGATATAAATGGCATTCAGTAATTTTTCTTATTTTAATATGATTGTTATAGTTAAAGATATTGAAAAATTATTTTCGTGGATAACTCCAGTGGATCTAATATCTAAACAATAGGTACTCAGTACACTCACTTGTTTGTAGAGTTTTCCTGCACGAATACTGTGCTGAAGTTTCACATACATCAGGATTAATATTCATAGTTTGTGAAGATGAATTTTTATCACATATTCTTAAAAACATATCGGATTTTATATCTTCACATCTACTGTCTACATCAGATCGACATTGGTGGCATTTCTGTATTTGCGAAGAGGTTGTCTCTAAAAAAGATCATAATTATGCGGCGAGACGTTTTCTTTTTCCTACAAGTACGTTACAACATTCTTCTCCGTATTGGTTTCTATTCTAACACTTGTTCTCACAATTGCACAGTCCACATAAGTTTCTCAGCAAATTATAATGATCAAGTGTTTGTATTAAGATCGATTACCTGATACACACCTTTCGTATATATGTTAGTAATCAACATCATTAGGAACACGACATGCCTAAACTTCATTATATATCATTTCAAACGCGAAGACGTCCTTTAAATTGTCAAAACCTTAAAAGAGATTCAACACAATGCACCATGTTCGTCCTGAAATTTCATTTACGTACCTTCGATTTCGATTTCTTTCATTTTCGACACATTCACGCTAACCAAATAAGTGTTAACTATGGGCGACGAAAAATGAATGCGCGCTCTCCTGTTTAAGAACTATAAATTTTTCGACATCGAAGAAATTTGGGTCGAGATCGCGTCCGTCTTACATTTACGTCAAAGTGAGGAAATTGGTCGCAAAACGTCAAAAACGATAACACAAAATATTTTGTCTATCACGGTCGAATATACCAAATATACTTATCAATGTCAATCACTGTCAAATTTTGATTTATCGGCATATTTGTTTACAAAGCACACCTACCACACCGATAAGGGTTCTATACATAGATGCTATTTTTTACTTATACATTTTCATGCCTCTACCTTAAGCTATTATCAATGGAAATTTGTAAAACTTTAAAAGTGATTTATTTTTGAACTGGTGCTTCAATTCTCCTGAAAAATACTGGTCTATACTTAATGATTCTCTTTTTGAATATGTCCTTGTTAATATTTATCAATTGAACATTCTATTTGCTATAAAATTATATCAAATAGGGTGTATTGGAGGTGTGGGAAGGTTGGAATAGAAATTTGTTCAGATTGTGCTCAATTGTGTAATACGATAATGAAACTACCAAACAAAATTTCAGCAGGAATGGATGGGGTTTCTTTTAATATACAGTTGGAATAACTCAGAACACCTTTTATTCGTCTTAAAAATAACAAAATTAACTCCAGTCTACAAGAAAAGCGATGGCGATGTTGTTTCTAACTCTCATCCAGTATATGTTTTGTCAAGTTTATCTAAAATATTTGAAAAACTTAAATACCGTAGAATGGGGTGAATAGGATCACTTTTGGACTTTCAAACTGTGTAACATTTTAACTAATAGGCATACAATTTTGGTATACACATAAAAACAACAGTTTACACCTGATCTATTGATTTGCAATGTCGAAATATTTTTAAGACCAGTGGCGTACCAGACATATTTTTTTATTCACTGATCAGCTATGTGTTTACAATGTTTAATCATATTCACCTTTCCTTGGGATGCATAGAATCATAGAATTTCGTTAAATATAACTTTAAAACATGTAGATCTCTATTTATTCGAATTAATATGAAGTATGAACGTTTATTATTATAATTACAAGAAAATAACCACAATTTTATTTATATTTTTGTTTATTGTATTCTTGTAAATTTATTTTAAATCTGAAGAGTCCGCGTCCATATCTTTCGGTAGATTCTAGCTTTGCTGCAATTTGTTGGAACGTAAAATCATACTCATCTCTTACATCGGGAAATGTATAAACATAACCAGAATAATCTCTGGTATTTTTGTCGCGTAAGAAATTGCCTTCGTATCGGTCTTTATTGACTTTGAAAACTTGTGCTATATAAAATCTACTGAAAGACCTAGATGTACCTTCTCTTTTGTCGTTAGCGCAATATGACCCCAACACCTGATTCCATTCACCCCAAGTATTGATCCGATTCACCCCATTAACCAAAAAAAAATCATCAAATTACAATTAAATTTCCAAATTATTTTTGCATGAAATTTGACTAAAACTGTTTGAACCTGTTGGAGTCAGGAACACGAAGTACGTTGATTATATCTCATTAAATTTCGGAATTTCAAACAAAGTTTTGACACCCGCGAAGACAGCTACTAACAACGTTTTTAGATTATATACTGATTGTCAACACTAATAAACTGCGAGTGACGATGTACTATCAACTTTTTCCTTACTATGCTATTCGGAGTCCATCGAGGTCAAATACAAAGGGTTTTATTGGTTATTTTGGCTTTGGCGATTTCTTTAAACAAACTCCGACTTTTTGATTCTATTCACCCCAGCGATCCTATTCACCCCATTCTACAGTACTCTAGATTGTATCATTATGCTGCCGATCTGAAATCAAAGTGTGTTTTCATGTGATGAAACGTGTTCATGAGTTACTGGATTAGAAATTGAAGGTGGCTTCCTTTATATTGATCTTATCCCAAGCCTTCGATTAAGGAGATTATAAAAGCTTAATCAACACAGGGTGAGGTGTTTTCGTCTTGGGTGGTTTTCTTTATATCTGAAGGATCACAAACGTATTATTAATTTTGGCGAAGCTGCTACATATTAATATGCAAACGATAGATCAATATGTAAAACATATTAAAGATTTATCTGGACTAAATGTAACAATTCGAATTTGATTTGCCCTGTCACTATTCTTTGTTGCATAATTGATGTGTCGTGGAAATACTATTTATAGATGTTGTTGCAAAAGAAATGGAATTTTCATTATATTACTTTGAATTACACTAAACAAAGTACACTATTATGAAGGTAATTAAATAAATAAGCAATTAGGATATAATCATTTTGCTAGTTCTATGCAAATACATAGGTGCATGTATAAAAACCTTTTTATCTATTCACTGATTAGTAAGTTTACAGTGTAAAATGTAGGTCATCAATTTTTATAGTATATTATTCAACGAGCAGATAAGCACTTATATAAGTTATTTATGTAAATGATATTAATGATGATCAGATCATTCATAATCTACTAGTTCTCCTCTTTACACCGACCCTCAATCATAATAATTCTCGACTATAATGGTTGTAATTCCCTCGAATGATGTACTACACTCATAAATAGCAGTACCTAGCTATTATATTATACTCATATAATAAGAAATAAAAAATGTAACTTAGTCGTTTAGAGCATATTAAAGAAGAGAATTATTTCACTGTCATCTATTAGTTTTGGAATATCTTCAATCCACACCTTCTGTCATGCATCATATTCCAATTGTTTTAGTCCAATTCTACAAAACTTTGGTAAAGCTTTCAAGTCATGTCAGACGTTTTTTAAATTTTATTTTAAAACGTTTATTCAAAGCATGCTCCATATAAAACTAAACTTATTAACCCATTTCACACTTAACCAAACTATTTACATAACATGTGTTAGTGTGATTTGTTAAAGTAATCTTTCAAATTGCAATATATATTTTAGTGAACACAACCAACAATCAGATCCGAACCGTCACAATTTACACAATAATTTCAAATTTGATCGCTTCTACAAATTTTATAAAGTGTCTTTTATAGAGGTGTACCAGGTCCACTCTCGGTATCGGCCAATTACGCGTCCTTGGCCGTAGTCCTCTCCTTATTTCATTACGCTCCAATTCTATCAGTTTATACTCATCAATTAGATGATCGACGGTCTGAGATTCTACTCCACATTTACACTTTCCATCATCATTTATTTTGAATCTCTTATAGTAACTGTTTAATTTTCCATGTCCACTTAATATAATTGTTAAATTGGGTGAGCAAGGCAGTTCAACACGCGGTCTGCTCGCAATATTTGGGAAGTACGTTTTTGACACAGACCCTTTGTCGCTGCTGGACCACAAGCTTTCTCACTTTTACAATCTAATTAGTTTTTCACTGTTTACGACAGCCCGTTTTCTAGATCTAACTTCTTCTTCTTTTAGATCTGTTGGAATTGTCTTCATGGTATTATAAATATTCGCTAATTCTTCCAATTTGATAATTATTGGCGTATTACCCGTCAGAACGCATGATGCATCATATGATATTGTTCTTAAACTTTTCAATATTTTTATGTTAATTAATCTTTGAATGTTTTTTAATTTGATTTGGTTCGATCTTCTTTGGAAGGCATCTATCGAGGCTGGCACACCATATGCCAGTATTGGTAGAATCGCCTCTTTGTAAATTGTGCAATGCGCTTTTTCCGAGATTGATTAATTTATGATCGTTTGTTCTAACCATTTCTCTATTTCGTACAGGGTCCAATAGCTGAAGATCAAATATTACCGCTTCTCTGAATTTTGTTATAGACATGGTTCCATTTGCGACGTCTCGATAAGCGACATAAGCATTAATCAAAGCAGTGCCGGTCAAAAGTTCAATGGCCAGTTTTCTATACCACTTCAAACTTTTACGAGGCAAAGAATTGTAACTTTTTTTTGATCGGCGATATCAATGAATGCTTTGTACTTGTTGTATTCAATAACATTTTTTGGTTTCTTAACTTGACCTTGTCATCTCTTACTTCATTCAGTAAATCCTAAGAAATGTATAACCAAATAACGTAGTAATACAGTGGTCTTACGCGGCCATTCAAACAAAATGGTCAAATACGTGGCCGCGTGAGACCAATGTGGTCTCGACCAATAAAACTTCATTTTGGAGTTTCCTAAAGTTTATAGAAGATCAAAAACATGTTGTTATCAATAGTACGTCTATATATTAGTGTTCAGACAAAAAAATATGCCGGCCCGTGACGCCAACATTTTTCTCGACATGGTCACGTTTTTAACAAATTTATGTGAATATAGTGAAACATCATCTTTACAAAGGCGATTTGGACAAATGAACAGCAATGAGGATGAAACCAATTGTACGACGAGGCAATCGTTCAGAATATTTTAAAGTATTCAGTTAAAGACGGAGACCTTTTGTAAGACAATTGAAGGATAAACAATTTATAATCTATCTACAATCTATATGTTCTATAGGAAAAAACGAGAGGGCCAGTACTTGTCTGGAATTGTCTCTGCTACAGTTTAATTTTACAACTGACAGTTTCATTTTCGAACGATATTTTGAAAATCATCAAGGTTTAAATTGTTAACTTCATTGAGATTAATTAATTCAAGGATATTGGATCAACTAGTGATCTAAGACACTCTGGTCGTTCAGGAACACCAATTCGGCAGCGTAGTTAAGAATTGGACACTTCGAAAAGCTCTCTACAGCATATTCTCATGACAGAGTAGCATCTTCAAGCTTACAAAATTCAATTCATTCGAAAACTGAAATCTACTGACCGCGTTTAGTGAAGAGACTTTGTTGAGTGGATTACAGAACAAGAACAAGTGGATGCTGATTTTTTGGATAAAATCATTTTCAGTGAAGAGATTCTTCATTGCTTCATTAATTGCCAAAATTATCGCATTTGGGGTTCAGAAAATGCACAAATGAATGTTGGGAACTAAATGTATCCTATTATAATAAGACTTAATCGTGCTCATTATTACGATATCACAATTTGTGTCTAAATTGCAAGATATGAATGTGGACAATATGTGGTTTTAAAAAGAACACCATACAGCCCCAGAAAAAATTCTATATTCCTGAATGAGTTATTCTTTGGTCGTGGTGATCAGAATTGGATACTCAGCTCATGCCGTTGGACTTTTTCTGAATTCTAAGATTTATACCAACAAGCCCATTGCTACTCACGCCTTGAAGGATGAAATTTAGGGCTATATGAACGAAATTCAGCCACATTTATACAAAATGTGAATGTCTGTCCAAATATTCTCTTGTGTGTACTTTACGTTTATTTCAACTTGCGTGAGTTTTGCGACAGCATTTATTTTAAAGTTTCTTCGTGTTATGTACATATGCACTTCATTAGAAATTCTTATTGAAGCGTTCATATTTTCATGAGCGACCGTGTATACGTATTTTGTATTGCAGTTTATATAAATTATTCGAAATTAATCTCTAAAATTGGACTTTTCGCACGATTACACGTTAGATAACATTGGCAATGGCCGTCCCTTCACAAATTGACCTGAATGTAATGAAATACATCCGGATACAGTAAATTAACTAATAATTCGATGCACCTACACGCTACATTGCGAAGCATTTAGCATTAAAGCTGGCGATATATAAACGTTGCCAAGCCGCCAAAATTACAACAATGACGACAATAGCAACATTTCGCAGGCACGTTCTTTGAGAATGATAACAAAAACTTTATATTAGTTTCATTATCAATATTTCGTGTATGTATGTATTGTACTTAAAACGCGTAAGACATAGTATAATTCCTTATTTTGCAATATCACTCGTGTGTATTTGTTGTCTTTTAATTTATTAAACGCATCAGACACGATATTTCTCCCACTACACTAGATTCAGCGCATTGAAAATTCTGCGCCCCAGTAAGAATTTTCAGTTCGGGCGAATATATTCGTTAGATCGCCTAAGAAAATTTGATTTTTTTAAAGATATCTAGGCAAGAACTAAGTTGAAATTGTTCTAATATTATTCTTTGTGGATATCCATTTTTTATCGATAAAATGTTTGTTGAACGGTATGTTATATTCGGTGTTATTGTGTTCTTTGTATCGGTTAAAGAAGGTAAGAATCAAGATGCAGATTCAATATTATCTCAAGTGATTAAGAGATTGAAATTAAACGTTTTTAAATTATGTAGGAACAATAGGCGGTTAAAAATGTAATTTAATCTTGATGCACTAAAGATTTATTTATATGCAGAGTTGAGCGCATGCCTTTTAGCGTCTGCAGATCAATATTATACTACGTGCTGAGTATAGTTTGAAATTTTTATTTTCTCGTTCAAAAATTGTTTATTTAAGTATTTATCTCGCTATGTACGTTAAAATTTATTAAATGATATTTAAAAAAATGTTTGGGCGAGTTGAAGACATTCAAACCGTTACATAACCTTAGGTTAAACAATCGATAATTTATTTTTAAGATTGTTGTATCAGTACTATGTTTTTTAAATATGCTGTCTAGAATTATTAAAACGTTACCTTCAGACATATTTGTATATGAATTAATTTATGATTAAAATATTTGTATCACAGATTAAATGAGTTCAACAGTTCTATAGCGGATGGAAGTTCATTTCTTAACATCTGTGTTATATAATCCAAAATCTGTTTCAAACCATTTAATCATTTATTAGATATTTTCAATATACTACATATTTCTTCTGAAGCTAGTATGGTGCCTGCTAAATCGTTTGTGGTTCTTATTCCGAGCTTTATCTGCTTCCTGTGGCAATTATCCGATTGGCCTTATTGCAAAATCAATAATTTATTGTCCATAACCTATTTCTCAAAGTCATTAATATTTTTTTGCTTTGCTCCATAAATATAGCTTTGCATTTGTTTTTGACAGTGGTTCAAATCTTTCGTTTGTGCAATATAAGAAAAGATTTAATAGAACAAATTAATATTAATAATTCAGTAGCTGTAATAAACAAATACACGATAAAAGGGTTGTTAATAGTAGTATTTTTCAAAATTATATACATGACATTTTATCACATATCTAACCAATTATAACTAACATTTTCGTAATTACATATAAAAAACTGGACGTTTTGCTTATTTTAATCCTCCCAGAAATACATATTCTTAAAAAGTATGATTCCTTCGTAAATCATCCTGTATATAATATCATGTACTTGTATGGTAAGTCCATTTAATACTAATTAATCAAAATTTTATGTGTGCATAAAATGTTTTATCGTAATATATTCTGCGACATCCGGCTACAGCTTTGTATCCGAAACACAATACAGAAGTAAAACGGTTAACCGAAATAACCTACTTATCTGAATAAAACTATTATTCATTCCAGTCTAAGCGGTTAGTGGTACTGCAATTTTTTAATTGTTTACTTCCTACAGGCTACTGCGTCCATTAGGCTATTTAAGTTTTCATACGATCAACAATTATATTGTTTGGTAAATTCGAAATAAGTATTCATACGACCTTAGAGTAAACAAGCTTTGTATCAAGTTAATATTTTAGTGAATGTTACAATAGAATATGCTGGTATCTAGTGGTTAAAAGTATAACGGTAATAGAATGTTTAAAAATATCTATTAAAATAGATATAATCTTGTTAATGTAATAGTTCTTCAGCTTCTTATTACATTTTACGAGGAGGTATTAAAAAATTCTTAGCCTCTATAGCAGAGGCAAAGAAAATTTAAAAGTCAAAATATTTTATTATTTAACATACTCTCCTCTTAATTGGATACATTTATGTATTACAACAAATCTGTAATACCTCTAGACCTTTCAAGAAGAAATTTTTATCTCGCTCTGCAAACCAGGCATCTACAGCTTCCTTTTAAACTGTTTCATAGTTGAGGAAAGACATAATAGCCGGACGGAACCACATCTGGTGAATTAAAGGGGGTGTTCGAGTAAGTTGTGTGCAGGAGCATTGTCCTGCAAAACCAAAACACCTTTGGATAACTTTCCGCTTCTTCCCTCATAATTTTTTCTCATAGAGTGGTCAGTAACGCAGAATAATCCCAAAAACCTGAAGCAAGAACTTTTGCAGCAGATTTTTGAACACGAAACTTCTTAAGTCTTGGAGGACCAGAGTGTCTTTATTCCATCTATTGTTGCTTTGTTTCTGGGTCGCAGCAATGTACTCAAGTTTCGTCCATAGTAACGGCTTAAGAAATTGCAGGCTTCTGGTCAACATTTAAATATTTGGGGATCTTTTTTGCAGAAATGTTTCTCATGTCTAAATCGACAAGAACTATATGATGGAGGCGTTTATATTAAATAGTCAGCGTCTCAGATACTTTTTTATCCCAATTCGACGGTTCAACATTTTCGGGGACGCACACAGAGTTTGGCCTTCCTGATCGGTGTTCATCTTCAATGGAAAATTTACACCTTTTGAAGCTCGCAATCGAATTTTTCATGGACGTATACGAAGGACATTGATGGCATATAGAATTCTATTGTTTCCTTGCTGTTAGAAATGCTTCGAACATGATTACTCAAGTACGCTTCAAAAATGTTTAAACACTAAAATTTTCTGTCTAAAAACGATTAGCATTTAATTATGCACCCCATCTATTATATTACTGGAGAGACAATGATAAAATAGGAAGTTTTTCTTTATAAATGACTACTCTCTATGATACTTTACGAAAAAATAAAGAGAATGCAAGCCTATCAAATTCCCAAAAGTTACCTCTGATAAATATGTACATAGATTCTGGGGGAGAATGAATTACTCAAGACTGTCTTTATAAACCTTCTGAAAAGTTGATAGCATGATCAGTCTGTACAAATTTTAACAACTGCATTAATTTCATTTATAAATGTATGCTTCAACAGATCATAAATAACCATTTTGTGTTTAAGTAATCTGTGTTATATGGAATAGTTGAATTAAACCCGCACTATTTTTATCACATATCGTTTTAATATGTCAACAATTTTGTAGGTACTGATTTGAAAATTACCTTCTAGCTCCACCTATTGTTTTCGAATAGTATTTCGAAACATAATGCTTGATGACTTCACCTTCTACGAGGTGAATTCATCAAGAATATTTCGAACAGCATATTTTCAGAAAAAATTTAAAAAAACGTAAATATTGCCAAGTATAAATTGAAGATAAGATACTACGAACCAGAAAAACAAACACTTGAACGTAGTACACGATTTATGCAATAGTATTACATACTTATATACAGAGCGTTACAAAAAATATATCAATCTGTTAACCATTCATATTTCCAGTGTGTATTGAGATGTCTCAATTAATCTGATAATCTCATTACATCATAGATACAGTGTAGGTAAAAATAAAAATAAATAAAATTGTTAAAAAAATTGTAACGCGAGTCAAATTAGTAAGAAGATCTCGTAAAGGAAGAATTAAATTAAACTACGCATTCACCAGGAAAAAATGGAGAGTTAAAAGTTGCCACACAACCTATTTTTCATTCAAGTTTTTTTGCTAGAAATCGTGCACCCTATATATTGAAAAAGAAATGCTCAAATAAAAAGCGAGTTCCATTATTTTGCCTAAGGAATATCGGGTTAACGGATTGTTTACTTTTTTGTAACACTTTGTCATTATCAGCGGCAAAATACCTCTTAAAAGATATATTACTGCAACCATATTTCCATTTAAACGTTTTGGGTATGTGATCTTGTTCAAGTCAAAATATGTTACCTTAAAACTAAACATTGAGCTATGATGACGCTTTTGTATAAGACGCTTCTTTCAAGAGTTATTCTGGGTGTTTCATTTCAAACGAAATGTCCTGTATATAACATACACACGTGTCAAAGAATTATTGTAATTTGGATTTTGATAATGCAAAATTGTAACTGTTAATAATTTTCTCTAATTTGAATTGTAATTTCAACTTTCTCATTTTAAGTTTCAATTGCTCAATTTAATTTTTATATATGCAAGTAATTTAATTTGACAATGGCTATCACAGTATATATTAAAGTCTAATTTGCAGTATTTAAATATACAATAGGATGGTATGATGCAGCACAAACATTGAATAAACAAGGATACGCTCAGCAAATATGCTGTATGGATTTATTAAGACACATGCCTAATACCCCACAGTACTATTAATACAATAGGCGTAATATTAATGTAAACTAAAGAAATCATAACACTGAGCAATATTTTGAATTTATCGTCAATGGTCTACTATAGTTTTGATATATTTTTCATTCTGTATTTATTTAAAAAGTGAATTCATAATTAAATTATTCCTAACATTGCAAATATAAACTCTTTTTTAATTCCAGGACAATCTCTTTCGTGTTTTAACTGCAACAGCTACGACGAGAAGGATTGCTTGCTGGACGTGATTCCAGATAAGTTTAAAAAAGAATGTCCAGATAGTACGTACACCATCTGTAGGAAGATCAAGCAAGTAATTGACTTCGAAGTAAATGGATGTAAGTATAATTATTGTAAAATATATGTTCTATCAATCTGGTTAATCTTTTATGTACTGTCACACGTTACATGGACGTAACATTATACATTTGTTACAATGATTACCCGCTGTTATTTTCAAGTAATACAGATCAGAGCAAAGTAAATCTAATTTACATTTCAACGATAATACAAATTACAATAATAGCACAAACAAAATTATTCAAAGCAAGATCTTTCTTGAATAGGGTGGTACAAAAATTTTATGATACATCGCTGACTGAAAAAATGTGCATTAATTAACATATGAAAGCTTTCAAAGGATGGTATGTTTTGAAAGAACGGGTGTGACTTAAAAGGAACGGCGTACAACAGGAAAACGTACACTAGCGGCATACAAGCAGATTCATATCTTCTAGACATCGATGTAGATGCCAATATAATAATAATAATAATTTATTGACTAATAATGATACACGGAATTATAATCATCAATAGCAATACAAAAATCAAATGGTGCAGATTCAGATATGATCAGAGATCAATCTGTTCTACCATCTGCACCAAATTACATTGAAATTAATAAAAGTACAGACTATGGCCTAACAGAGAATACATATAAACCAAAAATAAATTGTTACCCATTAAGCACGCGAGAGCAGAGGATCAGGAAAAAGGGAATGGAAGAAAAGAGATAGAAAAGGAAACGGTTCACATAGTGCTTTAGATGAAGAGTAAGTATAAATGATAAATCTAGCCGCCTACGCGCTTATTAATCCCGAAACCCACTCGCCAGCCACTCACGTAACTGTCTCCTAAAAGAAACTACACCACCAACTATCCTAATATTTTCAGGAAGGTTATTCCATAATGAAGCAATGCAATAAGAGAAGGAGCGTTGAAAAAAAAAACAGAACGATGACGCGGAACTGTAATTACATTACTGAAGCGGATGTTGATGTTGTGCACGTCAGTACGATATGTGATTTTGTTATATAGATATGGAGGAGACCTGTTAACTATAATAGACCTAAATAAAAGCGCAGCATGCAAAAAACGCCTACCCTCCATATTAAACCACTTAGCCACCACCAATTTATGTGAGATTCTATCAAACTTCCGGATGCCGTAAACAAAACGCAAGCAAGAATTCTGTACACGTTGAATATGCTGTTATCAGCCCATGTTAAGCAAGGGCCGTATACCACATCGCAATAATTGAAAAGCGATAACACCATGCTATCACAAAGCAATAGTTTAACAGGCTGGGGTAGGACATCCTTACTGGCATATGGTGTTGAAGTTAGCAAAAATAATTCCCCAACATTCGTTTTATAAAGTTAATTATGATAATTGGTTTAACCTTATTTGTACAAAAAAGTTAGCTAAAAAGCGCTACACATAGATGTAATTGCAAGTCTTGTAGCATCAATAAAAGGAAGAAAGGGAAAACAACTTAGATGCTCCTGTTTAAGATACCGAGTTAGGCCAAATTCGATGTTCCGGATTAATACGAACAATCTACTCCAAGTTTCTCTCCAACCACATCTCAATCTTTTTTTTTCGAAAAGCAATAAATTATTTTCATTATCATCATTCTTAGAATCCCATTATTTTTAAAATGTCTCTGATACTGTCAAGCAGATATACTCATCTTCTCGGTTGAAATTCTCACATTCATAGATCTCAATTGCAGTGTCTTAATGGTGCTCGTAGAGCATTCTGTCAATGGTGTATAGTTTTACGCCATTAAAATATCAGTTTTAATGAGCACTATAGATCACCAAAAAGATCAGCAATTTTATAAATTGATCTCAATAATATTGTAATATGAGCTCTGTCCCACAACGGCCATGTTAGTTTTTGTGTGTTATTTTTTGTGCTTAATAATTGCTGAAATCGATGTAAATGTCGATTCCCAATCTAAAAATAACCTATAATATATGAAAATGACAATGATATGACAGTTCGCTGCTCTGCAAAATTTTTCTGAATTTTGACAATGAGAACTGCTGTCATTTTATGGTTCTTGGTTATGTAAGAATCTTAATGACGTAAGTAGTAATTTATGTAAGGTAACTAGGGTAACGTATAATTGTTGAACATGTCACTCTTATTTTACTCCTCTCCAGTTTTTCTTATAAATGGCCACATGACGAGCGAGACGAGCATTCGACGACATGTTATAATGCACAATCTATTTTGGTAACAATTAATCCTAACGACGCTGACTACCATACCCTTACAAAACTAACACAGTTTTCGAATTACATGCACGCTCGACCGAATTTGTCTGGATATGATAGAAATAACGTTCAAAAGTGTTCTTCTTTCTTTAGAAATAAATTGCAATGTTTAACAACGAATTGAATTGAACACATAATATTTGCTGAAACAATCCAATACTATGTAGGTAAACTGCGGAGAAGAATAGAAGAATGATAGAATGAACTAGTGTAAACGGTGCTGTTTTTCATACAAATATGGCAGCTGAGTCTCAGAACGCAATTCATTAGAAATAACACGCTTTCACTTGGAATTACCATGAATAAGAATTGGATAAGAACTATGAATACGTCCTTATAGGATCCAAGGATTACAAGGACTACCCTTCGACCATTCCGAAATATAATTTCTCCGGAACATTGACCGTCAAATAATAACGATGATAATGACGAATTTTGCAAAATATTGAACCAAACTAACGAATAGTTTTGAAAATATTGAACCAAACTAACGAATAGTGATCGGAGATAGCTGTAAAATGGGAGTCTTCAATATAAGGACTAAATCTTTTGATATCTAAACATTTCTATGGTCAAAAAATTATGTTCACAACGTTCTAATAGACGACCAATAGACACGATGACTTTTTCACCACATTGCAAAAAAATAAAACGAGAACAGTAGCTCAAAGATTCTTATTTCGAGACCAAAAATTCAATAGGTAGTCAAAGATTTATTTTTACACAAAAAAATTTCTAAAAGCTAGACCGTGAGCACTTTGATCTTTTATAGTTTTGTGACCTTCGGCCATTATTTAGAAGATTAACACATAGCCGAAATTTCCTTGAGGTTCACGTGAAGATCACTTCTGTTTACAAAATAGGTATCTTCCATATTTCTATTCGTTTCTACCGAGGTGATATTTTTCCTTATTAAGAGTAAGACGTACAGAATAATCAGGACTGGGAAAATACTCAATGATTTCCAGATGTTTTTAAACATATCCGTCACAAGACTGATGTAACCTTAATACGCAAAAATATCTCCTTCAAGTCAACACCAATAACTCGATCAATAAGAGGCTGCTAAATCGCACCACATTTTAAAAGTTTGGAAATTTTTCTAAGATATGCCATATTTCCTAATAAAAGGAATCGAATAATAACAGGCGATGAAAAGTATAAACTGAACAACAGCCAAAAAGAAATTCTTATTTTTCAAAAATGCTTCTCGCTCCTAAATCGACTAGTGAGGCCATTATCTGTGACATACACATGACACTAACATCTATTCAGTACATGCAAGATGAGCAAACAAAAACAACTGGAACCAGCTATTGCGACATCGTTGACAATTGGACACGATCTGAAGCAATCACCTAGAATTCACGGTGCTTTGTATCTATGTACAGTCTGTTCCAAAATTAATGTCGCTCGATGTGATGGAAGATACATTATTACTTCTGTTGCGAAACGAATTACCGATGTCGCAATTACAATATTGATATTCATCAATCAAAAATCGTGTCGAGTTATAGGGAAGATGATTTTTATTGGATCTTTTAATTGCGGGGGTGACATTAATTTTGGAATGCATTATTTTTAAAATCATATTTGAATGCTTCTAACTAACGCTGCGATGGAGAAAATGTACAGTTTCTTTTTTACAGTATAAATTACTCGGCAGCTATTTTTAAGAAACAATTGATGAGTTTACATATTAGTTGAGGGTATGCAGTTTTTAATTACATATAAATTAATTGCTGCAACAAATATTCGACATATAACCATCTGTAGTTCTTTTAAGAAAGTAACAAGAGAGACTTCTTCCAAACTTAATTTCCTGTTTTTTTTTTAAACGCGAAGAGAAATTGAGAACACGAATTATTATTTTATTCTAATTTTGCAGTGAAACCCAACACCAGAATTATAAGGATGTGCGGAAAACAACAAGAAGACCAGAACAAGTGCTATCAACGTTCAGGATTCGGTGGACGCCAAGTAGTCTGCGCTTGTGACCAAGAAGGCTGTAACGCTTCCAGCACCATCTACATTTCCACAGCGTTATTGATCGGAGCTTTGCTATTAGGCAAATTATCGATGTAGGATGTATTAATAGTTTTAGAGCAATATAGATTATCTCATATCGCCTCAAATCAGTCGAAAGTAATATCTCGTGCGTTGTTACGAAAGTAACGTGTTTTCTTTTTTCTGTTTTGTTTTTAGCGACGAAACGTACTTATACGAGCTGTCCGTGGATTTTATAGAAATCTTTTAAACATTCTACGTTGTATTAAGTGAATTTTATAATAGGACAAGTTTTAAAATTATCATGTTAAACTCATAATCTCGTTAAAAAAAAACGGCGATAAAATTGACAGTAAATTATCTAAAATATTTTTTTAAATGCGTTGTAATTGCACTATCAAAAATTATTATATCTTCCTATTATTGTAAAACATAAAATCCATGAACGCAATGCCTGTATATTTATGAAAATAATGCCGACACATGTTAATCACACGTTCTTGTCATTAATATAGGTAATTACGGCCCTGTCTATGTACTATATAGTGTATGTCGGTTACTATTAAAAAATGTAGATGTAATTTTCGGTAAATCTTAACATTTAATGCTCAAAGTTGAGAGAACACAAATAATTAAAGCGGCGCGAAACACAAATTGTAGTTTGTATAAATGGTTAATATTATAATACAATAATTATTGATATTAGCAGTATAGGCGAAAAATATGGAATAAAGGTATTATTCACTATGGCTGTGATATGTTTTAATTCAATTTTATTGAAAATATAATATCGATTCATGAAAAAATAATAATAAAAGGAATTTTAATATAACTCTCTCTAAAGCAATATACGAGGTTTCAATTTAAAATAAGAATTACATCAATTTAGCGAATGAAAGTTACTATTAACTTTTAATATAATTATTTTAAGGCAATCTTGATAATAGCCGTATTTAAACGATCGTTTAAAACAGCATCAAAGTTCACGATGTTATTTCTTATATAGTGAATATCATTCTTATTCCATACTTTTACTCTATCCTGCATGTTTGTTAAAATATTCTGCCAATACTATTAATAATAATTATTCTTACTATTAATTATAGATACGAAATTATTTGTTATTATTGTTATAATATTTAAGTAATTTAAAAAAGAAAGAGTAATACCAATTAGAAATAAATCCTGTTTTTAATTTTTAATGTGTTTTGATTGAAATTCAGTATTTTCTTGCTGAATTTGTGATTTTGTCTGAATTTAATTAGCAGCTTCCTTTTAATTGTAAAACTATGCCCTATACTTGATTAAAATATTTACGATCATATATTCTGAATATCCCGAAAACATGTATTTTAAGTCCTTGTTATCGGGCACTTGATGGAAGTTTTCTGGATGTACAGTCTGTTCCAAAATTAATGTCACCTCATGTGCCGAAAAACACGTTATAACTGTTAATGCAAATTAGATGCATGAAGTTTAATCGATATTTGGTTTGCACCGCATTTACAAGATTAGCATTCACTAACGAAAAATCGTATTGGATTATGGGAAACATCATTTTTATGGGTTCGTTTAGCCTTGGGAGCGACATTAATTTTGGAGCAGACTGTACGTTTGTCACAAACATATATGGATATCTCAGAGGGATCCATAGGACATCCACTATGATATACACTCGCGTCGGTATATGAGTTGACAACCAGAGTTTTTCTGTAACTTTCAAAGTAATAGCCTAGGAATAGGTAATCAATATATTTTCAACAGAAATATACAGGGTCATTCACGGAACTGGTTTGTTAGAACTCTTTGATGTTCTTGAAATTCAACATTTTTGAAAACGTAATTATAACTGATATCATCTGAACTAATCAGCAAAATTATTTACGCCATTGTAACACTTCCGGTTTACCGGAAGTTGACGTCAACTTTCTTAATTTAAATAGCAGGGTATACTTTTTATAAGCTTTTTGTATCGGGCATACAATTCTGCATCAAAACTTACTAAGACACTCTATGTCAAAAATCAGCCGTTTTTGAGTTATTCAATTTTTTTCAAATATAGGGCCAATTGCTAGGTTATGTACAAAATTGAAGGCAACTAATATTGACCGTTTATTATTATGACAAGGAACAGGTGCATAAGCATACGACGACACAGACATCCTATACAAATGCCGATCGTGTCCATTTCTGATTTATTACGCGAAGTGGAGCTTTCGTCACTTGAATAAATTAAGAAAGTGTTGAAATTTACGATTCGTTATATTACCGAATCTTCACCTACAATAACTGCTGTTTAAAACTTTTCTGCCGGAGCCAACCGCTAAAATTCAAAGGATTTCTAATTTTTTTTTACGAAAATGTTTAAACTTTTTCCTACGCGTTACTTTCAATTGTCATTCACCTTGCGGATCTTCGGATCTTTGTAAATCATTTAGCTAACCGATTCTCGTGTTGATTGAACCTAAAATTTTTGCCGCTGCATGTTAGAAACATGTGTTTAAACGCATCTAAAGTAAGAAGAAAAAATTACTATACAACATAGTCAAAAAATAACCTTTGAATAGCAGTTAAATCTGATCTATGATTTTGAACTTGACAATTCTTGTGGAATTGTGCATGCTTTGGCCATTACTGAAAATCAATAATTGACATATTCAGTATTTAAAAAAACTTAATTTTTCATAAATGCATTAAACAGAATTTGTCATCAAAATAACGGGCTTGTATTAAACATTCAAAATAGTATTTACTCCTTAAAGTCTATAGTAATTTCTTTTTGCGATCTGTCAAAACTTTTTATAGTTATGTTCTGATTGACGTAGTCACCAAATTGACTTATGTAAACTGAGCTGACTTCAAAACGCATCCATTTTATGGTATTCCTAACGTGAAAACGTCACTGGTATGTAATTATCATTCCACTTTATTACTCGATCTTACTTCTCTTTGATTTGATATGTGAATTGAAGACAACAATTTTTATAATTTATTATTGCAAAAGAATTGAAGAATTAATTGGTTTGTGTTACGAAAATTTCTGTCAAATTCAAATGATGAAATTGACGTTTTGTAATTGCATTTTGATTAATGTCCGTCAAAAATTGACATAAAAAATATGTTCATCAGTGCTATTTAGAGGCTCTTTCTGGAAAAAATGGTATTTAAATCGCAACTTAAGAAATTAGATTTACTTTTTATTTTGTTAATACTCAAAACTTAACTTTACATTATCTTCCATTATTTTTATTAGATTTTTAACATTAATGAAAACCATTTAATTGCATTTAGACTTACATAGAACCAATTAATATTTCAATCAAATATTATTTCAATTTTCTAGTATCGTACAAAATTGTTGAATAATTCGTAATACTAGTAAGTCCTATAATAAAATTGTACAACTAGATAAAACGTGTTTTTACGAGAACAATTATTGTATCTCAATTTCTCTTAAAATGGTTCACCAAAACGTTACAGTAAAAATTTTAAATTGCAATGGAGTTGCCAGACAAAACAACCGCTAAATGTCAAACAAACAGTTTATGATGCGTCGTTGTAAGTTAGTGTTAAGTTTTTTTGTTAGATGTTCTGTTTAAAAATTCATTTAATATTGTATAAAAGTTTCCTTTGAACCAAATATACCAAAAGCTATACGATAAGCAACACATTGAGACTCAGCTCGGGAAAGTTAGCAGAATTAACGAAACGCTGATATCGGTAGCTCTTATGTCATGTACACTTACTAGTTGTTAGCAAGATGAAGGTAAGAAATGAAACGAAATTTTACAGGCATATTTTAAGAATACTTTTCTATAAATTACGGGATGCAATCTTTAAACAGAAAGTAGCCATGCTTGAAATATAAAGTCGTTGCTAGTTTTTGGTTATTGTAAACAAATCGTTGCTTTATTTTGTTTAATTTAATCAATTTCAAAAACTGCAATTTTTCACTAATCTAATCATATCATTCGTCTGACCATTCTCTCGAAACCAATTACTGAGTATTTCAACTATTTAATAAAACAATTTCTTTAAAACATACATATTTGGCTTTTAAAATGTATCGCTTCAATTTTCAGTAAACATTTGTGTTCACATGGATTAAGTAAGTTTGATGACAAATCTGATGATGCAGAAATTGAATATAGAAAGGAAAAATAAAGATAAAGTAAATCTTAAACCGGAGTATTTAATATTTATGTAATATTCCAAATGTTTTAGGTGTATTTATTCAAAAACGTAGAAGAAAGGTTACAAGCCACTGAAAATGTTTCCAGTTGTTGACCAAAATAGGCAAGATGCTCATCCCCAAACCGTACATGTTCATATGCATCAAGTGTGTGCTTGCATGCATCAATACTTTCCTAATTATAGACCACACATATTAGCTCCTTATCACATACAACCGGTACCAAGACCGTTTAATATGCAGCATTATCAATATACGCAATTTAATTTAAGTCCTTTCAATATGCCGCTTATGCACCCCAGCACGCCTATGGCTCAAGCGGCGACATTGACTCCTACCACACAAGCCGCATCATCGACACTGGATTTTGGACCACCACCACGGGATAGAAGACATTTTGAAGCTTCTGAGACTCCAACGCAGGATTCTCCGTCCGCAGATGCTTCAAAGGAGAATTTTTTCGACGATTGTAATCTGAATATGTCAAATTTGAGTGATGTCCTACAAGAGGCGCACGGTACAACATCCGCTACAGAAAATTTCACAAAATTTTTAGAACAAGGTTGCATTGTCGCTGAGAAAATTGCTATAAGAAACCAGCACAGGCCTTGTTTTAAGAATATCCAGAATTTATGTAATAGAACCAGAAGTGAGATATTGAAACCCAGTAATACAGTGTCTAATATCCATTCGCAAGGCATACCATGGGCTACAAAAGATTTTATTTACGCTTTTGTACGTCTCATTAACTGTTGGCACATGCTTAAAGGTTATCTTGATAGCAAAGATGGCACATTAGGAAATATAGACAGGGAATTGACGCCTGAGTTTAAAAATTGTTATTTGGCTTGGGAGAAGAACACCAAAGAGTTAGCCGCGCACATGATTAGGATCTTCACGAATTTAGATAATAACGTGAGCAATCCAAATGCTGTGACGCATAACAAGATCAAACAGACGTTACCACCAGAAACCTCTTCGCCAAAAATCGAACCAACGATCAACAAGGTTAAAGAACCGACCAAATTGAACAGAAACGTGACCAACACGGTTGCTGCGGAATTGACCGAGAACCTCCTCTTACCGGAAAGTCCGACTACGCCCAGAGATGAAGATTCCGACAATGAGGGTCGGGTTTACATGAAACCGGGTAGTTACAATGTACCGAAGAAAAATAACGATTCCCCTAACAGTTCACCTTCCATAGAGTTTTTCGATACGGCCCAGAATGTATCGGCGCATTACAAGAAGATTGCGAAGAAGAAAGGAGAGAATGGCATTACCTCTACTACTGATAAGATGTGGCAGGATGCTCAGAGTGCTGTACCATATCTCATGAATAAGATCAACCCACCACAAGTGGATCTCAATGGTAAGATCTCAATCTTGTAACTTACATTATTATTAATTAAATTTATATTTATTATTCATCCTAATGGATGAATAATACACGATGTTGGTTTGCTGAGTAATTACCTCGTGAAGGATCTATTTTATTGGTTATGGTTTGATTTTTGACTGTGGACAATTAACTAAAGATTTTTGTATTGCTTGCAGATGATTAACCCAATTAGGTATATGTGTATAAAACTTTTATTTTAGCCATATCCTCTGCATATGGTATTCTCTTATCTTATAAAATATTTTTGTTGACTTCAAAATGTCTCTTTTCTGTATTTTTTTTTTTTGCTATTGCGTTTTCGAGTTTGATTTTTGTTAATTTCTTGTTTTAGTTGATTGTACCCTTCTACCTGATAAAAGTCCATAAATAAAATATCAATTTGCTGGTCTGTGTAATGTTGAATTACAAAGATGCAACGATAGTTTTAGACAGCTTAGCATCAGTAGCTTGCGCTTTAAGAAATTTGTCTATTGGTCAAAGTCGTACCTTGTAAAGTTTTCAAATTTGTAGAAGCTTAGTTTAGATTCTAGAGAGAAACATATAACGCTCAACAACGTAACAGTCATTACAAATTCATTTGAAGTTAGGTATATGATATTACGAGGCAGACAGGTTGATTTATTTCTTAAAAGATAGAAGAATCGAAAAGAAAGACTTTATTCTTTTAATACTGGGATTTGGGGATGGGGATTTTAAACTTAATTGCAGTGCAAAATGGCACTACATATTTTACAACTGTCAATCGGTAATACAGTGAGAAACGGTTACGACAGTTTTGTTAAGCTCTAGAGTAGTTCGAAACTGTTTCGTGTCCTGTTTGTATTTTGTTTCCTGTTGTGTCCTTTGTTATACTTTCTTCGGGCTCCTTTCGTGTTAAAAGGTCAGAGCAAGCTTAATTTGCGAGATGCGGCACGCAATGAGAACCATTTCCTTTACTTACAGTCGTACACATTTATTAAAGTTTATTAAATAGTTATAGAAAAAAGCATCAGACATCCCTGATGTCCTTGTTTAACCAAATTCATTTCTATGTGCGATATCTTGGAAGTTATATAGGCAAAACTGTATTTTAAACCGGACTTCACTAAAACCGTGTTTAATCTAAAATATTTATTGCAATCGGTAATCGGACCAAAACAATTACGAAACATTGTGAAATAGTGTCTTTTTGGAAAATAGATTACCTGTTTAATTGGGCGGACAATTATCTAGCACTTCCCAGAATTACGTGACAATCCTGACTCTGTTCCTATTTAGAATAGAGCGATCACTAAATCCAAACCGCCCTTCATCTTTAATGATGATAGTACGATAAGGATTAATTAACATCGAATTGATATTATAATTTCTTGTACTCACGTTTTAAAGTGGTTCATAATAATAAGATTTTACTTCGTTCATTAAAAAATATGTACATACATACATTTATGTAGCTGTCTGAATACCGATTATATTGGTTAACAAAAATGAATTTCCTCAAAAAAGACATGAAGGATGTGTGCCCTGTTTTGCTATAACAACGAGTATAGTGAAGTTCTTCACTGGATCTCTTGGTGCAGAAGTAGAACACTAAACACTTTAACCCACTGAACACCAAACAAGTTTTAACTAAAACACCGACGCGTTTCAACAGCAATGCTGTCATTATCAAGGCGATAATAAGTTTTATTATCGCCTTGATAATCACAGCATTCTTCTTCTTGTTTGGTGTTCAGTGGGTTAAAGTGTTTAGTGTTCAACGAGTATAGTAATGAACGAGTTTCCGTATGAAAGGTAGTAAATGATGTTAAGTTTGTACATACATACATGCTATATATGTATATCGGTCTCGTAAAAGTTTATGTTCCATACACAGCATGGATAAACAGTTTGGAAACATGGAAATATTTCTTAATAAATTTTATAAATGATAATTACCAACATTGGGGATCTATCTTAAATGTTCAGGATACAACAGAAAGTTGTATATTATAGAAACATTATTAAATCGCATGCAGAGTAGTCTCAGAAGTCCCGACCAAAAAATTGCGAAAAAATACCTCTATTTCTCTAGATAATCTCCTTTCAGCTCGATACACTTTTCCTAACGATGTTCAATAGCTTCTATACTCTGTTTATAGTGAGAAACGTCGAGCTCTTTAAAATAGCCATCAACCGCAGACTCCATCTCTTCATTGTTAGCAAATCTTTTACCACCGAGCCATTTTTTCAAGTTTGGAAACAGAAAATAATCCGAGGGGACTAAATTTAGCGAATAGTGTGCGTGAGGAAGCAATTCGAACTTTAATTCATTGATTTTAGTCTTCGCGATAAGGCACGTGAGAACTGGTGCATTATCCTGATGAAGCAACATTTTTTTTCCGCCAAATGCGACCGTTTTATCTTGATCTCGTCACTCAAATACTTTACAGGCAGATGGAACTGTATTCGCCTTCTTTGGACCCGATTCTCCCGTTTCGGTCCATTGTCTCGATCGTTCCTTAGTCTCAGGTGTGAAGTCATGGACCAATGTTTCATTCATGGTTATGAATCGACGCAAAAACTCTGCTTTATTGCTTTGAAGCTTCACCATACCAACACTCGATTGAAACATCCTCACGACGCTGTTTTTATTCTATTGTGAGCGATAGCGGCACCCATCTCGCGCATAACTTTTGCATGTCCAAGTTTTCAGTCGATATGCGATGTAGCACACTTTTTGAATGTCTATCATATCTGCTAGCTCGCACACTTTCACTTGACGGTCATCCAATACCATTTTGTGAATTTTTTTCACCATTTCTAGCGTGGTCACCTCATTTGGTCTACCACTACCATTGGCTGTGCATTTGGCTAAAAGCGAATATTTGAGCGCCTCTGGTGTTTGAAGGAAAGAAGTAATTTAATTTAGCGCTAAATTCAAACGGACGTCAGTAATAACTTGTGAATGATTTATAGTACTTATTTATGTATTTAGCGAAAAGTGACACATTATTGCGCGAGAGCAATACATTAAACATATTTTCTAGAACCACTTAATAAAACGAAACTATTTAAATCATTAATTTTATTTGAACATATTTATAACAAATGGTCAATAGAATAGACTACAATAATTCACTTATTGGCATTATTTATAACCTGGAACCTGAAAGTGACGATTTTAGTGTCTTGGCTTTCTCGGGAAAATATGCAATAAGTTCGCTTTCCAAACATTTAGATATTTTCTTCGCATTACACCATTCTATGAAGAGGTTGCTTCTCATTGTCTTTGATTTTTTTGGCAAAAAATTGGAACTTACAGCTCTTGCAGCACTTCTGATCTCAGGAAGTGTACTTGCAATATCACTATCACTATTTTCTATAATTTTCTTCAAATATATTTTAAGTTAACGCATAAATTGCGAGAAATTATTGTGCAATTTTCAGTCTGTATCGCTTTAGAGCGCTAAAGTGCATAATGTGACCAGTCAGTGATGGTCCTCGGTAAACACCAACTTTTCGATGCCAATGCAAAAAATCATTCTTTGTCAAGAGATTGTAGAAAAACATTATTATATTTATTATTTCATCATTTGGTATTGTGAGTAAAGATAGTCGCTTAAATGATCACAATTAAACCTGGAATGGCTCCATCAATTATTTGAAGGAGCAAACCACCTAACTGGTACAATCTGGCTCCATTTAACTGAAACGTCTATAAGTGTAAGTGGTTTGTGACTGTGATGTTCGTTTAGCCAACTAGTACGGTTTCGTTTAAACTACTAAGAACCAATTCAGAATTAGCCAGCGCATGCGCAAACAATATTATAGCAGCATTATTATATTTTGCGCATGCGCTGGCTAATTCTGAACTGGTTCTAAGCGTTGTTGGAAAGAACCTTATACTATCTAAACGAACCAGCAGCTACACTTTTAAACTAAACGGTTTTGATCGTATTTATTATTTGTTGCAAATTACCGAAGAGCAGATTTCCGTAGCTCATGTAAGTAAAGGTGATTCCTTGACTCTTCTTCTATATAGCAAAATCTTACAAAAAAGAAACGCAAAATCCATAGTGGGAACTATAGAATATACTATGGGGAATTCAGTACCTATATCTCCAAGGCAATTTATAATTTTGATTACAAATAGCAGGTCAAACATAATTAAAGCTGGCACGATACTATTGTGCTCTGTGATACATTATATTATAAATAACATAATAAACAGAACGTAAGAAAGTGGTCATAAAAAAAATGCTGGTTCGCCAAGTTAATTACACTTTTGTGCATAATTTTTAATTCGGTGTGGTATATTATGTTCTTCTTTATATTCGCAATTTAATCCATGCAAATATTATTGTGTTATTTATTGTTTCCGTGTTTATTTTTTGTAATTTAAATAAGAATCACAGATATACATACAGACAGACATTTTGCATGCTATTTATCAGACAAACATACATATAAACATGTTTTTTTCTATACTAGTTCCAAACCAAAAATGGGAATCTGATACGGATGACTCTTAAATTCCTGAAAAGTATTTAATTAGATGTAAAACGCTTTATTTATAATCGCACCCCTTCTGTAATACTGATCACTACTTCGAACACACCGTAGCCTTCGAACACCTGTAACTCTACCCTTTCTGCAATAATTATTAATAATCAGAATCAGTAAAATAAATTAGTTACGAATCTGTCCTCTGCTTCTAAATATTCTGCCTAAATCCTATTTCCACCTTCTAATTAGTTATTTGAGTGTTTATAAAAAAATGTCCAATATTTTAAATCAATTACTCATTTATTTATTTCAAAAATGCTACGTAAAATATATCACACTTCCATTTTTACAGATCGAAATGCAGAAGAAGTAGATGCTCTAAAATACTTCGTTGACTTAAACACTTTAGATCATCAAGCATCAAACATTCAAGAGTGGCTGAATAATAATAATTTTTTTGAACAGCAAAATTGTTCTGATGCACTTAACGATGCTTCAGGAGCAACCGCTAATCCGACCATGTCGTTGGGATTCAGCGAGAAACCAGTAACGGTACTTCAAAGATCCCAACTTGTTAAAATGGGTTCCTTAGTTGATCAAGATATGAGTTATTATAGTCAACCAAAAGGTTTTTGTAAAAACAATGGAAATAGAATAGAAGTTCAATCGAGAACTTATAATAGGAAGAAATCTGATGGTTCTGAGAAGGCGTTTGGGAAATCTGTGAACAAGAAAAGTTGTTCATCTACGTGGGAATACGATAAAGGCGGGTTAACACCGGCAGCTTGGGTTGTAATGGATGACATTGTTAAAATCTTAGAGCAGGAAGAATTTGCTAAACGAGTAGATTATAGTGAAGGATCATTAAGCAATAAGGTTAGAATTTTAAATTTAAGAAAAGGCATTTTATATACGTTGTCATTTTAGGGGTTTGCTGATGATTTCAAACACGTTACATCACTGGCTACTGTAAGAAAAAATTAACAAACAGAAAATATAATTATGTAAACGAATTTGTAGCTGATCTGAAGAGCATTATCAGTTGTGCGGAAATACTGTATGAAGTATGTTGGAAAATATTACCTGTATTTAAATTATAATATGAATATTCTGCTTTAGGCACATCATGACATCAGCCATAGTATAACTCTTTTTGATCGCAAACTGGACTTGCTTCTCAATCGAGATTTTTTTGCGTTTGACTTTGGTTTTCTGACTGATAAAAGCGATGACGTTGGACCGCTAGTTTTAAAATCGTCTAGAAAAAGCGACGGTGATGGAGATCATTAACACAATTCTAAAAAAAAAACAAATAGTATCTAATGGCAAGAGTAAATTATTAACATATAAAAATGTGTAGTGTGATTCTGTGATAAATTATGTGATAAGGACGTATGTTAAGACCATCCTAGACAATTTCTTTACAGTTATTACAGCAATACTATTTTCTATATTTGAATTTATTTTCATTTCTAAGTTGTTGGCGCGTAACATTTTACCATTGATGCTTATTACGTTTAAGAATCTATTATGAGACTGTAGTTTTTTTTTCTTTTTACTTTCAAAAGATCAACAAAGAGATAAATCTGTTATAGTTGCACATTATGTAACTAAAATGTAAAAAAACTAATCCAAAAAACAATGTAATTTTAGAAAATAAGTTCATACATGATTTACTTAATAAATTTCTTGGACTGAAACTCATATTATGCGTTTCCTTTTCCCTATTATGTACTAGTACATAGTATGAAGACTACTAAAGCCTTCATCACAACCTCAACACTAAATGATGATCTAATCCACCGTTTCTTAGATGGCACTGCAACTCCTCCACTGAAATTTACTACATGGGAGAGATGCACGATACCAGAGGATGTCTACCCAGGACGTGGAATGTACCCAGCTTATCCCTAATATCGAAGCCTGGATAAATAGACCCGTTGGAGTCAGTCAGGTAGATTACCACCTAATTCAAGCGCTATCGGGACGTGGATGCTTTCAACAATATCTGCACCAACGAGGAAGATTGTGAGATGGTTGATGATCCTTACCACATGCTCTTCGTCTGTGAAAGATGGGAACTCGTAAAGGAAAACTACAATCAATTCACATCGAGAAATGTAGCACACGACCTAGTGTCATCGACGGGACAAACAGCATATGACACAATGAGAACAATCATGCGAAACAAGGGATACGAAGATTTGTTTTGAAGTAATGCTGAGACGGTTTCAGGATAAGATTCAAGAATGGGAAAGACGATTTTTTAGTCGATCAAAATCACAACGATGCCTAATAACAACTTGATGAGCGGACCCATAAAATTGTTTGCAAAAATCCGCTAGAAGATCTTAGAAAACAATTAAAAAGGCAGTTAAGATAACATCTGATAAGTGTTCCTTGATCTAGGTTACAAAGCAAAAGAACCAAGGAAAATAGCAGCTGTTATAGATGAAGTAAATGGTAGATCAACTGAAATACTGATCTAGTTAGACGTTGCGAAAAATATCGCTGACAAAATTCGAACTCCAGACCATAAACACTTCCGTACCCATAATTAGCTGTTCTTAGCTTGGTAACGCTGGAGTTATTTGCCAGCAGACATTATTATAACGCTGATATGAAAATGTTTGAAAGAAACATCGGGACGTAAAACAGATATTTATATCTTGTACTAGGTTAGGCCACAAGGACTATTCCACATGTGGATAAGTATATTAAAGACATGCTGATGAAATTAAGAAAAATGGTCTAGAGAAGATAATCATGTCTTCTTGTGTGGCCACCTTCGCAGAAGCACCGAAAGATTAACACAATATTTGGTCTCAATGATGGAAAACTCCAACATTACATATTTTGTAACTGTTTGGCATAAAAAATGCAGAACATTGCAAAAAACTCATTCGCGCATTTTATACGTTTTTTATTTTAACTAGGCTGAAGATTTGACAGGACAACTGTAGTAGTTTAAATAGAAACTGGTGCCAGTTTTTATTACCAGTACTGATATTATAACTTGCAAACAAATTATTTTGAATCATGACACTGAAAACAAAAGTAGGTATAAGTCGTCCATCTCTTGCTAATATAGTTTGTTTAAAAGCTGTACAATGCAGATTAGAAAAAGAAAAACTACTAACAAGTATATATCTTTACTTATAATTATACATCACATTCATACCAACCTCCTTAACATTAAATTGAACCTAAACCTTACAAAATAGAATCACATAACTTAATATAAAGGAGAAATCTTAACAATTATAGCTGCTTGACTAGAAAATATATTTACTAATTCGATAGAGATAACCGATCATTCTTTTCATCTACACTACCACGTTTATCTCTGTCTTTTGCACTTGCATCGGCACTGCATCGTTTTTCCTGTAACTGCGTCTCTGCTTCCCATAGATACTGGTCCTTTTTCAACGTCATGCATAGAAAAGCGCTGGCTAGCACACCAATGACGACGAATATCAATAAGACACCGAAACCTATCAGGAATGTAGTGGTATTGTCCTGCTCCTTGGAATCATTGGTGAAAGTGGAGTTTGTACCAATTACTTCCATAATCCTTCAATATCTGAAAAGAAAAATTAATATAATAAGATAAGTATTTGAAATAATAATAAAAGGGTATGACAATCTTTTAATGTTTTGATTAAGATTCTAAAAAAATAAATAAATAAAAGGAAGTGTATTCAAAGTCTTAATTTTACGTAATTTCGATATAATCTCCTTACTTGACTAATAAAGTTAACTTTTGTTTGTACTTCGGAATTAATCGGTATTGTATTTCCTTGTTTACAACCCTATACTTATAAGCGTTCAATTTCTTTTGAAAGAGGAAACATTTCGATTTTGTCTACAAAGGGTGTAGAATAAATTCCATTTTATCTCAACTTCTCGCTCAATATTGCCTGTCTTGCACGTCTGAATGTGTTGTCCTTCGAGTGGCTGTCATACCTACTATCACCCCCCGTGTTGATTAGAAAAATAACTGCTAAGAGCTTCTACGTATAAATCGATTTTTGAGGAAACGCTATAATGAATTAAGGATATGCCGTTTTTTATGCTGATATTAATTTAGCTTGCTATATTTTAACTTAAACGTGCATACATTTTACAAACACATTACAGAAACACGATAAGATTTATACAAATCAAATAATGTTACTGTGTCATATTGTAACACTTTGTAATATTTTGCCAATCTTATCGGGAAAAGCAAAAGCTCCACACGAACTTTTTTAGATATATAGCACAAAACAAAATTTGATTACGCCTGAACCGTGAATAGATTTTATCAGATCACATATAGAAGCGAAAATATATAGAGTATTGAGGGTAAAACGTATACATATCTACATTCAAAGGAAGTGTACATAAATATCTCTACTAGTAAGCACCAAGATCGATTGCCGAACACATGAAAATACTGATAAAACTATATTGAAAGAACTGATGTTTCTTAAATATCGATATGGCAACAACATTTATCTGTTAATTCTTGTTCTGAATCTGTTTAATTAAGGAAAGATATTTAAACGTTTGTGAACAGCCACTAAACTCGTAAATTTACATATCACTGCATTAATACTTACAAGATAACTCTTACATATGTCTTCAAATGGATATTATTAATAAAATTAAATAGTGTTGAGTTGCAATTACAGTTATAAAGTATAATATATTTTAAAAAACAGTTACTAACTTTAGAAAGACTCAATGGACATTACATTTGTCGCATTTTTTCTGAATTACATGCAGGTGTTCATATCCATCTATCGAACCTCACATCTTTGTAAGTGTTCAGGAATCGATGTCTCACTCCATTTTTTACTACATTTGGTCTTTGTACTTTAATGTAAGCTTTTCGAGACTTATTCCATCATGATTTTCTTAAACTAATATGATTGGACCATTACCTCCGATCTGTTATCAAAAAGTTTAGTTAAATACCTTCTCCATTTCCTCGTCCGCTTTAAAAATACTTTGATCTTTATTCTTCATGTTGGTAACTGAGCAAGAGGGTGTTTTTTTTTTTGTAAATCGTACATCAGCTGCTAACGTTCTAACCAGAGATATTTTTGCCCGAAGGTGTTGACTTGATTTTAGGATAGTGCTTAATATTTATCTGTAGTTTGCTCATCTATAGAGAAAATGTTGCTGGTCAAGTTAGTTCCGTTTGCTTGTTAAATCCGCAAACTCCACGACCACGTTAGAAAACTATAACGGACACACAAATCAATGCGGCATCGCTGCTGTTATTCCTGGAGTGCCACATGAAGAGAATTTATTGCGGTTGGTACGACTACATGTCCTCTGGTTCATCTGTCTAACATGCGTCATAGGATTTCCATGCTGGGTACATGCTGGCCAGAGGTTTTTTATTTCAACTTCATTCAAGCATTCAAGCTCTTCGTTTAAACAATTTCGGGTTATCCTACATCAGAATAAAGTCGTCACCTATAAATGGAGCAAATGGAACTAAGTAATTTGCCAAAACTTTCCCAATATCAAGATCAACCAATTCGGAAAAGGTACCCATATTGATACCTCTCTCCACATCATTACTAAACTTCCACCACGACTAACCTGAAGCTCCGTAAATCAATGTCCCGTTTATCCTCTTTTATCTGATAAATGTAGGCAGAATCTAAACTCGTCAGTATACTGTATCAATGCACAATTCAAATATTCGCGAGTACTCGGTGGCGTAAGTGTAATTTTTCTTCAACTGCTGGTCTTTAAGCATTTAAACCAACGTCTTCTAACTTATGACGAACTGTCCAAATTCTCTTATCTTAGCATAAATCTCGCGAAATTTCTTTTCGACTTCACTAACGTCAAACAACAATTCCGTAGAGTACTTTAAGAACGAAAAACCGGTCATTGATAGCAGTGGGTTTTCATTTCCTGTTAGATTCTAGCCCGGTCTTCGGACATTTCTCCCTGTCTCTCTAAACTGTTAAAGTGCTCTTTGGACATTTCAAAAATTGCCATGAAATAATCTGACCACCTACAACTAGCTTCTTCCGTTTTCCACAGAAGCCGCAGATTTTGTAAAATTTTCAGGACTAATATCCATGAATCAATCAATATATCAACCTCTATTAGGAATGATTGTAAATCTAAAATAAACAGTAAACAGCATCTCGATACTTTTTTTTCAGAACACAATATTTATCCAAATTTTATTCTAACAGTTTGACTCACGTACTACTTACAACTTTTATTAAGGGCATGTGGAACTAGAATCTGTTACTTTCATTTTGGCATCGCATTTCTCATTCTGTTTGTCTGAATCGTTTTTGCCATCTAGGGATTCAATCATCAATTGTGTGTTCCTTGACATCACTCTCACTAGACGAGTCATCCAAAATTACTTTTTTTCACAACACAAGCTTCTTGTATTTCGTTCTTTTTTCATCTCTTTTATCTTTCGGTGGATGAGCCAATACAGTGGAGTGTCTTCGCTTTTGCGTGTTGTGTTCCAGTTTGTTTTTGAATCTTCAAATGTGGTTCTACCTCTTGTGATGAAACGAAAGGATGCTTCAAGCTATTCCAAGTACTTATATATTTTTTATAGATTTGTTTAGTTCGATGTGACTTGTTAGGCTGTTTGGTGGCGATATTTGATATGCGAAATGTCTTCCCTATCAGTTCACCAATGTTAGTGGTGGTACTTCTTGATGGTTTAAAAAGTAACCACTCATTGACCTCTTATAATATGCCTTAAATAGCCCAAAATAGGATACGTCAAGTGGCTGTAGCTTATGACTGCAGTGGAGAGAAAATTTTGAAATAAAGAAGATGACGTTATGATCCTTTTACTTTACTTTTGAAACATTTTTAGCGTGCTTGTCACAATCTTGCACCTACTGTTATAAAGTGCGTCCGTTTTAGGACACTTTTTAAATGACGCATCACGTGAGCTGTGTTGCTATAGAAAAGAAACAAGAAACAACCATTTACAAACAAAATAAAGCCCCAACTTTATTTTTAACAGCGACCTTGAGAATGTAGTCGTGATAAACTTCTGAATTATGACATTGATGTATTGTTGCGAACAAAAATATTACTTATTAGATCAGTTGACCGTTTTCATATTTGCAAGGTTATCCCTTTAATCCGGTTATATCCTTCGCGAAATTACACCAAATTCAATGTTGAAAATTGGATTTGGTACCCGTCAATTACCATCGCCGGTCGTATCAGTGCCGTTATTTCTGGATTAAATGTGGAGAATGACAGCTACTTTCCCTTGTCGCGTCGCAACGCATCGCTACATGGGTTCCCCGCCGTAATGCTACTCCTAGCACACATATTTTGAATAGGACCCTTATAAACAAACACAATTAATCATCAAGCGCGACGTTTTGATTCTATTTTAGATGACTAAATTGTTGGATGTACAAGTACCTACTTCGTAGATGTCGGCATTGTACTGTTTAAGGATTAAACGTTCATAGTTCTTAGCCGACGTATTCATTCCTATTCTGATTATTAAATAATAAAACGTACATATTACTATACATGCACAATAAATAATTAGAGTTACACAGCAATTTAAAACCCACACTCAATGTAAACTGTACCTATTTATTTTATATTTGGTTCTACCTACTAACTCGTCGCCACTATCAAAAGTTAGCAATAAGGTGGACCTCACAAGGATATTTATAATGATTAACTACGGGTTTACGACCAAACTGCTCGCTTATATTTAACCTAAACTTTATGTGGCGTAACTAATAAAACAGTTACAGCTTTTATCCACCATATTATACCTTACAGATACAATACATATTATGTATATGTTGCTGTGAAGTTAATTACAGAAAAGGAAAAGAATCAATACGCTGTTAATGCAATTTAAACGTTGAGGAGCTTCGTTAATTATGCGAAAGCTTAATGGTCCCGATAAACGAGAAAATATGACAGTGGTTTATCCTAATTGTCTCTCAATTTTGAGAGAAAGTTTCAAAAGATATCAAACAAAACGCGATTACTATCTAGAAATGTTCTACACTTTCAAATATCTGGTGTTCCTATAAGACGCAATTATAACAAACTTCTTAATCGAAGAGAAGTTTTTGCTCACTTAATTTAGGATAAATATTAATTATAAACTTTGCTCTGGCTTTTCCTTACATCAGAAAAGTTCCTTGGAGCAACCCTTTGGTTTTTATTCATTTAAAATTTTATGAGACAATAAAAAACGTTAAAAGTTCAAGTATTATAGGAAAGCTTTTATGAGTTAAACTTATTTTCTCTTGTTAGATTTTCCATTAATTCTACACAATAAAAACCGTTCTCTAAAAATTCTAGTGGCTGTATTATTGATAAATGAGGTAAATTGGCATTGATAACGGTTAGTGAGTTAATAATGGATAGATGCTGAACGTTTTAATTATTTTCTCCCTGGAATTAACGATAGTTAAATAATTAAATATTCTGGATTCTACAAGGCATTCGAATTATAAAACTTAACAGAATTTCACTAGAACCGTTTGTAAATTTAAACAAATGATCGTAAATTGTTACCTTAGTTTTATTTCACTTTCTTCATATATTTTTCCCTAGTACAAGTCGTTATAATAAACTAAATAAAAATATAAGTAATACGAAGGAGCAAATTTGATTCTGAGAATAACTAACAAGCAGATATTAAATTGTGAAATAAGGCACTTTTTTAATAACGCACAGCGTATGCTTCGGTAAGAAAATCATTAAAATCATAGACTGTAGTAAACAACAATTTAATTAAAAACATTACTTCTAAAATATATTACTACTACTGAGGAAGACCAGTTTTGCTACCTCAATTTTTAGTGTGCCAATAAAACTACCTAATTTTTTTGGGTAATAAGGATAAAGAACTACAGTGAGAGTCAAAATGTTTTGTTCATTTCTAATTATCAATATCACAACAAGTGTGTTAAATATTTAAATAACTATAGTATAATCTTAAATGATAAAAATATGAGTTTAATTTCTTGGATATTGTATTCGTTAAATACCTCCTTCTTGACGCCAAACATTCTTATACGCGTCGGATAAAATCACTCATCACTCTTTGAAGCTTGTGGAATAGCTTGAATTTCTTGCTGAAAAATTCTTTTGAGCTCCTCCACATTTGTTGGCTTACTGTTAAAGGCTTTGCCCTTTAAATAGAGCCACAGAAAAAACTCAAAGATCAAAATATAAGATCTCGACTGTCAATTCCGAAAAATTAATCGATTCGGGAATATCTGGCGCAGGGATTCCCAGGGCGCCCTGTCTTGTTGAAAAAAATAGTTTCTTTCTTCAGCGTCAAATTGCGGTATAAAAAATGTTTCAAGCATATGTGCATACCGCTCAGAATTTCCCGTGACTGTTCTGGCGTATTTTTTTTTAAATATAGGCCTATAATTCTGGACGATAATACAGTACACCACACAGCACACCACCAGGTGGGGAATGTAATGCCTTTTCCAGAATTCACAGTTTTGTTACCGTGCTATATATATACAGGGTGATTGATGACAATGGCCTATTAAAAGTATTGTACAAACGGAACGGAATTTTAAAACAAAATTTTGCAGTTGGATATGGTTGAATATGAATTATCACGTGAAAATATTTTTGAATAAATGTCACTTCCGGTTAACCGGAAGTAGGCATCAACTTTTTTTTTTAAATAGCATGCTATAAAATAAATTACAGATTCAGCTTCTATGATAAATTCTACACATATATCGTGTATCAATCATACCCTGTTTGTTGACCCTGTTGTTACCCTGAATGTTTTCGCTGATGATTTGAAGATTTATACATCAATCGATTCAAATGCTGATTGCTTGCGACTACAAAATCAATTAAATAAAATCTCTGAATGGTGTACTGCCAATAGACTTCACTTAAATATAGCAAAGTGTAGAATTGTATGCTTCACGAATAAACTAACACCAATATTTTATGACTATACTGTGGATGGTACCATACTTAAGAGAGATTCAGTGGTAAAGGATCTGGGAATTTACTTTGATGCATCTTTGACGTTTACCCTACACAGGGATAATACAGTATCAGCAGCAATGAAGATGTTGGGGTTTATAATTAGAAATGCCGCAAGCTTTCAGACGGGAACTTTGAAGTTGATTTATTTTGCCTATGTGAGATCAAAGCTTGAATATGGTTCCCTTATATGGAATCCTTTTATTCTGTTCATAAAGTACACTTGGAGAGAGTTCAGAGAAGATTCTTGAAGTTTCTGTATTTTAGGGAAGAGGGAACATATCCTCCCCAAGGATATGACTACCAGATATTACTGAACAGATTTAATATGGAATCACTTGAGGTTAGACGTCAGTTGCACTTAATAAAATTTCTCTATAACCTGGTACATAATAAGATTGATTCGCCAGATTTACTGTCACAGCTCCAGTTTCTTGTACCTAGGCCTTCAACTAGACATACTCTCACTTTTTATACACCGTATGCTCGCCTTAATGCCTCCTTAAACTCACCGATTGTTGCCATGTCACGTAGTTTTAACTTAATATCATCGTATTGTGACATTAACTTTACTTCCCTTAAGGAAATATTGAGATTTGCCCTCGAGTTATTGGCATGATGTCATGTTGATATTATCGTTGGGTTCTGTTATTATATACGGTTATGTTTAACTTGAATCGAATGAAACTATTAATTTACTAGTTATAGTTAGTTATTAATTGTGTGTTTATGTATGTACTATTTCATTTTCTCTATCTATTGTTTGTCCTTTGTATGGAGAAATCTGTTGGACAATAAATGTTTATTATTATTATTATTATTATTATTATTATACCCTATACCTAAATACCATTCCTTCTGAGTTATTCGCAATTAAAGAAAAAAAGTGACAGACCGTACTTACTTTATAGTGATATTTACTTCACGTAGGAGTAAATGAAGCGAATGAAATTTTGCACACCCACAGCTGATATTATGTAGTTATACAGCATTTGAAGTTGTTCTGTAACATTATACAGGGTGTTTAAAAACTTAGCTGCTTATAAATAAGTTCAATCCGCGGAAAGTGGATTTTCTTAAATTGAAAGGTATATATTTTATGAGATATTATGATTCTACAAAATATTCTCTTTGAATCCGTATTAGGTGTTCCTATACTTAAAATGTAAGGTTAATAAGTTATAACGATTTAATTAACCTCCGTACTTAAAATGCTCAGATATGTCAATTTATAGAAGGAAGTGTGCTGAGCTCATTTCTTTTACATACTTACTTGCCACTTATTTGACGTCTGTCATTTTAGTTAGTTGTTCTCGCGTACACTGAGAGAAATAGATCTGCACTAGTACAATAATTAGGGTAAATAATGCGAGTATTTACTTTACAACAACAAAAAATTATTTTATTTGTTACAAAACATATTGTTATCTTAGTATTTTTTTACAATTTTTATTTTACTTCTGTAATAACATTGTTTTCGTTTCTGTGCAATACATTCTTTTCAGTATATTGTGTTATGATGGATTAGCATTGAGAATAGACCAAATCAGGTAATCATGAATTTAGTTATTATGCAAAGGGAATGTAATCAAATAGTGAAATAAATGTATCAAACGTTTAGTGAAAGATACTGACATTTACATTTACATTTACAACCAATGATCAGCAAAAGTTTCTAAGAATTTTTAAGATAGTCACTACTGAAAGGCACCGGAGTATCAATTATGGAGGATCTGACGCGTAATCGCTACCTATGTTACAGAAAAGTACGTGAGAAAGTCGGCGTCAAAAACGCATGGGTTTTTGATGGCAACATTTACATGAAATCAGGTAACTCAAAGACAATTGTAAGCAAATTGGCTGATGCAGATAGAATTAGCGTGCAATAATAACGCGTGCATCAATTTATATTCTTTGTGTTACTATATGTGTATTATATTTCGTTGTATTACTATATCAAGCTTAAGCACATGAGCTGGGTCTTATGTAGCCGATTAATTGAAATAGGCATTAGCATTAATTTTCTTTTTTTCCTTTTTTAAAACTATACTCATTTTTTATTACTTTGTGTATGGGGGTGGCTGGGTGATATGCTTCAATACTTAAGAATTTTACAGTATTTTACTTGGAGTTTGCTAATTTTTTGACCATAAATATTTCATTTTCTTTTGTCCTTTAATTTTTTTTTGTTTTTCTCAATAGTTGACCCTTGTTAATTAATATCTAATGCTTTCATTTGCACATGCAATGCGCGTTCTTTACTAGCTAATTTTCATTTATTTAAAGATTATTTTATACAACATTCTTTTGATTTAATAGCAATCTCAGAAACATGGTTGAGGAGGGATGTGGATAGTGGTGACATTGCTTTGAATGGCTTTAGTTTAATTCGCCAAGATAGATCTGACGGAAGGCGTGCAGGTGGCGTAGCCATTTACATTAGAAATAACATTGTTTATTCGGTTTTGAATACGACCGCAACTGCTTTTGAGCATTTATGGTTAAAAATGTCAGTTGGTTACGTTGATGTTGTGGTTGGGGTTGTATATAGGACTCCTAATACAGATTTTAACAATTTTGCTATAGCGTTTGAAAATGTTCTCTTTGATTGTATTTTGAATGCTCATGAAGTTGTTATATTAGGTGATTTTAATATAAATTTGCTTAACAATAGTAGTTACACACGCCAATTATTTCAAAATATATATGAGTCTTTGGGACTCCAACAATTAATTAGTAGTCCTACCCGTGTTACCCAATTTTCTTCCACATTAATTGACCTTATTTTGGTCTTATCACATACAAAAATAATTGATAGCGGTATTAAGACAGATTTTCCCGTTTCAGATCATTATTTAACTTATGCTATCTTGGATCTCGGTACTTCCAATTTTCTCACTAAACGCCATACCCTTAGGAACTTCTACAATTTTAATTATCAGCAATTTCTCATCGATCTTGAACAGTTGCCCTGGCACAATATTTACGTCATTTCCAATATAGATGACAAGTTCAATGTCTTTCACGATTTTATAAATATTATTTTCGACATTCATGCCCCATACAAGACGTCTGTTTTTAAAAAGCCTAAAGCACCTTGGCTTACTGATAATATCAGGTTACTAATGAAGCTCAGAGATGAAGCTCAGAGATAAAGCGTTGCGTGATTTCAGAATTAAAAAAACACAAACCTCATTTAACTACTACAAGCAACTTCGTAATTTCACAACATCCTCTATACGTCTTGAGAAACGAGTATATATGCGCCAGGCAGCTATTAGTGGAAACTCTGGAGTTCTATGGAAAAACCTAAAATTATTAAATATTTACAATCGTAAGCAATCGGCTAGCTTACCCGCTCATCTCAATGATGTTCAAGAAATAAATAATCACTTTGCAAGTTCATTAATTAATAACCCCGTTGATGTTGGTACTTTAGACTTTTATAATAATAACTGTTTCAACAATGCTCATTTTAGTTTTACCTTACCTTCAGTATCAGATATAGATACCATCATTTCATCTTTAAAATCTACTTCCTGCGGTTCAGACAAAATCAATCTTAAAATGGTGCAATATTGCTGCCCATTTCTCCTTCCGGTGATTACACATTTAATAAATTCTTGTTTAATTGATGGTATATTTCCTTCTTGCTGGAAGAGCGCTTTGATTACTCCCCTTCCTAAAACATCTAATCCTAATACTTTCAGTGATCTTAGACCAATATCCATTCTTCCCTTGCTTTCAAAAATATTGGAGAAGGTAGTTGATAAGCAAATTCGTAATTATCTTGATGCTAATTCCATCCTTCCAAGTCAACAATCAGGGTTCCGCCCTGGATATAGTTGTGCCACAGTTTTGTCACATATTACAGACGAAATCTTTAAAGCTATGGATGAAAGTTTGGTAACGGTATTAGTTCCTCTTGATTATTCAAAGGCGTTTGATACTATCAATCACTCCCTCCTACTAGCTATTTTGCGTTTTGTTGGTTTTGATCAAAACTCTTTAAATTTCTTTCATTCCTATTTGGAGAATCGTGTACAACAGGTCCGTGTTAATGATAATGTGTCAAATCAGCTACCCGTTATATCTGGTGTTCCTCAGGGGAGTATTTTGGGTCCTCTATTATTTGCCATTTATAGCTCTAATATAACTAAATGTCTAAAATATTGTCAATTTCAACTCTATGCTGACGACACTCAACTCTTTTACTCATTCCATCCTTCAGATGTTGTCACCGCTATTGCCAATATTAACTGTGATCTTCAATCACTTGTTACTGAATCTGAACGCCATTATCTCTTCATCGATCCTAAAAAATCTGCGGTGTTGGTCTTTGGGCGTACCAAACAAAGAGATTTGGTCTTGCTGGTCTCTGGGTTAAGGTATTCATTAACAACGTAGTTCTTCCTCACTCAAATTGCTCTAGAAATCTTGGAATTTATCTTGATACTAAAATGCGATTCAGGGAGCACGTCTCCAAACTTATTCAAAGAGTTTTTTATAATCTTAAGATACTATACGGAAATAAAGATTGCTTAGATACTAATTTACGTAAAATGTTATGCGAGTCTCTAGTGCTTTCCCAATTTAATTTTTGTGACCATGTATACTTCCCTTGTCTTGACAGCGTTGATAAACTTCGGATACAACGAGTACAGAATGCTTGTTTAAGGTTTATTTATGGTATACGTCGGTATGATCGCGTTTCCCATGCACTAAAATGGGCTCATTGGCTTAATATCCGTGATAGAATTTCTTTTCATTCTATTATATTTTTCCATAAAATTATTTACTTTAAAAAACCTAGTTATTTATACCGCAAGATTGTTTTTCGAACAGATGTTCATAACGTTAATGTTAGGAGTAGGGGCCTGTTGACACCTCTACAACATCAACTAGAATGTTTCAAAAGATCCTTCCGATACAACATTGTAAAATTATATAACTCTATTCCTACATTTCTTAAACGTTTATCTATTCCGTCATTCTGCCGTGGGTTAAAGGCGCACTTTCTGTCCTTAGGTCGTGGATGAAAGCCTTGTCGAAAATTGTCAACTACTTCATACTAGTTCTCTGATATTTTATTTTCATTATTTCATGTTCTTTTTGTGTAATTTTATTGTATTATTTCCATGTTGCATGTGTGGCTCAAGAGGTGGAGCAGTCGTGTGATCACTCACTCGGCTGATCTTGAGCCTATTAGCTCAAATCTGTACCTACATGTATTTCTTCAGTTTTGATGTCTATATATTTTTGTACCTTTATATTTATATACATACTTATTTGTATTTTTTTTTTGTTGGGCTAATAAAACACTATTATTATTATTATTATTATTATTATTATTATATAAAAAGGTTTAGCAACCGATATGTTCGTAGAACAATGGTGAAAGAGCAATACCTGTTAAGTAATAATATAATTATTTAAGAAGGCAGATATTTAAAAAAAACAGTTGAAGTAGTGTGTCCAAAAGAAAATATTTTGTTGAACGTTTTTTTACTCAATAAAATATTCGTTGATTGAAGAGTCTTTTGTGTATCTAAAATAAAAGTAAAATCCAAAGTGTAAAGTAAAACCCAACGTGTAACAATATCAATAAAAAGTTTAGATTATCTAAGAATTCTCCTAGATACTCCCAACAATTGGTATTTGAATAATCAACATAAAGTAAATCTAAATCAAAGGTCTAAATAATTAGTAATAACAAATTAGGTAAAATTAAAATAATAAAAAAGATAATATAAAAGATACAGTAGAAAAATTATAAAAACAACAATAATTATAACACAAATAAATAAGTTATCTAAATGGTTCGACATGGCAACCGTTTCTATTGAGGTATTCTACAATATTCGGAGACGTATAATTCTTGCTAATCATCCGGTGTTATTTGCCTTATTCCTATAATTCAATGGGAAGAATTTTCGAAAATACGATTAACAAAATGACAGACGTCAAAATAAGTGGCAAGTAAGTATGTAAAACAAATGAGCTAAACACACTTGCTTCTATAAATTGACATATCTGAGCATTTTAAGTAACATTTTAGGTATAGGATCACCTAATACGGATTCAAAGAGAATATTTTGTAGAATCATAATATCTAATAAAATATATACCTTTCCATTTAAGAAAATCTACTTTCCACGGATTGAACTTATTTATAAGCAACTAAGTTTTTAAACACCCTGTATAATGTTACAGAAAAAAACTTCAAATGCTGTATAACTACATAATATCAGCTGTGCGTATGCAAAATTTCATTCGCCTCATTTACTCCTACATGAAGTAATATCACTACAGAGTAAGATCGGTATCTGTTACTTATTTTCTTTAATTGCGAATAACTCAGAAGGAATGGTATTTACGTATAGGGTATGATACGTGACATATGTGTAAAATTTATCATAGAAGCTGAATTTGTAATTTATTTTATAGCATGCTATTTAAAAAATCGAAGTTGATACCCACTTCCGGTTGATCGGAAGTGATATTTATTCAAAAATATTCAACCATATCCAACTGTAAAATTTTGTTTTAAAATTCCGATCCGTTTGTATAATATTTTTAATAGGCCATTCTCACCAATCACCTGTAGAGTAAAATGTGCTTTATCGCCCATCAGTTGATGTGTAACATTTGCTTGCTAATTCCTTAATTCTTACAAAACTCAACGCACTGTTGTTTATTTCAATTAGTTAACGCACGTAATACTACGATTTGTATTACTTGTATTATTTCTTCTATAACAGATATTGAACCGTAATTAGAGCTTTAAAAGGGTTCCAAATAAAATTTACATGGTGAGACGTATTATCAACAAGTGAAAACACGCTCTTGTTGGCAAAAAAAGTTTTACAGGACAAGCAGTTTAGGTTTCTAGAAAGTTTCTCGACTGGTTTCCTACTGTTTCATATCACTGAAGTAATTCGTAAGGCTCTGAAGGTTAAGGAACAATGTGTGGGACTGTGGGATTGCTTTGCAAATTGCTGTCTGTTCGTATTAATATCAATTCATTTCAGGATTATCTCAGCTTACCTCTAAAACAGAACGTTTTCAGTTAGATTAGAAAGTCTATTTTTTTCTCCGAGGTTAATTGTCACGGAAGACCTTCAGGGATTACTTCTTACACCAAATTTATTCCTAGTATTAATATTCGATTTGTCTAAGATTAAGTACCCTACCACCTAGTAGATTGTTGATCTGCAAGAGCTTAATAACATCACGTGATAAACATCCCAGTGGTGGAATAAAAACAAGCACGTATCTATAAAAATTATAAAAATACTAAGATCTTATCTCTGTGCGTCAGTTTAGGTTTTCATAAACCCCTACGATGGCATACTTGGACATAGTGCTGGTTTCTTGTTTGACTCTATAGTTTTTCCGTTCATATGATAAAGAAAGTCGCTTTCTTTGAGAAACAAAATTATCATTTAATTGACCTCTCTAGAGCTTATTATCGTCTATACAGACCTATTCTGGTCTATTCGTAGGAATACAGAGATTCGAGGTATGTACAAAACCTTCATTTGGGAGATGATTTTAAAATTATTTCGCTAAAGCAATTCACAGTACAACTCCCCAGCTAGACTCTCGACAGAATCAGAGAAGATCTCTTCATCAATAAATTGCTTTATTCATTTGACTTAATCATCCCTCAAACAATAATCCTATCCGCCCTAGCACTTTATTAAAAAAGAAGTGGTACTACATTTACAGTTATATCTCATTCATCGATACAATTTAATAATAATGCTTAATTATTAATAACAATCATATGATCAATTAAAAGTAATCAATTAAAGTTAATTGGGCAAATACTTTTTCTATTGGAGCAGAATATTTTTTCTTTTACCATCATCTTTAATAAACGAATACTTAAAATTAATAGTAATAAACAGAAAACGCGAATAAGACCTAGCTAACACACTAATAAGGTAATAAAATATTCTTGAAAGTCATAAATCTATTACTTATTACTATAGTAGAGGCGGCAACGCTGGTTTCATTATATCTACAGATATGAGAAAAATATTTTCTCTCAAACATTTCAAAACATTATGCCCGCAATTCGGCAGCAGAATAATACAAAAGTAATTACGATTAAACCCCTTGAGTAAACTCTGACCTCAAAAACGGAAACGTGTTAGTAGCTCTTTAGACGCGTCTTTTTATGAAAGGATACATGTATGTATGTGTACATTAAATGTCCTGGGAAAAAGGTCAGTTTGTGAAGAAGCAGTAAAGCTGTTACGACTTTTCGTATTTCTATTCCGTAAGACTATACCGAATAACAGTAAAAAATTCCGTGAAGGAAAAAGTATCATATAAAACATTTAGAAAAAGTTTTCCCTATAAAATTGCTTGCCCCAAGATTATTTCGTGGGTTGGTGCAGAATTGAAGAAATGTGACAAAGTTTTATAACATCGTATATATATTATGCAATACTTGATTTGTATATTAACTTAACTATAAGAATGTGTTGAAAGAAATTTAAATATGCTGTGGTCGTATATGTAGCTTCTACAATATAATACCATAAATACCGTTGCCAAAGACTAAAATAAAATTTTAAAGCTCTAGTAATGACAATATGATGCGCAATAACTAGTTTGCAGCAAACATCCGTAGAGTAGCTTCCTAAGTGGCTACAGTCTCTGCTTATATGATATGTTATCCTCTTTAAAGTACCACCATATTTATATAAAAAAGCTCGCTTTCAAACCGATATGTATATACAATATTGGAGCAGAATATTTCGGGAATAAAATCTCTTAGCCACGTTATCGATTCCTGTTTTCAGACATATTTTACACTTTCATAAATTTAGTGGAGTCCTTCCTGACATGCTATTTCGCACCCAGATTGCTTGTTGATGTTTCCTTCGCCATCTTTTTATATGATCTTCCTCTGTAGTTATTCTACAGTAGTATTAAATATCGTTGCATGTAAATTCTTTTACTTCACTTCTTAGACAATTTTTCATTATGTGTACATAACATAATACACAGGGTGTCTCAAATCGGATGGGATTGCATAGACATCTTCCTTATTATTGAAGATAGAGATTTGTTTAAATGGGCAATGTTTTGTAATTTCATGCGCTGATTTAGAATCTGTTTTAAAAAATTCAAAATATCGAACCATTCAGAAGTTATGTCAAAAGAATTAAAAATCGCCAAGTCAAATATCTCCATAAATATAAAAGTTACGAAAAAAAGTTTCATATAAAAGGTAATATGTTTCATACGGATAATTTAAAATCAATGTGAAACAAACATTCAAGATGGCGACTTTCGAGGTATCTATAGCAACTTATGTCACTGAATAAAGTTTTTTATTCTTGAACATTATTATATAATATGATGATTTCCATATACCCTATTATTTTCAGGGTCGGCGTTTACCCTATAGCGTCGACCCTTAAAACTCTGCGGCTGCACTACCCAATCCCTGATTTCATAGTTTCAGGGCAACGGGCGTGGCGGGAGTAGACTTCATATATATGGGCGTAGGCATGGGCATATGCTCCGGTGTCCGGCCGCTAACCGTCGGAATATACGGTGGGTAAGTGAGGTACCCTACGGCGCTTACCTAGAGAACTCTGCAGCTGCACTACCCCATCCTTGGTGGCCAAACTCAGGGAAACGGGCGTGGCGAGAGAATTTGGCGAAGATAGTAGGGGAGGACAAAAGTCGGTTCGCCGAGGAGTAGTCCGGCCGCTGGTTGTCTGGTTGGGGAAACCTGGTTTCATCCTAAAACAACTCGGTGACTCTGGGACCCTACGGTTTCACTGTATCTGCCACGGATACTTTATCGACGGAGGGGCGAAAGAGTTGGCGCGGTTGGCATTTTGGGGTAGGGCTTCGGCCCGGCCGTCCTCGTAGTTCAGGCTTAATTCACGGGCGGGCTGGTTGTACCTCACGGCCAGATTCCGTTTCCCACGCTTGGCCGATAGTTGCCATCCGCAAGGAGACCTAGGCCCCGTGGGGTTAGATGTGAGGTAGGAGTTCGCTAAGCGGTGGCCCGTCCAACGTTGACAAGGAGCTTGTCTAACATGGGTAGCACGGGGGAGAGGAACCCTCCGGCTCGCCGCTCCTCTCCGCGAGGTGTCGGTCTCGTGCGGGCGGTGAGATAGTGGGTGACAGTTTCAAGGCTCATAACTTGTTATGTGCGGTGTGGTATGTGAAAATTGCAGGATATGGGCTAACGCCTAGGCGCCTGCGGCTAAACATCTAAGCCATTTTCAAATCGTATAATCTATTATTTGAACATACCCCACAAAAAAATCAAGAGGTGTTAAATCAGCTGATCTGGTTGGCCATCTAACAGTGGTGTTGGCAACAATAACCTTATTTTCAAATCGCTCATTTAAATAATTTATTGCATTTCGGAGATTGTGGACTGGACATCCATCTTGCTGGTATGACAACCCAGTCGTATCTACCAAAGGACAGTTAAGGCACTCATTAATATACAAGGTGTCTTAGAACTCCACCGACAAACTATCAGGGTCACATCTAGGTATGTTAGAAAATAAGTTTAAAAGTCTTATTTAACATTTGGTCAAAAAAGTTTCATTTCTGAGATATTTGCTAATGTAGGTTGTCAGAAAGATGATAGTTTATTTTCAATAGATTTGTTTTAGCATATTGTGTTGCTAATGGCAATAGCCGAGAAGCTAACAGAATCTATCTGTTGCTAACAACTCCAGAAGCAGTACTGGAGTTATTGCAAAAAAAAAATCGAACTTAGTGTTTGTATGGTTGGCAAATTCTAAATGAGTAACTTTTACACCACTTCCACGGTCAAAAAATTCAAGCAGAAGAGAATCATGAGGAAATACCTGATGATTTTCCTGCACGAGTGTAGTTTTATTGATGATTTTTTAAACAGAACACAATGTAATGACCGGTTCCCTAAAATCATGCCTTTTACTAAAAAAGTCGCGTTTACGAAGGAACATGAAAAATATAAATTTTTAGATTTTGTGTTGGTGTTCCAGCAGCATCAAACAATTGGTTGTCAAGGCGTTTTCCAATTTTTAGCAAAACTAATCCAGCCTTATCTCTGGGTTTTCCTAGGTGCTAGCGAAAAACGGTATCGATATCTTTCAGGCACTAACTTCTTCGACTTACAACAACGCTCTAGCAGGAAGAAAACAATGCACAAGAAAAAAAAATATCGAAGCATGATAAGCAACTTCTTTCTAATAATAATAATAATAATACTAATAATAGTATTTTATTACCCAACAGAAACCATTTACAGGGTAACATAATAAACATTTTAATACATTATACACACATAATACAAAAAGAATACTTATGAATAGGTAAATAATAATTCAAAAGCCAAACTAAACTAAAACTACTACAAAGATAGATATGTAGAACAACAAAGCAATGAAAAATAAAATTAACATCAAATACAAAATGTGTACTATATACATATCCATGAAATAATAACATTAAGAGAAAAAAAAAAAAAAAAACTTAAAGAAAAATATCGTCATGGGTTAAATTAGACAGTCGGGCCATGCGGTATAGAGGTGAATTAACTGAAAGATTTGTCCTAGAACAAGGAATAGATAGAGAAGAGTTATATCTACATGACTGGCGCGGAACATGAAAATTAAGCTGTGACAATAAAAATGAGCTGTCAACCATCCCACGCACCAATCTCCAAACAAAACGAGCGCCATGCGCATCACGTCGTGATGATAAAGATTGAAAATTGTGTCTTCCAAGCAACTGCCCATAATCTATACCCCTAGGTGGAAAGAATCCATCCAGCTTAAATGAAAGGTATTTCAAAAATTTGCGTTGCAGTCGTTCTATGTGAAGCTGGTAACATAAATAGTAAGGTGACCAGACAGGAGAAGCGTACTCTAAACTACTTACAACAAATGCAAAAAACAGCGACTTGAGAAGTTCAGGATCCATAAAGTATTTAGATGTTCGCATTATAAATCCAAGTTTGCGTGACGTGGAAGAACAAAGAGCGTCAATATGAGCACTAAATCTGAGTTCGGCATCAAAAAGTATTCCTAGATCATAGAAATTTTGAGATTTAGTAATAGGTTGACTGTTTATTGAATAGACGGAGTGCACTACTTTACGTTTGCGTGTATAAGTAACCGAGCAGCATTTAGAAATGTTGATCTTTAATTTGTTTGCAGAGCACCATTCAACAAAAGTGTCTAGATTGTACTGCAGGTTGGTAATATCCTGGTCGGAAGAAACGGCATTGTAGATCTTTATATCATCAGCATAAGCCAGAACGGGGCATTCAAACATATCAAGCAAATCATTTACATAAATTAGAAATAGCAAAGGGCCAAGATTAGACCCTTGAGGGACGCCTGAAGTGGAGACAAATTCAGTGGAACAAAATCCATTGTATTGTACATAGTTAAGCCGATTGCGGAGATAGGAAGCGATTAATTTAATAAAATTTGGGCACATTCCTAGTGCACTAAGCTTGAGTAAAAGCAGTCCGTGATCAATTGAATCAAAGGCAGCAGAAAGGTCAGTGTAAATGACATCCACTTGACCATGCCTATCTAAATGCTGAGAAATATATTGCGTAATTGATACTAGGTTAGTTACTGTCGATCGACCAGGAAGAAAGCCATGCTGATGAGGGGATATGTACTTGGAAATATTTGTTATTAAGGAAGAATAAATTACCTGTTCAAACACTTTGGACAAATTGTTTAAGATTGATATTGGCCTATAGTTCTTCAATATTGACTCATTTCCTTTTTTGAAAACAGGACTAATTCTTGCCCGCTTCCATCGGTCAGGAAAGGTAGCTGACTTGATAGCTAGGTTTATAATAATTCTTAAGGGTTTAGCAAGAACATATCGTGCATCACGTATTATTAGATTAGGGACACAGTCATCGCCAGCGGTGTAATTACTGGGAAAAGTAGCCATAATTTTTATAAGTTCTTCATCAGATACTGCCAAGAGGTTAAAGGGTAATTTGTTTGAAACAACATCAGGTAGATCGGTTATTGAACTATTAATTTGAGTTTGCGAGAAAATATCAGCAAACGCATTAACAATGTCTTTCGGAGACTCAAGGGTAATATTGTTATGGATCAAAGTACCGGGAATTCTTGTTTTACCCTTTTTATGGTTGATGAATTTAAAGAGTTCTCTAGGATTATTTTTGATTGATTGACCGACTTTTTCCAAATAACAGTTGTAGGCCACGGATATTTGATCTTTGCAGATAATTCGAAGACGTTTAAATTCATTAGCATAAAACAGACTCTTCGTGCTTTTCCACTTGCGCCTGTAATATTCCTTAGTTTTCAGCGCAGATATTACAGCTGCAGTAAACCATGGAGGGTAAGATCTCGAAGATCTCTTTCTGACAAAACTATAAAGAAATCTAGCAAAGAAGCTTGCGAAAGTATTGTATGAGATTCAAAATGGTTGTGAAATCCGTTCCTATAGATACTGGCAGGGTGTAGGTATATGCCGCGTGGTTGTTATGAAGGTTTGAACTAAGTCAGTGGCAGAGCACAAGGAATGTTATGGTGTGCATAGGGTTCCTATAGATTCTTTTTAGATAGCCAAACATCAGGTGATCTTGGAGGCCATCTTTTTGTTCTAACAACCCTGTCAACAAAAAAGATATTGGCAGATTTGTCGAGCAGTATGAGCTGGAACATTATCATGTTGAAAATAACCTGCCTCAAGCTCATTTTCTTGTAATTCTCCAACACACAACTCTAACATCTGTTAATAAAGAAGTCCTAACTTAACTGATAAATATCTCTAAAGTACTGCTGACGCCTTTTAATTTTCTAAAAACCATTCTGAAAATCATCTCCAATGTATTCAAGCCAATCTCTCACAAACAATTGACTCTAGTCGTTTAGAAAACGTGGAAATCAACCTCTGTTTGTTATTATTTTTTTATACCCAAGAACAACTTTGGATATTTCAGTACTATTACAAATTATGTTTATGTGCTCACTGGATAGAGATATTTTCTATGTTTTAGTAGATAGGTGGTTTTAGACGCTGTAATACGACGCCCGTATCCTTTAAAAGAGTATTAGTTTATGAAACTCTAATTGTAGCGAAATTACTCCTCCGTATAATTAATGCTGGTAGAACAGTTAGAAATATGCCTGCAGTGTTCGAACGTGTACGAAATTCGCTGTTGAGGGGATGTAACTTGCTCTTTTTATAATATAATCTCATTAAACGTTTTATTTCTAACATGCTCTTTCCGTCATTGTTCTTTTTCGATCATGTTTATTTAAGATTTTTAAACTTATTTTCTAACGTAAATGACCCTGACAGTTTAACGGTATAGTTCTGACACACCCTCTATAGTTTTCTAACTAACGCCAAATTACAATTTTGTATTTTCGACAGGAATTACATCGTAGTACATCGTAACTCTCCAGGTAATATACAAACCAATTCTACCGCAAGTGATGGTGCAAGTTCAATTAATTACTATTCGTAACTCTGAGGAGATGGACTGTATCGTATTGTGTTGATAATTCCGTTATGTCATTCTCTAGTTCCCAGAAAATCAATTAACATATCATAAATGTATGTATCTGCTACATAATTCAGTTATTCACAATTGATATGATATGTTTCACCTAAATTTCATGTACTACACGATGGCCGCCACATTAGGATGTTAATGCAATGTAGGTATCTAATAATTATATATCAGCAATATATTATTCTTATACATTAACGTAACTTTAATATATCTTTTGGTCTCGTAGATGTATCATAAATATAACATCAAGGCAAGTCACAGTTTTATCACAGCCACATCTCAGAAACATTATTGCAGTCATGTATTAGAGGCGTACGATCAATGAAACGTTAAAGACATCAAAATTAATCAATTCTAGTTCTTCTGAGTGCATGTGACAAGGCCGCGAAACATTTTACGCAAATCTAACCGCTGTTATCAACTGTGTTAATCAACTCTGTAGCGGTAGTTTTGACAAGCAATACAGATTATAACGCCGCTGTATCTTATCACAGAAAATGATATATGATCGAAACGTTAAACTTCGTCTTCGTTATCTACGCCGTTAAATTTCATCTCTTATCGAATTCAAAACAAATTCGCTTCATTTTAATTCAATTTATATCGAACGCAAAGATGGAACACACTATTTGGTATCGTAAAACGTTTCCAATTACAGTCTCCCGATTGATGGTCTCGGTAAACTTCCTTAAGTGGTAATTCCCCTGCGGCATTACTGCGAACGATAGCGGAATGCAAGTATAAACACGACACATAAAAATGTCTCTCCACGATTGTCAATATAGACATAGACGTTGAATTTATAGATCAATAGAATGTGCTGGATACTACTAAAGTGTACATAGATTACACAGTGTTGTTAATTAACGTTGATTCGCCAAGGAATACTTGGGTAGGATTTCGGTCGATTTATATCCTTGCGAGTTATGCAAATGGTCGCGGTTATCAAGACGATGTATTAATAATTGCTAACTGTACGGTTTGTTACAGACTATAGAAGAGTAGTTATACCTCATAAAATTATATTCCAATTGAAAAGTTGTTTTAATTGTATCATCTTTTATACATTTCCTATCGTTAGAAGAACAGAAACAGAATGTTATTGTTACAAACTTGAAAGGTTAACTTCATATTAATTTCATGTTGGCATTTATACCAAGCATTAATGACCTACGAATTAGATTCGACACAAAGTCAGACATTCTCGTATTACGCACATAACTATTTCTAAAGTTCTCGGTGAAGCATTTCGTGTGGAAACAATGTATTAACTTAATAATACCACTCAAATGACTTAAATTCCCAGAATTTCTAATAAATTATTCGCTTTGTGACTACGTATTATGGTCATAAATCTTTTGCTATACATGTTATATACAGGGTGTTAGTAAATAAGTGCGACAAACTTCAGGGGATGATTCTGCATGCAAAAATAATGACAGTTTGCTATATAAACGTCCATCCGCAAATGCTTAATTTCAGAGTTATTTATTTTCAATAAAAGAAAAATTAATTACTTATTAACAATAATTTTATAGCTAGATAATGTATTAAAGAAATGAAAAATACATGTTAAGATGTTTTATTTTTTTGCATAAAAACGGCGCCTCATATGAAAAAAGGCAAGAGAGGTCTTTTATCACAAATTGAATGGCAAATTCAAAAATGATTTTTAATTTGAAATATCTCAGTGGCGTACCATTTTTTTTCTTTAAAAAATTAAGATCATTACCCGTATGCACGCCAATGATAAATATAAAATTCTTGGTTGGATGTGAATAAATGCGCAATAACTATCACTTAAAACCCACCAAATTTCATTTGCTTATCTCGACGGGTTTCAGAGCAATAAATAAATCGTCAGTTTTTAAGAAAAACTTTAACACCCTATAACTCTGAAACTAAGCATTTGCGGACGGACGTTTATATAGCAAACTGTCATTATTTTTGCATGCAGAATCACCACTTGAAGTTTGTCGCACTTATTTACTAACACCCGGTATACAATAGACAATCAGAGTATAGATGAATTTGAATGAAACTAAGAGAAAACTACGAAAGTTATGTTACTTTTTACTAAATAGTTTCAATTATAGCTTCAGTAGAAGAACATTATGTAAGGCAATATGTTTCTCAAACTAAAAATGCAGTTGAAATAATTTTATTGGTCTATCTGAGCCAACATGTTTTTGGAAATATCTACTAGACATTCATGAAAAATCCAATTCAAAAGAAAAATGAATCTCGAAGAAAAACGTTATTTAATTGTGTCTCCTGGTCACCAGACACTAAATTACTGTAGTCCAAATTACTGTAGTCCAACGTCAATCATCTTTGGATCATCAACCATTAGGATTTAAGGATTTAAGTCATATTAGTTTACTACCCATTATGGATAAGATCTGTAACTGCGCTATTGTGTGCCATTGAAGATATTTTATCAGCAACTGATCAAAGTCGTTTAAATACTAGACTAGTCCTTTTAAATTACTTTGAACCATTGGATATAGTAAACTACATCACTGTGTTAGACATCCTAATTGATAGAAGTTTTGATTGTTTGCTAGTAAAGCTTTAGAAGGATTTTTTATCAAGAAAATCTTAAGGTGTTGTCAACCAATTGCAATACGTCAGAGCATACCAAAGGTTATCATAGTAAGTGCGGTTCTATTCTCATTGTATACGTCATTTATTTTAACTACTTCCTCAAAAATCAATTGGAACTATTCATTTTTAGCAGCAAATTGTGGAAGGTTCTGATTCTTGATCGATATAAAAATTCCAAGCTAAAAGTTTGAGGTTACTAATTGCCAGTTCCAAGCAGCGACTAGAAAATCGCTAAATCCAATTTATTTTGCTAAACTTTAATGATAGAATTAGTATGACCCGTTTGTGTTGATTCATTTCTCCACCCCCTTACACCTCCTTACCCCCTTACGGGCTCGTGGCCTAGTGGCTTGCACACTTGCCTCGTAGTCCGGCAGTACCAGGTTCGAACCCCGGTGCTTCCTTTCTGAGTTTGGTTTTCTGTAGTTTTCCAAATTCCACGGCAAATGCGGAAAGGTTACATCTTAAGTCGGTCTACAGCCGCAGGCGTAATAATAACTCAAGGCCAGCCGATGCCCCCTGTAATTGGCGCAAGCTGTTGGGGGATGCTAAGGCATGGATTATTATTATTATTATTATTATTATTATTATTATTATATTTATACAAACGATCCTTCTCTTTCTACATACAGCATATATAATAACTTTCCTGAATATATTAAAACTTACGATTCAAATTTAATCAGCACTCTACACTGTTTCAGTCCCAATTCACTTGATGAACTTCTTGTTCTCTCTGTCGTTCCTATTATGGTTTACGATACTGGTAATGCACCAACGTACACACGCAGGTATTTTTATGTTTTGCTTATGTATTGTCATTCTTATACTTGTATCTAATTTAGGCAACGATAGTTGAATATAGTGTATGTAGTATATTGTACAATATGACGATTAAGCAGGAGCAGTCTTTAACTGGGTTTCGCCTTGAGATTCTATCAGTTTTTAAAGTTTTGGTTATTTTTCATGTTTCTTCTCCTTTTTTTTGTAAAGAACGATCAGTGTGCCAATTTATTGTTATTATATATTTGTTTTAAATTTCACCAGAATATGGCGACAAGATTTTACCATTCTTTTAAAAACGATTAGTGCAAACATTTTTGAACAGACTATGGTTCAGAGAAGACGTAAGACTTGCGATTTTTAGCTAGTGCAAACTCATGTATAAATATAAAATACTTAAAATATCGGTACAGGTGATTTCAAGAATACATAAAAAAGTATGAAAAGAATTTTCTGAAGGTATATAGCAACAACAAGTTAGGAAAGGTGTATCAAAGAATACAAACATCTCCATATGGCATCATTCTAGACGACTATCCATTCCACCTATAACCTTTCATCGAATTTTGCATGAATATTTCAAAGCCTAAAAGATCCAATTAACGCAAGAATTGAATTTGAATTTATTATGCTGCGTGATAAGTTTGTGGAATGGATATTGGAAATGAAAAGATGCGAAAAATTGGCCAACCATTATTTTATTTTGTTTGTTGTTTATTTTTGTATTGTATATATTTACACTACTATGAGGCAATCAAAACTCGGAGAGTCGCATAATAGAAACCCGGAATGTGGAAACCTTTGATACCATTTTTCTGCTTATTTTTCAGCATTTACTTTCGTAAACAATTGCAGAGATTTTAACCCAGATTTCAAAGATTCGCATTTATCTAACGGCAGGTTTCTTGTATATTTGAAATTATTCAGACAATATTTAATCTTATATAATGAAGTAATTTTACTATTTTGAGAGTCTTAATAAGTAATGAAATATGGACAAATATCTGACAACCCGCAAGGTAGCTTTATAGCATTAAAAATATTTTTACATGCTTCATATATTCCAATATTATAATCATTAAGATTCAAACTCTTTTTTGCTAACTTTTCATTAAGTAGACATAAAACTCATTCACCCTTTTTGCAAGGATTTCGGCAAATTACCAAAACCCTTTAATTAATACCTATTGTTCTCACATCAAAGACTTTAATGTTATGCCCAGGACAAACTGGTTAGTGTTTTCTTCCAATTACAGTACATTAGTGTAAGACTGAACCGATACGTACTCGGCTGACACAGTATTAGGCAAACGCCGTATTCGTAATTACGTTGAATATCCAATATCATGTGCTGCCCTAATTATGTATAATATAGGGCTCAGACGTAACGGTGGTAGGTTTGGCGATGTTGCGGAAAATTTAATTACAAGTTTAAGAATATGAAAACTGCGGCACCCCAGGCGATTTGTTCTTCTCTCTACGCTTTCCCCATCTTTTGCCGTTATTTGACATCAACGCTACGACGTACACTGGCGAAAACTGTCCCTGGTTTCGACCAACGGAAGATGAACGAGGTAGAAGTTAGCGATGTGCATGGTAATAATCCTTTCGTGTCGTCCTCCTAATGATTTTCAGTTCTTCGGATCATTAATTAAGTTACGGTAGAGAAATATGTATTAGCAATTTATCAAGTTTAAAGCAGCTTTTCTCTCATTTAGTAGTCAGTATTTAATTATCAAGTATTACACTCTAACAGAAAGTTGCAGGAGGTTTAATTAAATGCAATTAGAAAGTTTTGGATCAAAGATCTACATACACAGTTTTCACATAAATTGTTAAAATTGTGTTGTTTTCTTTTTATACTCTCGACAAATTATGTACTCCTATTTATATTAAAACTAAATTACAAAGCAAAACAAACTCAAGAGAAAATTACATTTAATGTTGTACAGTTACCTTGATTAATTTTGAAAAAAGGAATTCCATTCCAGGACTCGTTATGACATGGTTAGTCTGTTTAGTCACAGATTTAGACAGGTTAAGAATCGGACATTGTTACCTTAGCAAAATCTAAAAAACCTCTAAAATGCTCGAAATGCACGAATTAATTCATTCTAAAACAGAACATAAACATTGCTTTTTATCCATGTTGTTACATGGAATCAGAGAAACATAAAAAAGGATAAATACAAATACAAAACATGTTTGACTGTGGTAATGAATTGACGGTAGATACATATACATATTTCTGTATTCATTTAAAAATGGAAAAAATGAAACTAAAGGAAAACGTAACACGGACAGTTGTAACAAATTAAAAATCAAGAAACATTGATGTTTCAGCGATGCTGAAACCAGCAGAAATAAATGTATTCAAAAGCGTAAGAATAAAATGTTAGATTTAGTTTGATTAACTTTTTATTAATTAACTAATCAACTATTATAGTGAATAATTTAGTAATTTTTGTTATTTGCAATGAACTCACATTAATCCTATTTCATCGTTGGAACTTCAGGTGAATTAGATCGCCAAAAAACAATATTTACTCAGTTTAATTGAATTTTTATTAGCTAAGTTGTGGTAAAGAAAATTAAATTTTAAGCTAAAAGCGAATGCTTAATTCTAGCACTACACTTAAAACTCAGCATTAATGGTGTTTACAATTTTTTATAAAGCCGCATGACTGCTATGTATAGATCGTATAGCAATAAAAAAAATTACCGAAATTACTTATAATCTGTTCGAATTAATCTTCTTAAAAAGTTTTCCGTTTCAGGACTTCTCTAGTTACTTTTTTTTGCTTAAATTCTCTTGGAAAATAGTTAATAAATGATTAAATTAATATCAATTAAATTATCGGAAGAGGAAGAAGAAATAAGTGTTAGGTTTTCTCGATCTAATCAATCTGATAATTATAAAGGAATTCAATTTTGACGTTAAGTATAAAAAATAAAGAAAAGAGATTAAAATCCAGGTCAACGCAATCAAGTAGACATTCCAAAACGGCAATGTTTCCTACTGAAAGCGAGAATTTAAAAATCGATTGAGTTTATACAAGGAATAAATACGTCGAATTCTGCAGATTTAAAGGGAATTAAATATACAACAAAATAATAGGACTTTCCTTTTGTCATTTTGTAATTGAAATCTTATGTTTCCAATATGCAAGATGTGCAAATTAATTTTCCAAAAAGTATATTTATTAATATCTCAAGTGTGTTTTGAGATATCGTTTTCACTTTCTATATGATATCTAGTAAAAAACCGCAAAGAATTAATAGAAAAAATAGGGGATGTAGTACCCTTTGACTCTCCATGTTTTTTCTAACAAATGCCCACCAATGGACACCCATTTTTTTTTTTTTTGAAAAATATTTTATTTTAATCTAAACTCCTCTATACCTTCTGCGATTCGATCGCTAAATTCTCATTTATTATTGGAAACGTACAAACATCATCTTTCATAAATCTCCAAAAACTGAGATCTATCGGATTGAGGTCGAGGGAACGGGGTGGCCAGTGGACAGATGCATCTTGTTCCCTAGCTAGGCGTCAAATAAATGTACAGACTCATTTTGTAAATTAAATAGAAATTGTTCAGCATTTCAATTTGGCGGCAAAAATATTGTCCCTAAAAAAATCGTCGTTTACTTTAAAATTTACTTTATGACAGCTCTCTACAATACCTCTTCGATTTTCATCAACCCGTATGTACACATGTTGTGAATATTTTATTATTCTATTTCGTGTGAAGGTAGTTTCATCCGAAAATAAAACGGATCTGATAAATCAGCTGTCAATTGTCAATTGTCAATTGTCTTGACAAAGCCAGTTGCAGAAGATGGTTCTTGTGGTAGAAATAGCATGCACTCTTTTCATGTAATATAGATATAACAATTGTCATATTAAAAATTAGTACCAGTGCTCGAGTTTCCTTCCACTATTTGTAAAATTTGCTGCTCCTCATTTGGTGTAATAATTACGTGGCCCTCCATGTTTTCCCATTTGTTGTTGTTTGTCTCTCTTAAGCAGTGAACTAAATTTCTTTTCTGTGGTATTTGGTTGGATAAAATTCTGCATATCACCTAACAGTTAAAATAACTTTAGAATCACCTTTTTCTAAAATAAGGACGATTATTTTGAGTAAAATATTTACTGATTTTATTTGAAATCTTACCCATAACTAAAATCATTTCTATCATTTCGATAAAAATTAAATATGCCGCCCTCTATTGACCATAACCTTTTCCATCATCAGCTTACTACAAAAAAAATGGTATCAAATTCACAGCATTCGTCAGGACATTTTCTATTTTTCTCTACATTTTCTATTTTTTCAATTACTTCTTTGAGTTTTTTTTTGCTGGAAATCATACAGCAAGTGTGCTTAGATAAGCACAAATACTAATAAAAGAATACTTTTCAAAAACTTAACTATGACGTTTTGCATATCGGAAACAAAACTTTTAAATAGAAAATGCCTGATTATTTTAGCCCAAAGCATATGTAATTAACGGTTTGACCAACATTTTTGTAACACCCTGTATATACATATATAAATTCAAGTTGGCTACTGATTTAGGAGCTGGAAAAATGACTGTTGGGTATTGGAGACGTACCCGGAAAAAAAATCTAAAACTCTATAAAAGTGTGAGTGGAGGCAGCGTGGTACCAGCTGAAAGACTTTGAAGAAAGAGAGATGAGCACTCCCGTGAGTAAACTAATGCTTCAACCTAAGGTGCTTGAATTCCAAATCAACTTTAAAGAGGGCGAAGAACCATTCACTGCAACTGATCGATGGCTAGATAGATGGAAGAAAAAACGTGGTGTAAGGCTATAGTGGCGGAAAAACTGTCAGCTGCTTTATCTGAAGTTACGGAATTTCAGTCTAAAATGTGGAAAATAGTTTTTAAGAATGGATTTACCGCAGATCATACATTTAACTCAGACGAAACTGTACGAATTCTTTCTTTGAAACTAAAACCTCTGCTTATTATTAGAAAGTTTAAAAAATCGGTCAAGTCAATAGTCTGCCAACATTGTACTGCAATCAAATTGCAATTGCAATGGATTGACCACGCGATGAATGTAGAAGGCTTAATGAAGAAATTGTTTCCGTCACTAAAGCATTTGTAAAAAAATCGTAAACTCTCCAGGAGAGCCATTTTATTATTGGATAATCCGCCATCTTACTCAGATGCCAAAACACTGTGCACTGCTGATTTTAAAGCTCTATTTCTCCCTCTAATATTACGTCATTTATAACGCATCTAGATCGTGAAGAGAAATAACAGGCAAACGCATTTCCAAAATTAGACATAGGAGTGGTTGTTAAGGAAGCCTTGTCGCATTAAAAATATGAAGCTTACTGGACGGTGAATTCCTAGAACTCGACTTTCCAAAAATGTATCACGACAGTAAAATGCGGGCGAACTAATTCAACTAGCCATTCACTGAAAATCAAATGAACAGCAAAGACATTCATGATGATCTAGTATTTCTTCTTGTTTACAGATCTCTAACTATGTTTATTTTAGGTTCTTTCCTCGCATTATTTTTTTTAGTTAACCGCGAGTCTACTGTATATGAAACTAAATCCAAACTCTTTATCTTCAGAAACAACTAAACACGCTGTAGAGCCTTGAATTTCGAATTTATGGCATTCTAATACCATTTTGAAGCATAGATATCAGCACAAAACGATGGCATAGCTAATTTTTGAAGTTTCGAAAATATAATAATATATAAATCTTTCTTATGAAGATTGCAAACATAAAAACATGGAAGTTATTTATTTAATTTGATACTCAACAGAGGTTAGATCCTAAAAAGAAGGTTAAAATGGAAGAAAAGTTTCCTTCGAATTCATACTTTATTGCCAGCATATTATACGTTTTAAAGAGTTGTTAGCATGCGTTTCGCTTTGTCCTACACGAGCAGTTTTAACATTTACAGTACAATAAAAGTATACTGATACCTACCACGATATCCTTTCATTTTACCATCCATTTTTATTTGACCTAGTTGAAGTAAATGCGGGCAAGGTGCGAATCTACGCAAGGATTTTATTGTCGTTTCGTATAACTATCAACATAGGCTATCGAATTTTATTAGCATGTACGAGCACATTCATTTTTTATTAAATAATATCTCTGGAAAATACTTTTGAAATGTCTCATATGAATTTTTATTGCGCAAAATGTGAACTTAGCTCACTGTTAACATTGAAAATGTGAAATTGAAGACTTCATTGTAGATATTGCAATAAACAGAAACGTATAATTTTATTTAGAGTTTTACATAACTAATATAACAATTGAAAATATGATATATTTACTTTATTTCATTATTTTTAAAATAACTAACTTCTTAAACGGAGTAAAAGAAAAAGTAATTATACACGGAAAATTTGCAATTTAAATGAAGTTAGATGTTAAATCATGGGTTAACAGAATTACATGAAATTGACTTACAATTAGTTTATACCTAAATTAATAACTTCAAGTAAATAACAGGGGTAGTATAGTACGAGAACTGTTCTCTTCTATAAATTGTTCACTTTTCGAAATAGGCAAAATGTTTAATATTGGTAAATTATTCTGATAATCAGCAGCTGAAGGACCTTTTATCTTTCAGGAGTAATTACAAGATAATTATATTAGTCAACATTAATTCTGTAAGTGTAAGCAAGAATAATTATTGCCGGAAATTAATTTTCTTTCTCAATAATTCACACTCAGCGAAGTAAGTCATCAACTTAGTCCCGCCGCCAGTCTATTTTTACATTATTTCTATTATTCTATTTTACACATATTTTTGTGAAAGTAAACAAGTCTGGGAAGATCCAAATATCTTTTTTTATAAGAGTTTATAATATACCGAAATTCGAAACTTCCTTGAACTTAGAAGTCAAAAATCCCTCATTGCTCGTCTGAGCTAATACAATGAAGATTTTTCTGATGTGGTTGATTTCTCTAATAGTTTTTTCGTTAATTTACTAATTTTATGTAAGAAAAAGCTAATCAAACCTAATTGGATTGTCAATACCAGTATAGGGTCGTTGGAGAAATCAATATTCGTTGAACCATGATATTACAAACGTCATGAAGAGCTCCAATTCAGCAGATGCAGATGACCTGAGTGTGAATACTATCAAAACTCTAATAGATTTTATAATAGAGCCTATCACAATCCTAATAAATCGTTCGTTGCTAAAGCTGTTCCTATATTTAAAAAAAGAAATCGGAAGGAAGCTAAAAATTATCTACCAATATCTATCCTACCGACAATATGAAAGATTTTGTTTCTAACAATAACAACATTCACAACATGGCATCAGGAAGAATTTTATAGTAATAATAGCCAACATGCAGTTCAGGTTAATAGAATTAAATCTGGAAAGCTGAGTATAACTGTTGGTATTCCACAGAGTTCTTTACTTGCTCCACTACTTTTTCTATTGTTAGTCAATGATTTGCCTTCTCATTTTAAAACGAACAACCTGATAATGTTTGCGGAAGTTGAAAAATTATCACTTTAGAAATCTCAAACAACCAAAACGTTTGTGAAACGAGAGTTTTCCAAAACGAATCTTTCGAATCTCCTATCGTGTTCAAAGGTTATTAACGAACCTAATCGAAGAAACTGCCCTTAAAGTGGCCACCAAGAAATCCACACTTTTTTAAACAAAAACTGAAACAGTGCTCTTTCGAACCATGGAAAGTCGGTTGCGCTATTCAAGTTCAATAGTAGTTCACTGGTGAACTGCGTTCAAAGCAACCACAGTTGTACCAATTTAATATTGAAGTACAAAACCAGCTTTCAGTTTTGCTTAAGCCAATTGATAGATTTTTGATTGTAGTTACTTATTGTACACACGTTAAGATTCAATCGGCTGATGGAGAAAATGGAGAGCTGTTTTAAAATGGAAAGGAATTCTTTTCATATTATGTATAAGTTATGTATAATGCTAATTTGTAAATTTAAAATTTTGTTGCTTGATGGCCGAGATCTGCACATGACGCCATAATTTCAGCAAAGCTCAAGATCAGGAACAGAAATAAAACGTGATACAGATGCAAGCAATGTGCTAGTACTACAGCAAAAAATTTTAATGAGTTATAAATAGAGATTCGTAATCCAGTAAAAAGACTTCGGTATTTCGAAAAGGAGATTTTCTTTGGATTGGAACTTTTGGAATCAGACATAAATGTGTAGACGAAATAAATATTGCTGCTATTATTCCGCACATAATTTATAGAAATTGAAAAATCAAAATCATCACTACACATAAAATAAAATAAAATCCAGTTCCATGCTACGTATCAAAAGGAATCGCGAATTGCTTTAATTTTTACAATAATTTTCGAACATAACCGCTGAAACTGTTTTGTCTAAGTACTCTAAAGATAGACAATTCAAATAATAATAATTTTAATTTTAGAAATACAAATATTTTGAAAAAGGAAAATAATTATAGCAAAAGATTAATTTATGGAATGATATACATTAAAAAAGAAAACAAGGCGGTCAATTTTAGAACCGATATTGATCATTTAAACGTCATTTATGATAATTTAAGTCAGACCTGAATTTTAATTTAAGCTCTTAACTAGGTTATTTGCTATGTTTTCCCTAGTCATTGAACAGTATTGTTAGAACTTGACAAAAAACAAATGCATACATTGATATACAGATAATTCAAATTATTTTTATTACTATAGCTAGATTAATAGACAAGATTCGATATATCAATGAATTGATTTTTAATTAGTCTGACCTACAAATGGAAATATATCTCAAATTAAAAGATAAATACATCAGTAGCACCATATGAGATATGTATATCAATAAAAAATTAAAAATCATGCTAAATTCTGGACAACATTTTCATCATATAAATGTTACCTAGCTCAATAACCGTTTTATGGATCTGCTTCCTCCTCGGCAAGTAGGTTCACCTTGTTAATCTAAACGAGTGGCCAAACGTCCAGCAGGGCACATTAACGCCTTATAGGGCTAAATTTTCATCGATATTCCAGATGGTTCATCTTGTTAATCTAAACGAGAGGACAAACCCCCAGGAAGGCACATTAACGCGTTTGAGCGCTATGACCGTTCACACTTTCATAAATTTTCTGGACAACTTTTTCATCATATACATTACCTAATATTACCTAGAGCGATAACCGTTTGATGAATCTGCTTCCCCCTCGGCAAGTAGGTTCACCTTGTTAATCTAAACGAGTGGCCAAACGTCCAGCAGGGCACATTAACGCCTTATAGGGCTAAATTTTCATCGATATTCCAGATGGTTCATCTTGTTAATCTAAACGAGAGGACAAACCCCCAGGAAGGCACATTAACGCGTTTGAGCGCTATGACCGTTCACACTTTCATAAATTTTCTGGACAACTTTTTCATCATATACATTACCTAATATTACCTAGAGCGATAACCGTTTGATGAATCTGCTTCCCCCTCGGCAAGTAGGTTCACCTTGTTAATCTAAACGAGAGGTCAAACTCCCAGCAGGGCACATTAACGCCTTATAGGGCTAAAATTTCATCGATATTTTCTCGAGAACCGTTTGATGAATCTACTTCGCTCTCGGCCAGATGGTTCATCTTGTTAATCTAAACGAGAGGACAAATCCCCAGAAAGGCACATTAACGCGTTTGAGCGCTGTGACCGCTCCAAACTGATAAATTTTCTGGACAACATTTTCATCATATGAATATTACCTAGCTCGATAACCGTTTGATGGATCTGCTTCTACCTCGGCAAGTAGGTTCACCTTGTTAATCTAAACGAGAAGCCAAACTCCCAGCAAGGCACATTAACGCGTTATAGAGATAAATTTTCTCGAGAACCGTTTGATAAATCTGCTTCGCTCTGGGCAAGTTGGTTCATCTTGTTAATTTAAACGAGAGGACAAACTACCAGGAAGGCACATTAACGCGTTTGAGCGCTGTGACCGTTCAAATTTGATAAATTTTCTGGACTACTTTTTCATCATATAAATATTACCTAGCTCGATAACCGTTTGATGGATCTGCTTCCTCCTCGGCAAGTAGGTTCGACCTTGTTAATCTAAACGAGAGGCCAAACTCCCAGCAAGGCACATTTACGCGTTATAGAGATAAATTTTCTCGAGAACCGTTTGATGAATCTGCTTCGCTCTGGGCAAGTTGGTTCATCTTGTTAATTTAAACGAGAGGACAAACTACCAGGAGGGCACATTAACGCGTTTGAGCGCTGTGACCGCTCCAAATTGATAAATTTTCTGGGCAACATTTTCATCATATAAATATTACCCAGCTCGATAACCGTTTGATGGATCTGCTTCTTCCTCGGCAAGTAGGTTTACCTTGTTAATCTAAACGAGAGGCCAAACTCCCAGCAGGGCACATTTACGCGTTATAGAGATAAATTTTCTCGAGAACCGTTTGATGAATCTACTTCGCTCTGGGCAAGTTGGTTCATCTTGTTAATCTAAACGAGGAGACAAACTCTCAGGAAGGCACATTAACTCGTTTTAGCGCTGTGACCGCTCCAAATTGATAAATTTTCTGGACTACTTTTTCATCATATAAATATTACCTAGCTCGATAACCGTTTGATGGATCTGCTTCCTCCTCGGCAAGTAGATTTACCTTGTTAATCTAAACGAGAGGCCAAACTCCCAGCAAGGCTCATTAACGCGTTATAGAGATAAATTTTCTCGAGAACCGTTTGATGAATCTGCTTCGCTCTGGGCAAGTTGGTTCATCTTGTTAATTTAAACGAGAGGACAAACTACCAGGAGAGCACATTAACGCGTTTGAGCGCTGTGACCGCTCCAAATTGATAAATTTTCTGGACAACTTTTTCATCATATAAATATTACCTAGCTCGATAACCGTTTGATGGATCTGCTTCCTCCTCGGCAAGTAGGTTCACCTTGTTAATACTAAACGAGAGGCCAAACTCCCAGCAAGGCACATTAACGCGTTATAGAGATAAATTTTCTCGAGAACCGTTTGATGAATCTGCTTCACTCTGGGCAAGTTGGTTCATCTTGTTAATTTAAACGAGAGGACAAACTACCAGGAGGGCACATTAACGCGTTTGAGCGCTGTGACCGCTCCAAATTGATAAATTTTCTGGACAACTTTTTCATCATATAAATATTACCTAGCTCGATAACCGTTTGATGGATCTGCTTCCTCCTCGGCAAGTAGGTTCACCTTGTTAATCTAAACGAGAAGCCAAACTCCCAGCAAGGCACATTAACGCGTTATAGAGATAAATTTTCTCGAGAACCGTTTGATGAATCTGCTTCGCTCTGGGCAAGTTGGTTCATCTTGTTAATTTAAACGAGAGGACAAACTACCAGGAAGGCACATTAACGCGTTTGAGCGCTGTGACCGCTCCAAATTGATAAATTTTCTGGACAACTTTTTCATCATATAAATATTACCTAGCTCGATAACCGTTTGATGGATCTGCTTCCTCCTCGGCAAGTAGGTTCACCTTGTTAATCTAAACGAGAAGCCAAACTCCCAGCAAGGCACATTAACGCGTTATAGAGATAAATTTTCTCGAGAACCGTTTGATGAATCTGCTTCGCTCTGGGCAAGTTGGTTCATCTTGTTAATCTAAACGAGAGACAAACTCTCAGGAAGGCACATTAACTCGTTTGAGCGCTGTGACCGTTCCAAATTGATAAATTTTCTGGACTACTTTTTCATCATATAAATATTACCTAGCTCGATAACCGTTTGATGGATCTGCTTCCTCCTCGGCAAGTAGGTTTACCTTGTTAATCTAAACGAGAGGCCAAACTCCCAGCAAGGCTCATTAACGCGTTATAGAGATAAATTTTCTCGAGAACCGTTTGATGAATCTGCTTCGCTCTGGGCAAGTTGGTTCATCTTGTTAATTTAAACGAGAGGACAAACTACCAGGAGAGCACATTAACGCGTTTGAGCGCTGTGACCGCTCCAAATTGATAAATTTTCTGGACTACTTTTTCATCATATAAATATTACCTAGCTCGATAACCGTTTGATGGATCTGCTTCCTCCTCGGCAAGTAGGTTCACCTTGTTAATACTAAACGAGAGGCCAAACTCCCAGCAAGGCACATTAACGCGTTATAGAGATAAATTTTCTCGAGAACCGTTTGATGAATCTGCTTCGCTCTGGGCAAGTTGGTTCATCTTGTTAATTTAAACGAGAGGACAAACTACCAGGAAGGCACATTAACGCGTTTGAGCGCTGTGACCGCTCCAAATTGATAAATTTTCTGGACAACTTTTTCATCATATAAATATTACCTAGCTCGATAACCGTTTGATGGATCTGCTTCCTCCTCGGCAAGTAGGTTCACCTTGTTAATCTAAACGAGAAGCCAAACTCCCAGCAAGGCACATTAACGCGTTATAGAGATAAATTTTCTCGAGAACCGTTTGATGAATCTGCTTCGCTCTGGGCAAGTTGGTTCATCTTGTTAATTTAAACGAGAGGACAAACTACCAGGAAGGCACATTAACGCGTTTGAGCGCTGTGACCGCTCCAAATTGATAAATTTTCTGGACAACTTTTTCATCATATAAATATTACCTAGCTCGATAACCGTTTGATGGATCTGCTTCCTCCTCGGCAAGTAGGTTCACCTTGTTAATCTAAACGAGAAGCCAAACTCCCAGCAAGGCACATTAACGCGTTATAGAGATAAATTTTCTCGAGAACCGTTTGATGAATCTGCTTCGCTCTGGGCAAGTTGGTTCATCTTGTTAATCTAAACGAGAGACAAACTCTCAGGAAGGCACATTAACTCGTTTTAGCGCTGTGACCGCTCCAAATTGATAAATTTTCTGGACAACTTTTTCATCATATAAATATTACCTAGCTCGATAACCGTTTGATGGATCTGCTTCCTCCTCGGCAAGTAGATTTACCTTGTTAATCTAAACGAGAGGCCAAACTCCCAGCAAGGCTCATTAACGCGTTATAGAGATAAATTTTCTCGAGAACCGTTTGATGAATCTGCTTCGCTCTGGGCAAGTTGGTTCATCTTGTTAATTTAAACGAGAGGACAAACTACCAGGAGAGGCACGTTAACGCGTTTGAGCGCTGTGACCGCTCCAAATTGATAAATTTTCTGGACAACTTTTTCATCATATAAATATTACCTAGCTCGATAACCGTTTGATGGATCTGCTTCCTCCTCGGCAAGTAGGTTCACCTTGTTAATACTAAACGAGAGGCCAAACTCCCAGCAAGGCACATTAACGCGTTATAGAGATAAATTTTCTCGAGAACCGTTTGATGAATCTGCTTCGCTCTGGGCAAGTTGGTTCATCTTGTTAATTTAAACGAGAGGACAAACTACCAGGAGGGCACATTAACGCGTTTGAGCGCTGTGACCGCTCCAAATTGATAATGATATTCCTCCTATCATAATTAAATTTTCTAGCATTAAATTTAAAAAAATGGTCTTCCACTCAAAGAATAAATTAAAGGGCATCTAAATCCGTGAAGACTTAACTAGGAAAAGATTGGAAGTTCTTAAAGATAGCTGTTCTCGAAGAAGTTTGGAAGGAAGAATGTTCGTCTAATGACGGAATTATTTTCATTAAATTAAATGGCAAATTACAGGAAGGTAAATTAACATTGAGAGAATTCAATCGAGATTTGATAAATTTTCGGAGAATATTTATCTTTAAATATTAAATTTATAACATTTTAAATAGACGTACCTATCTCTTGCTATATATACATTGCTTTTTGTTATTTTTACTTGTCTGCATTCTTTTTGCATGGTACAGTTTTATTTTCTTTTTAGTAACTGCATTTGTACACGAAACCTTTGATATACTTCTTGTTGTATTGACGCAATTGGTTCATGTTTTAATCTTAACATGTACTTATGCTGCTATAATATGTACATTAAAATGTAGATACATGCACTTTTCTTTGAATCTATGCAATGTATATTTATGTATTTTATTTTTACTATTATTGTTTTGAATTTAATATTATGAGCCTGATAACCTTACATGTACATATTTGCTGCTTTTGGCGGAGACACGAGCTCAGCAATAATTGTTAATATTTTTTTATATTAATTATTCTCCGTTTACTTACTATCATCATTGTTACTACTTAATTCGGACCTTGTAGTGCTTACAACTTGTTAATCTAAACTTGTTTGATTGGCCAAACTGCAGCAAGGCAATTAACGCGTTATAGAGATAAATTTTCTCGAGAACCACTTGATGATTATGTTCTGACTCTGAGCAAGTTGGTTCATCTTGTTTATTTAAACGAGAGGAAAACCCTGAATGAAGGTTGCTTAACGCGTTTGACGTTCGATCCATTCTTAAAGTTTGATAAATTTTCTGGACAACATTTTCAATCCGTAAATATTATGTAGCTCGATAACCGTTTGATGGATCTGCTTCCTCCTCGACAAGACTCGGTTCATCTGTTAATCAAAGATGGTTACGTATTTGAGCGTGTTGACCGTCTGCTTCTCTCGTGGCGGTGGTGTTGCCCTTTATATATCTACATCCCTGCAATATTAAGTGGTATCGACCAGTAATAGTATCGAACAACTTTGGATATCTCTTCGTATCTGGAAAGCAAGTTTTCATGTTGTTAATCCCCCTAAACTTGACTACAAAACATTTATCGATGAACTTGAAGACTCTTTTTCTATGTGTACCTTGTTTTCTGATTCATTACTTTGCGCTGGTGATCTGAACATTTTCATCATATAAAACTCCCCAGCAAATTGCATATTTATTGACTATGTTTGACTCTCTCGGCATCACTCAACTTGTCAATCAAAGCCTACCAGAACTACTAGGAATAGTGCTACTCTGATTGACTTGTTTATAGTTTCGGATAAATTTAATCTCGAAATTGTTTGATGACATCTGCTTCGCTCTGACCATGAATTGGTTCATTGCTTGGTTGGTTAAACTAGAGGACAAATCCCAGGAAGGCACATCCCACTTACCGCAAATTGATATCGTGACTTCAAGTATTTCGATTTCAACTTGTTTGATGGATCTGCTTCCTTTCGGCTAGATAATATTCTATATTGAATGACAAACGAGGATAAAAACTCCCAACGAAAACATTAACTGCATTATAGAGATAAATTTTCCTATAAGAACCGTTTGATGAATCTAAACCTCTGGCAAGTTGGTTCATCTTGTTTATCTAAACGAGAGACAAACCCTCAGGAAGGCACCTAACGTCGTTTGAGCGGGATAAATTATAAATTTTCTGGTATCTTTTTCATCATATAAATATTACTAGCTCATAACCGTTTGATGGACTACTTCCTCCTCGGAAACCTTACTACCTTTCTATCATAAACGAAAAAAACTCCCAGTGACATCGTCCATGGTTAACAGCAGTTATATCTGGCGATGAACTTAGATCTCTTAAAAACTCCTTCCAAATCTTCTTCTGTTCCTCATCATCTTACGAACGCTCATGATTTAAATGAACATTTTGTTACTAATATTCCTCGGGTTGATTCCAATAATGAGATTTGATACAGCGCTATTTTGGCTGTACAAAAAACGATTTGAGGATCAGTGTTTGAATTTAAATTTTCTGACAACTCGAACTCATCATATAAATAATTAATAATAGCTCGATAACTTCCGTTTGATGGAGTGAACGTGCATATGCTCGGCAATTAGTGTTGTCCATTTAATTTAAAGTATATATGTCAAACTAGTAAACATTTGCGTTATAGAACATAAATTTTCTCGACTGAACCGTTTGATGAATCTGCTTCCTCTGGGCAAATTGGTTCATCTTGTTGATCTAAACGAGAGGACAAACCTATAAGTTTGTTAACTACGTTTGAGATCCTGGAAAAGGTTTTGAACTTTCAACTCAAGAACATTTAGACCAATATAAATATTACCAGAATATCAGTCTGGCTTTCGTCCAGGTTATAGTACCACAAGCTCCTTACTTAACCTAACTGATAACATTATTACTTCTATTGATCGCCGTAAATTAACAGTTTTAATTTTATTAGACTTTAGTAAAGCATTCGACACAATAAACCATGATGTAATGGCTTCTATTCTGCACTATATTGGCTTAAAAACTAGTGCAATTAATATTTTGTAGTTATCTATCTGATAATCTCAGTTTGATGAACTGAATGGTACGGTCTCGGCAAGTCGGTTCACGCTTGTTCCCCAATCTAAACTCGAGGCCTCTTTTACCCTCATCTACACCTGTGACCTATTTAATTCGTTAAATTTTCTGGACAATGCATTTGTATGCTGATGATTCGTTACTAGAGTACTGCTTCCTCGTTGGTGATATCAATGAAACAGTTAACATGATTAACGCTGAACTGACTACAATGTTTCGCGTATGCTCAGCACATCAATTAAAGCTGAATAGTAATGAAATCGATGGTTAAGTTGTTCATCTTGTAAGAATAAACGGAACAAAGATAAGATAAGAATAACTATTGATGGTGAGGAATTGCCCGTTGTTGACAGTGCATCTTGTGAGAGGACAAACTACCAGGAAGGCACATTAACTATAAATCTTGGGTTGATTTTAGATAATGGCTTAACAGGTTCCGATCTCAGGTATCCAAATATATTAAGTTCAGCTTGTTAATCTAAACGAGAGGCCAAACTCCTCTTCCCACATAACGCATTTACCTTTTTAATACCATGAAGCTGCTTCGCTCTGCAATTGGTTCATTTTGTCTCATCTAAACGATTGTAATCAAACCCCATGGATCTGCATCGATTAACGCGTTTGAGCGCATTCACCGTTCAAAATGCTTGCTAAATTTTCTGGACAACATTTTTTGATCATATAAATATTAACTTGCTCGATAACCGTTTGATGGAAATCTGACATATTTTCGGCAAATTTCACCTTATTTTAAAAATAAATAATAAATACCAAACTCCCAGCAAGGAAAATAACATTAACTAAACATACGCGTTATTAGAGCCGCTGCAAATTTGAGAGATGTTTCTCATAACCGATTGTATCATCTACAATCAGTTATTTGTGTTTTTCAAAACTTGTTAATTATCCGGTGTTTAAAGGTCTCTCTGGAAGGCACATTTTCTGGCCAATTGAGCGGTCAACCATTCAAACTTCATTAATTGATGCTGCGGCCAATCATCATATAAATATTATTAAATCGATAACCGTTTGATGGATCTGCTTCCTTTCGTTTATATTATTATATTAATATAAACGAGAGTTTTACTCCCATAAAGGCACATTAACGCGTCTGAGTGGAAGATAAATTTTCTCGAGAACTCCACCTTGATGATTCTGCTTACCTTATTAAGTTGGTTCATCTTTTTAATTTTTGTGTCTGGACAAACCCTTGTTTGGAAATTGGAAATTAACGCGTTTGAGCGCTATGACCGCTCAAATTATAAATTTTCTGGACAACTTTTTCATCATATAAATATTACCTAGCTCGATAACCGTTTGATGGATCTGCTTCCTCCTCGGCAAGTAGGTTCACCTTGTTAATCTAAACGAGAAGCCAAACTCCCAGCAAGGCACATTAACGCGTTATAGAGATAAATTTTCTCGAGAACCGTTTGATGAATCTGCTTCGCTCTGGGCAAGTTGGTTCATCTTGTTAATTTAAACGAGAGGACAAACTACCAGGAAGGCACATTAACGCGTTTGAGCGCTGTGACCGCTCCAAATTGATAAATTTTCTGGACAACTTTTTCATCATATAAATATTACCTAGCTCGATAACCGTTTGATGGATCTGCTTCCTCCTCGGCAAGTAGGTTCACCTTGTTAATCTAAACGAGAAGCCAAACTCCCAGCAAGGCACATTAACGCGTTATAGAGATAAATTTTCTCGAGAACCGTTTGATGAATCTGCTTCGCTCTGGGCAAGTTGGTTCATCTTGTTAATTTAAACGAGAGGACAAACTACCAGGAAGGCACATTAACGCGTTTGAGCGCTGTGACCGCTCCAAATTGATAAATTTTCTGGACAACTTTTTCATCATATAAATATTACCTAGCTCGATAACCGTTTGATGGATCTGCTTCCTCCTCGGCAAGTAGGTTCACCTTGTTAATCTAAACGAGAAGCCAAACTCCCAGCAAGGCACATTAACGCGTTATAGAGATAAATTTTCTCGAGAACCGTTTGATGAATCTGCTTCGCTCTGGGCAAGTTGGTTCATCTTGTTAATTTAAACGAGAGGACAAACTACCAGGAGGGCACATTAACGCGTTTGAGCGCTGTGACCGCTCCAAATTGATAAATTTTCTGGACTACTTTTTCATCATATAAATATTACCTAGCTCGATAACCGTTTGATGGATCTGCTTCCTCCTCGGCAAGTAGGTTCACCTTGTTAATCTAAACGAGAGGCCAAACTCCCAGCAAGGCACATTAACGCGTTATAGAGATAAATTTTCTCGAGAACCGTTTGATGAATCTGCTTCGCTCTGGGCAAGTTGGTTCATCTTGTTAATTTAAACGAGAGGACAAACTACCAGGAGGCACATTAACGCGTTTGAGCGCTGTGACCGCTCCAAATTGATAAATTTTCTGGACAACTTTTTCATCATATAAATATTACCTAGCTCGATAACCGTTTGATGGATCTGCTTCCTCCTCGGCAAGTAGGTTCACCTTGTTAATCTAAACGAGAAGCCAAACTCCCAGCAAGGCACATTAACGCGTTATAGAGATAAATTTTCTCGAGAACCGTTTGATGAATCTGCTTCGCTCTGGGCAAGTTGGTTCATCTTGTTAATTTAAACGAGAGGACAAACTACCAGGAGGGCACATTAACGCGTTTGAGCGCTGTGACCGCTCCAAGTTGATAAATTTTCTGGACAACTTTTTCATCATATAAATATTACCTAGCTCGATAACCGTTTGATGGATCTGCTTCCCCCTCGGCAAGTAGGTTCACCTTGTTAATCTAAACGAGAGGCCAAACTCCCAGCAAGGCACATTAACGCGTTATAGAGATAAATTTTCTCGAGAACCGTTTGATGAATCTGCTTCGCTCTGGGCAAGTTGGTTCATCTTGTTAATTTAAACGAGAGGACAAACTACCAGGAAGGCACATTAACGCGTTTGAGCGCTGTGACCGCTCAAATTGATAAATTTTCTGGACAACTTTTTCATCATATAAATATTACCTAGCTCGATAACCGTTTGATGGATCTGCTTCCTCCTCGGCAAGTAGGTTCACCTTGTTAATCTAAACGAGAGGCCAAACTCCCAGCAAGGCACATTAACGCGTTATAGAGATAAATTTTCTCGAGAACCGTTTGATGAATCTGCTTCGCTCTGGGCAAGTTGGTTCATCTTGTTAATCTAAACGAGAGGACAAACCCTCAGGAAGGCACATTAACGCGTTTGAGCGCTGTGACCGCTCCAAATTGATAAATTTTCTGGACAACTTTTTCATCATATAAATATTACCTAGCTCGATAACCGTTTGATGGATCTGCTTCCTCCTCGGCAAGTAGGTTCACCTTGTTAATCTAAACGAGAGGCCAAACTCCCAGCAAGGCACATTAACGCGTTATAGAGATAAATTTTCTCGAAAACCGTTTGATGAATCTGCTTCGCTCTGGGCAAGTTGGTTCATCTTGTGAATTTAAACGAGAGGACAAACTACCAGGAGGGCACATTAACGCGTTTGAGCGCTGTGACCGCTCCAAATTGATAAATTTTCTGGACAACTTTTTCATCATATAAATATTACCTAGCTCGATAACCGTTTGATGGATCTGCTTCCTCCTCGGCAAGTAGGTTCACCTTGTTAATCTAAACGAGAAGCCAAACTCCCAGCAAGGCACATTAACGCGTTATAGAGATAAATTTTCTCGAGAACCGTTTGATGAATCTGCTTCGCTCTGGGCAAGTTGGTTCATCTTGTTAATTTAAACGAGAGGACAAACTACCAGGAAGGCACATTAACGCGTTTGAGCGCTGTGACCGCTCCAAATTGATAAATTTTCTGGACAACTTTTTCATCATATAAATATTACCTAGCTCGATAACCGTTTGATGGATCTGCTTCCCCCTCGGCAAGTAGGTTCACCTTGTTAATCTAAACGAGAGGCCAAACTCCCAGCAAGGCACATTAACGCGTTATAGAGATAAATTTTCTCGAGAACCGTTTGATGAATCTGCTTCGCTCTGGGCAAGTTGGTTCATCTTGTTAATTTAAACGAGAGGACAAACTACCAGGAAGGCACATTAACGCGTTTGAGCGCTGTGACCGCTCCAAATTGATAAATTTTCTGGACAACTTTTTCATCATATAAATATTACCTAGCTCGATAACCGTTTGATGGATCTGCTTCCCCTCGGCAAGTAGGTTCACCTTGTTAATCTAAACGAGAAGCCAAACTCCCAGCAAGGCACATTAACGCGTTATAGAGATAAATTTTCTCGAGAACCGTTTGATGAATCTGCTTCGCTCTGGGCAAGTTGGTTCATCTTGTTAATCTAAACGAAGAGGACAAACTCTCAGGAAGGCACATTAACGCGTTTGAGCGCTGTGACCGTTAAATTTTTATAAATTTTCTGGACAACTTTTTCATCATATAAATATTACCTAGCTCGATAACCGTTTGATGGATCTGCTTCCTCCTCGGCAAGTAGGTTCACCTTGTTAATCTAAACGAGAAGCCAAACTCCCAGCAAGGCACATTAACGCGTTATAGAGATAAATTTTCTCGAGAACCGTTTGATGAATCTGCTTCGCTCTGGGCAAGTTGGTTCATCTTGTTAATCTAAACGAGAGGACAAACCCCCAGGAAGGCACATTAACGCGTTTGAGCGCTGTGACCGTTCCAAATTGATAAATTTTCTGGACAACTTTTTCATCATATAAATATTACCTAGCTCGATAACCGTTTGATGGATCTGCTTCCTCCTCGGCAAGTAGGTTCACCTTGTTAATCTAAACGAGAAGCCAAACTCCCAGCAAGGCACATTAACGCGTTATAGAGATAAATTTTCTCGAGAACCGTTTGATGAATCTGCTTCGCTCTGGGCAAGTTGGTTCATCTTGTTAATCTAAACGAGAGGACAAACTCTCAGGAAGGCACATTAACGCGTTTGAGCGCTGTGACCGTTCAAACTTTCATAAATTTTCTGGACAACTTTTTCATCATATAAATATTACCTAGCTCGATAACCGTTTGATGGATCTGCTTCCTCCTCGGCAAGTAGGTTCACCTTGTTAATCTAAACGAGAAGCCAAACTCCCAGCAAGGCACATTAACGCGTTATAGAGATAAATTTTCTCGAGAACCGTTTGATGAATCTGCTTCGCTCTGGGCAAGTTGGTTCATCTTGTTAATTTAAACGAGAGGAAAACTACCAGGAAGGCACATTAACGCGTTTGAGCGCTGTGACCGCTCCAAATTGATAAATTTTCTGGACAACTTTTTCATCATATAAATATTACCTAGCTCGATAACCGTTTGATGGATCTGCTTCCCCCTCGGCAAGTAGGTTCACCTTGTTAATCTAAACGAGAAGCCAAACTCCCAGCAAGGCACATTAACGCGTTATAGAGATAAATTTTCTCGAGAACCGTTTGATGAATCTGCTTCGCTCTGGGCAAGTTGGTTCATCTTGTTAATCTAAACGAGAGGACAAACTACCAGGAAGGCACATTAACGCGTTTGAGCGCTGTGACCGTTCCAAATTTTCATAAATTTTCTGGACAACATTTTCATCATATAAATATTACCTAGCTCGATAACCGTTTGATGGATCTGCTTCCTCCTCGGCAAGTAGGTTCACCTTGTTAATCTAAACGAGAAGCCAAACTCCCAGCAAGGCACATTAACGCGTTATAGAGATAAATTTTCTCGAGAACCGTTTGATGAATCTGCTTCGCTCTGGGCAAGTTGGTTCATCTTGTTAATCTAAACGAGAGGACAAACTCCCAGGAAGGCACATTAACGCGTTTGAGCGCTGTGACCGTTCAAACTTTCATAAATTTTCTGGACAACTTTTTCATCATATAAATATTACCTAGCTCGATAACCGTTTGATGGATCTGCTTCCTCCTCGGCAAGTAGGTTCACCTTGTTAATCTAAACGAGAAGCCAAACTCCCAGCAAGGCACATTAACGCGTTATAGAGATAAATTTTCTCGAGAACCGTTTGATGAATCTGCTTCGCTCTGGGCAAGTTGGTTCATCTTGTTAATCTAAACGAGAGGACAAAAACTCTCAGGAAGGCACATTAACGCGTTTGAGCGCTGTGACCGTTCAAACTTTCATAAATTTTCTGGACAACATTTTCATCATATAAATATTACCTAGCTCGATAACCGTTTGATGGATCTGCTTCCTCCTCGGCAAGTAGGTTCACCTTGTTAATCTAAACGAGAAGCCAAACTCCCAGCAAGGCACATTAACGCGTTATAGAGATAAATTTTCTCGAGAACCGTTTGATGAATCTGCTTCGCTCTGGGCAAGTTGGTTCATCTTGTTAATCTAAACGAGAGGACAAACCCCAGGAAGGCACATTAACGCGTTTGAGCGCTGTGACCGTTCAAACTTTCATAAATTTTCTGGACAACTTTTTCATCATATAAATATTACCTAGCTCGATAACCGTTTGATGGATCTGCTTCCCCCTCGGCAAGTAGGTTCACCTTGTTAATCTAAACGAGAAGCCAAACTCCCAGCAAGGCACATTAACGCGTTATAGAGATAAATTTTCTCGAGAACCGTTTGATGAATCTGCTTCGCTCTGGGCAAGTTGGTTCATCTTGTTAATCTAAACGAGAGACAAACTCTCAGGAAGGCACATTAACGCGTTTTAGCGCTGTGACCGTTCAAACTTTCATAAATTTTCTGGACAACTTTTTCATCATATAAATATTACCTAGCTCGATAACCGTTTGATGGATCTGCTTCCTCCTCGGCAAGTAGGTTCACCTTGTTAATCTAAACGAGAAGCCAAACTCCCAGCAAGGCACATTAACGCGTTATAGAGATAAATTTTCTCGAGAACCGTTTGATGAATCTGCTTCGCTCTGGGCAAGTTGGTTCATCTTGTTAATCTAAACGAGAGGACAAACCCCCAGGAAGGCACATTAACGCGTTTGAGCGCTGTGACCGTTCAAACTTGATAAATTTTCTGGACAACTTTTTCATCATATAAATATTACCTAGCTCGATAACCGTTTGATGGATCTGCTTCCTCCTCGGCAAGTAGGTTCACCTTGTTAATCTAAACGAGAAGCCAAACTCCCAGCAAGGCACATTAACGCGTTATAGAGATAAATTTTCTCGAGAACCGTTTGATGAATCTGCTTCGCTCTGGGCAAGTTGGTTCATCTTGTTAATCTAAACGAGAGGACAAACTCTCAGGAAGGCACATTAACGCGTTTGAGCGCTGTGACCGTTCAAACTTTCATAAATTTTCTGGACAACTTTTTCATCATATAAATATTACCTAGCTCGATAACCGTTTGATGGATCTGCTTCCTCCTCGGCAAGTAGGTTCACCTTGTTAATCTAAACGAGAAGCCAAACTCCCAGCAAGGCACATTAACGCGTTATAGAGATAAATTTTCTCGAGAACCGTTTGATGAATCTGCTTCGCTCTGGGCAAGTTGGTTCATCTTGTTAATTTAAACAAGAGGAAAAACTACCAGGAGGGCACATTAACGCGTTTGAGCGCTGTGACCGCTCCAAATTGATAAATTTTCTGGACAACTTTTTCATCATATAAATATTACCTAGCTCGATAACCGTTTGATGGATCTGCTTCCCCCTCGGCAAGTAGGTTCACCTTGTTAATACTAAACGAGAGGCCAAACTCCCAGCAAGGCACATTAACGCGTTATAGAGATAAATTTTCTCGAGAACCGTTTGATGAATCTGCTTCGCTCTGGGCAAGTTGGTTCATCTTGTTAATTTAAACAAGAGGAAAAACTACCAGGAGGGCACATTAACGCGTTTGAGCGCTGTGACCGTTCAAATTGATAAATTTTCTGGACAACATTTTCATCATATAAATATTACCTAGCTCGATAACCGTTTGATGGATCTGCTTCCTCCTCGGCAAGTAGGTTCACCTTGTTAATCTAAACGAGAAGCCAAACTCCCAGCAAGGCACATTAACGCGTTATAGAGATAAATTTTCTCGAGAACCGTTTGATGAATCTGCTTCGCTCTGGGCAAGTTGGTTCATCTTGTTAATTTAAACGAGAGGACAAACTACCAGGAAGGCACATTAACGCGTTTGAGCGCTGTGACCGCTCCAAATTGATAAATTTTCTGGACAACATTTTCATCATATAAATATTACCTAGCTCGATAACCGTTTGATGGATCTGCTTCCTCCTCGGCAAGTAGGTTCACCTTGTTAATCTAAACGAGAGGCCAAACTCCCAGCAAGGCACATTAACGCGTTATAGAGATAAATTTTCTCGAGAACCGTTTGATGAATCTGCTTCGCTCTGGGCAAGTTGGTTCATCTTGTTAATTTAAACGAGAGGACAAACTACCAGGAAGGCACATTAACGCGTTTGAGCGCTGTGACCGCTCCAAATTGATAAATTTTCTGGACAACTTTTTCATCATATAAATATTACCTAGCTCGATAACCGTTTGATGGATCTGCTTCCTCCTCGGCAAGTAGGTTCACCTTGTTAATCTAAATGAGAAGCCAAACTCCCAGCAAGGCACATTAACGCGTTATAGAGATAAATTTTCTCGAGAACCGTTTGATGAATCTGCTTCGCTCTGGGCAAGTTGGTTCATCTTGTTAATCTAAACGAAGAGAAAAACTCTCAGGAAGGCACATTAACTCGTTTTAGCGCTGTGACTGTTACATTTTTATTATAAATTTTCTGGACAACAATTCTCATCATATAAATATTACCTAGCTCGATAACCGTTTGATGGATCTGCTTCCCCCTCGGCAAGTAGGTTCACATTGTTAATCTAAACGAGAGGCCAAACTACCAGGAGGCACATTAACGCGTTATAGAGATAAATTTTCGTTTGAGCGCTGTGACCGTTAATCTCGAGAGGACAAACTTTGATAAATTTTCTGGACAACTTTTTCATCATATAAATATTACCTAGCTCGATAACCGTTTGATGGATCTGCTTCCTCCTCGGCAAGTAGGTTCACCTTGTTAATCTAAACGAGAGGCCAAACTCCCAGCAAGGCACATTAACGCGTTATAGAGATAAATTTTCTCGAGAACCGTTTGATGAATCTGCTTCGCTCTGGGCAAGTTGGTTCATCTTGTTAATCTAAACGAGAGGACAAACCCCAGGAAGGCACATTAACGCGTTTGAGCGCTGTGACCGTTCAAACTTTCATAAATTTTCTGGACAACTTTTTCATCATATAAATATTACCTAGCTCGATAACCGTTTGATGGATCTGCTTCCTCCTCGGCAAGTAGGTTCACCTTGTTAATCTAAACGAGAAGCCAAACTCCCAGCAAGGCACATTAACGCGTTATAGAGATAAATTTTCTCGAGAACCGTTTGATGAATCTGCTTCGCTCTGGGCAAGTTGGTTCATCTTGTTAATCTAAACAAGAGGACAAACTACCAGGAAGGCACATTAACGCGTTTGAGCGCTGTGACCGTTCAAACTTTCATAAATTTTCTGGACAACTTTTTCATCATATAAATATTACCTAGCTCGATAACCGTTTGATGGATCTGCTTCCTCCTCGGCAAGTAGGTTCACCTTGTTAATCTAAACGAGAGGCCAAACTCCCAGCAAGGCACATTAACGCGTTATAGAGATAAATTTTCTCGAGAACCGTTTGATGAATCTGCTTCGCTCTGGGCAAGTTGGTTCATCTTGTTAATCTAAACGAGAGGACAAACCCCAGGAAGGCACATTAACGCGTTTGAGCGCTGTGACCGTTCCAAATTGATAAATTTTCTGGACAACTTTTTCATCATATAAATATTACCTAGCTCGATAACCGTTTGATGGATCTGCTTCCTCCTCGGCAAGTAGGTTCACCTTGTTAATCTAAACGAGAGGCCAAACTCCCAGCAAGGCACATTAACGCGTTATAGAGATAAATTTTCTCGAGAACCGTTTGATGAATCTGCTTCGCTCTGGGCAAGTTGGTTCATCTTGTTAATCTAAACGAGAGGACAAACTACCAGGAAGGCACATTAACGCGTTTGAGCGCTGTGACCGCTCAAATTGATAAATTTTCTGGACAACTTTTTCATCATATAAATATTACCTAGCTCGATAACCGTTTGATGGATCTGCTTCCTCCTCGGCAAGTAGGTTCACCTTGTTAATCTAAACGAGAGGCCAAACTCCCAGCAAGGCACATTAACGCGTTATAGAGATAAATTTTCTCGAGAACCGTTTGATGAATCTGCTTCGCTCTGGGCAAGTTGGTTCATCTTGTTAATCTAAACGAGAGGACAAACTACCAGGAAGGCACATTAACGCGTTTGAGCGCTGTGACCGCTCCAAATTGATAAATTTTCTGGACAACTTTTTCATCATATAAATATTACCTAGCTCGATAACCGTTTGATGGATCTGCTTCCTCTCGGCAAGTAGGTTCACCTTGTTAATCTAAACGAGAAGCCAAACTCCCAGCAAGGCACATTAACGCGTTATAGAGATAAATTTTCTCGAGAACCGTTTGATGAATCTGCTTCGCTCTGGGCAAGTTGGTTCATCTTGTTAATCTAAACGAGAGGACAAACCCCCAGGAAGGCACATTAACGCGTTTGAGCGCTGTGACCGTTCAAACTTTCATAAATTTTCTGGACAACTTTTTCATCATATAAATATTACCTAGCTCGATAACCGTTTGATGGATCTGCTTCCTCCTCGGCAAGTAGGTTCACCTTGTTAATCTAAACGAGAAGCCAAACTCCCAGCAAGGCACATTAACGCGTTATAGAGATAAATTTTCTCGAGAACCGTTTGATGAATCTGCTTCGCTCTGGGCAAGTTGGTTCATCTTGTTAATCTAAACGAGAGGACAAACCCCAGGAAGGCACATTAACGCGTTTGAGCGCTGTGACCGTTCAAACTTTCATAAATTTTCTGGACAACTTTTTCATCATATAAATATTACCTAGCTCGATAACCGTTTGATGGATCTGCTTCCTCCTCGGCAAGTAGGTTCACCTTGTTAATCTAAACGAGAAGCCAAACTCCCAGCAAGGCACATTAACGCGTTATAGAGATAAATTTTCTCGAGAACCGTTTGATGAATCTGCTTCGCTCTGGGCAAGTTGGTTCATCTTGTTAATCTAAACGAGAGGACAAACTACCAGGAAGGCACATTAACGCGTTTGAGCGCTGTGACCGCTCCAAATTGATAAATTTTCTGGACAACTTTTTCATCATATAAATATTACCTAGCTCGATAACCGTTTGATGGATCTGCTTCCTCCTCGGCAAGTAGGTTCACCTTGTTAATCTAAACGAGAGGCCAAACTCCCAGCAAGGCACATTAACGCGTTATAGAGATAAATTTTCTCGAGAACCGTTTGATGAATCTGCTTCGCTCTGGGCAAGTTGGTTCATCTTGTTAATTTAAACGAGAGGACAAACTACCAGGAGGGCACATTAACGCGTTTGAGCGCTGTGACCGCTCCAAATTGATAAATTTTCTGGACAACTTTTTCATCATATAAATATTACCTAGCTCGATAACCGTTTGATGGATCTGCTTCCCCCTCGGCAAGTAGGTTCACCTTGTTAATACTAAACGAGAGGCCAAACTCCCAGCAAGGCACATTAACGCGTTATAGAGATAAATTTTCAGAACCGTTTGATGAATCTGCTTCGCTCTGAGCAAGTTGGTTCATCTTGTTAATTAAACGTAGAGAAAAAACTTTTCTGGACAACTTTTTCATCATATAAATATTACCTAGCTCGATAACCGTTTGATGGATCTGCTTCCCCCTCGGCAAGTAGGTTCACCTTGTTAATCTAAACGAGAAGCCAAACTCCCAGCAAGGCACATTAACGCGTTATAGAGATAAATTTTCTCGAGAACCGTTTGATGAATCTGCTTCGCTCTGGGCAAGTTGGTTCATCTTGTTAATCTAAACGAGAGGACAAACTACCAGGAAGGCACATTAACGCGTTTGAGCGCTGTGACCGTTCAAACTTGATAAATTTTCTGGACAACATTTTCATCATATAAATATTACCTAGCTCGATAACCGTTTGATGGATCTGCTTCCTCCTCGGCAAGTAGGTTCACCTTGTTAATCTAAACGAGAGGCCAAACTCCCAGCAAGGCACATTAACGCGTTATAGAGATAAATTTTCTCGAAAACCGTTTGATGAATCTGCTTCGCTCTGGGCAAGTTGGTTCATCTTGTTAATCTAAACGAGAAGACAAACTACCAGGAAGGCACATTAACGCGTTTGAGCGCTGTGACCGTTCAAATTTCATAAATTTTCTGGACAACTTTTTCATCATATAAATATTACCTAGCTCGATAACCGTTTGATGGATCTGCTTCCTCCTCGGCAAGTAGGTTCACCTTGTTAATCTAAACGAGAGGCCAAACTCCCAGCAAGGCACATTAACGCGTTATAGAGATAAATTTTCTCGAAAACCGTTTGATGAATCTGCTTCGCTCTGAGCAAGTTGGTTCATCTTGTTAATCTAAACGAGAGGACAAACTACCAGGAAGGCACATTAACGCGTTTGAGCGCTGTGACCGCTCCAAACTTTCATAAATTTTCTGGACAACTTTTTCATCATATAAATATTACCTAGCTCGATAACCGTTTGATGGATCTGCTTCCTCCTCGGCAAGTAGGTTCACCTTGTTAATCTAAACGAGAGGCCAAACTCCCAGCAAGGCACATTAACGCGTTATAGAGATAAATTTTCTCGAGAACCGTTTGATGAATCTGCTTCGCTCTGAGCAAGTTGGTTCATCTTGTTAATCTAAACGAGAGGACAAACTACCAGGAAGGCACATTAACGCGTTTGAGCGCTGTGACCGCTCCAAATTGATAAATTTTCTGGACAACTTTTTCATCATATAAATATTACCTAGCTCGATAACCGTTTGATGGATCTGCTTCCCCTCGGCAAGTAGGTTCACCTTGTTAATCTAAACGAGAGGCCAAACTCCCAGCAAGGCACATTAACGCGTTATAGAGATAAATTTTCTCGAGAACCGTTTGATGAATCTGCTTCGCTCTGAGCAAGTTGGTTCATCTTGTTAATCTAAACGAGAGGACAAACTACCAGGAAGGCACATTAACGCGTTTGAGCGCTGTGACCGTTCAAATTTCATAAATTTTCTGGACAACTTTTTCATCATATAAATATTACCTAGCTCGATAACCGTTTGATGGATCTGCTTCCTCCTCGGCAAGTAGGTTCACCTTGTTAATCTAAACGAGAAGCCAAACTCCCAGCAAGGCACATTAACGCGTTATAGAGATAAATTTTCTCGAGAACCGTTTGATGAATCTGCTTCGCTCTGGGCAAGTTGGTTCATCTTGTTAATCTAAACGAGAGGACAAACTACCAGGAAGGCACATTAACGCGTTTGAGCGCTGTGACCGTTCAAATTGATAAATTTTCTGGACAACTTTTTCATCATATAAATATTACCTAGCTCGATAACCGTTTGATGGATCTGCTTCCTCCTCGGCAAGTAGGTTCACCTTGTTAATCTAAACGAGAAGCCAAACTCCCAGCAAGGCACATTAACGCGTTATAGAGATAAATTTTCTCGAGAACCGTTTGATGAATCTGCTTCGCTCTGGGCAAGTTGGTTCATCTTGTTAATTTAAACAAGAGGAAAAACTACCAGGAGGGCACATTAACGCGTTTGAGCGCTGTGACCGCTCCAAATTGATAAATTTTCTGGCCAACTTTTTCATCATATAAATATTACCTAGCTCGATAACCGTTTGATGGATCTGCTTCCTCCTCGGCAAGTAGGTTCACCTTGTTAATCTAAACGAGAATCCAAACTCCCAGCAAGGCACATTAACGCGTTATAGAGATAAATTTTCTCGAAAACCGTTTGATGAATCTGCTTCGCTCTGGGCAAGTTGGTTCATCTTGTTAATTTAAACGAGAGGACAAACTACCAGGAGGGCACATTAACGCGTTTGAGCGCTGTGACCGTTCAAATTGATAAATTTTCTGGACAACTTTTTCATCATATAAATATTACCTAGCTCGATAACCGTTTGATGGATCTGCTTCCTCCTCGGCAAGTAGGTTCACCTTGTTAATCTAAACGAGAATCCAAACTCCCAGCAAGGCACATTAACGCGTTATAGAGATAAATTTTCTCGAGAACCGTTTGATGAATCTGCTTCGCTCTGAGCAAGTTGGTTCATCTTGTTAATCTAAACGAGAGGACAAACCCCCAGGAAGGCACATTAACGCGTTTGAGCGCTGTGACCGCTCCAAATTGATAAATTTTCTGGACAACTTTTTCATCATATAAATATTACCTAGCTCGATAACCGTTTGATGGATCTGCTTCCTCCTCGGCAAGTAGGTTCACCTTGTTAATCTAAACGAGAGGCCAAACTCCCAGCAAGGCACATTAACGCGTTATAGAGATAAATTTTCTCGAGAACCGTTTGATGAATCTGCTTCGCTCTGAGCAAGTTGGTTCATCTTGTTAATCTAAACGAGAGGACAAACTACCAGGAAGGCACATTAACGCGTTTGAGCGCTGTGACCGCTCAAATTGATAAATTTTCTGGACAACTTTTTCATCATATAAATATTACCTAGCTCGATAACCGTTTGATGGATCTGCTTCCCCCTCGGCAAGTAGGTTCACCTTGTTAATACTAAACGAGAAGCCAAACTCCCAGCAAGGCACATTAACGCGTTATAGAGATAAATTTTCTCGAGAACCGTTTGATGAATCTGCTTCGCTCTGGGCAAGTTGGTTCATCTTGTTAATCTAAACGAGAGGACAAACCCTCAGGAAGGCACATTAACGCGTTTGAGCGCTGTGACCGTTCAAACTTTCATAAATTTTCTGGACAACTTTTTCATCATATAAATATTACCTAGCTCGATAACCGTTTGATGGATCTGCTTCCTCCTCGGCAAGTAGGTTCACCTTGTTAATCTAAACGAGAAGCCAAACTCCTAAATATTACCTAGCTCGATAACCGTTTGATGGATCTGCTTCCTCCTCGGCAAGTAGGTTCACCTTGTTAATCTAAACGAGAGGCCAAACTCCCAGCAAGGCACATTAACGCGTTATAGAGATAAATTTTCTCGAGAACCGTTTGATGAATCTGCTTCGCTCTGGGCAAGTTGGTTCATCTTGTTAATCTAAACGAGAGGACAAACTACCAGGAAGGCACATTAACGCGTTTGAGCGCTGTGACCGTTCAAACTTTCATAAATTTTCTGGACAACTTTTTCATCATATAAATATTACCTAGCTCGATAACCGTTTGATGGATCTGCTTCCTCCTCGGCAAGTAGGTTCACCTTGTTAATCTAAACGAGAGGCCAAACTCCCAGCAAGGCACATTAACGCGTTATAGAGATAAATTTTCTCGAGAACCGTTTGATGAATCTGCTTCGCTCTGGGCAAGTTGGTTCATCTTGTTAATCTAAACGAGAGGACAAACTACCAGGAAGGCACATTAACGCGTTTGAGCGCTGTGACCGCTCCAAAGTTGATAAATTTTCTGGACAACTTTTTCATCATATAAATATTACCTAGCTCGATAACCGTTTGATGGATCTGCTTCCTCCTCGGCAAGTAGGTTCACCTTGTTAATCTAAACGAGAGGCCAAACTCCCAGCAAGGCACATTAACGCGTTATAGAGATAAATTTTCTCGAGAACCGTTTGATGAATCTGCTTCGCTCTGGGCAAGTTGGTTCATCTTGTTAATCTAAACGAGAGGACAAACTACCAGGAAGGCACATTAACGCGTTTGAGCGCTGTGACCGCTCAAACTTGATAAATTTTCTGGACAACTTTTTCATCATATAAATATTACCTAGCTCGATAACCGTTTGATGGATCTGCTTCCTCCTCGGCAAGTAGGTTCACCTTGTTAATCTAAACGAGAGGCCAAACTCCCAGCAAGGCACATTAACGCGTTATAGAGATAAATTTTCTCGAGAACC